>OZ010604.1:43994576-44059576 GCA_963932145.1 Acanthosepion lycidas
TTTTGTTTTATGTTAAATGCATGTATCATCCCATGAATGCAATCGCAAATCCTCTGAAATGCACGACTTGCTTAAATTAAAACTATTCGGTTTCTGCTTTCGAACCACAGTTGTATAAATCTGCTTTTTTCCCGCCTTTTTAAACGTCACAGAAACAACTTTGTTAAATTCACCTTGAACACGCTTAGTATTTTCCAATATGAATTCTCGATAAGAAAAAAAAAGAAAAATTAAAAATGCCTTTATTATCATCCAGTTTCTCTTTTCGTTCCGACAAGAAAGATCTAGCATTTGTTTGATGTTTTTATGAAACAAATAGAACTAAAATAAAAATAAAATCGAAAATTCACTTTAAAAATAAATTTCATGGCACACATTTTCTTTTTGCTTCACAACAAAGTGGCCAGAGCAGCTTTGAGTAACATATGATTGACTTTTAAACATTTAGGAACCACATGGTCATCAAAGTTAAGCAACGTCGAGATCAGGACATATTTATCAGCATCATTGGCCAACAAACCTTTCTGATAAGACTTACTTGGATAAGACACTTCGGATCCATTGCACATTGTTTCCAGCGGACCATAAATATGATACGGGTAGGTTGCATTTACCACCGACTCCAAAATGGGACAGCCAGGGACACCCGATTCAAGTAAACATCGTTTGAAGATCTCCATTAACCTAAAAAAAAAAAAAATAGCAAAGACCCTGTTATTAGGTTGGTGCAAAAATAATGTTTTTTGACGTATTTTTAACGTCAAAAACCGCCATTATTTTTGCACCAACCTAATATTAGGTTGGTGCATAAATAATGACGTAATAATGTCGTTTTTTGACGTTGAAAAATACGTCAAAAAACGACATTATTACGTCATTATTTTTGCACCAGCCTAATACCTTACACGTTTTAATATTGTCTAACCAGATGGAGGAACGGTGGAGTAATGGCTAGCTCTCCGTTGCTTCACTCCGTTGGATTCGGAGACCTGAGTTCGAATTCAAATCGAATTCATTGCATGCATATACTCTTAGGAAAGGTATGAATCCACCTGTTCTCCTCTAGTTATGAGTTAATTAGACTTGTATAATTAAACCGCTATTATATCCGAATTTTATTTTAATCTAAAAATATCTGGCTTCAAATAACACTGCAAATGGTTGATAATCCATAGAAAATGAATGAATCAATCAAAATATTGTTATGGGGTCTTCCCCTTTTTCATATAAATGGACTCGACCACAGTGAGCAAAAATTGTGATTGGGTTGGAGGTAGAGTAATAGTGTGAGGTAACCGCTTGTAGAAGTCACAGTTACAAGCACGTTGACTCTAAGGAAGTCCTACTTCGAGACTGTATATATATATATATTATTATTGCTACTAACCGCCTTCCTGGATTTACTAACAGTATTACCCATTGTATTATTGTGTAAATACATTTAATTTCTTATATTTAATTCTTACGTTTGTCATTCATTGGAGACCGAATTTCATCTCGGAATCCACAACAAATATATAGTGTTTAATTATATTTTCGGTGTTTAAACTCATATCAGGAGGATATGGACTTAATAATATGCTGTTTTCCTGCACTACAGTGTTAATGCTCTTGATATTCAATCAATTATGTGCCATGCGTGATACACGCTTAGGCGATCATGTATCTTTCGATACATGACAGACGAAGCAAAAATTTTCCCTCAGTAGGTTGCCATTTATTTCTGCGGTAGACCAGTTGCCATCCAAGGCTATAGAACCCGGTCTGCCCTGCTATTTACCCATAGCTGGAAGGAAGAAGAAGATTCATACCTTTCCCAAAGGTACGTAAGTGAATGTAATGGATTTGACTGGAATTCGAACTCGGCTCTCCGATTTCTTAGTCTTTTACTCCACCGTGCCTTGTCTTGATATTACTACATAGATAATTACTTTTAATCTTTTTTGTTTCTGTATCCGCATAAAGTCATAATTGAGAGTCCGGTTTAACTATATATAGCGCGTCTACCTGGTAACTTTATTATCAATGCCTTTACGCAGGCAATTATACTCATTTGATTTTGCTTACAACTCTCGTGTGCATATTCTGGAAGGTTTTATATCTCTTGAATAATTGTAGTTGAAAAAATGCTGTAAAAAACGGACACCAGAAATTTATTGTCAGTCGTAGTGGGTTTTAAAGAAAAATCTTATGATTTATTATTCATAAGAGAAAATCCAACCTCCAGCAAGTGTATAGAGGAATGAACCCCCTAGGACTTTACAAGTAAATAGCAGCTGCGTAGTACTTTTCGACGAATTGAAAAAAAAACTGACAGGCGATTTATCCTTTACTTCACTTTATTGAGTGTAGTTAGGAAAACAGAATAGATACATAAATAAACTGATAAATAAATCTTACTTATTATAAAACGTAGATTGTGTGTATGTCTGTACGTTTATATATTGGATCGGATTTCCTACATTTTTCAACCGATTTCAACAAATCTTCACAGGACTACGTAAAATTACCTTGCGGTGGTTCTGACGGCGCCAAAAATTGGAAAAACACAATTGTTTTTGCATGAAATCAATTTGAAAACACGATTAAGAGGCATTAATGAAAGGGGGACAACTCATATAGAGTTATACTTATTAATATCGAGTTATCGAGTTATACTTATTATAAAACCCAGGTTGGTTGTGTGTGTGTGTGTGTATGTGTGTGTGTGTGTGTGTGTGTGTGTGTTCGTTTATATATGGGATCGGATTTCCTACATTTTTCAACCGATTTCAACAAAACTTCACTGTTTTTTTTTTCGCCAGGGAGTGTTTCTTATTGTCTTGCACACTTTTTTCTTTATTTTTACATTTAGAATGCTTTAAAAATTCCATTTACAAGACAATTGTTTATAATAAAATTCTATTCAATCGGTAGACTCATAACGATCGAAAACAATGTTTTTGTTTGAGTTCGGGTTTGACCAATTCGTAAAAAAAAAAAAAAAAAAAAAATACTTATTAAGACATGTGTGTCTGTCAACCTTAAACAATAATCTTTGTCAATTTTATTTTTCAGTCTTTATGATGGTCGATACTTGATCTATCTCTTACTGTTACATCCCGGGGCAACGCCGGGCTCTACTGCTAGTAGTAAATATATTTTCTAATTTCTGGGATGAGGAGTTCAAGTTTATCCAAGTTTGTTTGGTTAACGTCATTTCAATTCGTTGTGGGTCATTTAATGCCGAAATTTAATTTCCTTAGGGGCTCGCAAGTAATAAACATATGATATATATTATCTAACTTTCACAACTGATACATGGTGGATGATAAGCCGATTTTGTACCTATAGATGTTTGTGTGGACATGATTACGAGAGGCAGTCATATATGTGTTTTATGTTGTAGTTTTGTTGAAGTTATATTTTGGAATACAGTTTTAATATGGATTAATGTCATGAAAGATTTCTTTCATGATGGTTATTTGGTTGATTTTGTTTAGCAACATATCAATCTCTACGGGTTAGCTAATGTCGAAATCTAAATATTTGAAACACAATTTTAAAATGTATTGTTGCTAATTCTACTATAAAATGTATTGCTGGTCATTTTGATATAAAAAAGTATTTTTATACTTTCACGGTGTTTCGTTTTTTGTATGGGGGTTCACTATTTGCCCATAGCTGGGACTCTACCATCCGGGTCAGGGTGGACCTGGGAACAAGAGCAATTAAGAGGTGGATCCATGCTCCTTAAAATCTCCAATCTGCTGATCAGAGCAAAGGGATTGCTGCCGGGTGTAATTTAGCGTCATACCCAGGACCCTTGTAATGAGAAACTATCATTATTTACAGAAACATATAGAAAGATTGATATAACATAGCAGTTCAGCAGTGTTTGTCTTCAACAAAACCTTCCTGTTTCTTTTTACTTTACATAGTTTTTTTGAACGCATATTTTCCTATTCGATTGTGACTTCGAATTTCGGTGCCACAATTTCCATTCTCTGTTAAAATCACAAAGATTGTCTACAAATTAAATAAACCGATAAATAAATGGAAGATATTTGAATTTCTGGGATAAATCGTCATGATATACATTATTTACACTATGACTAATGTCCGCGTCTTTTTATTTATTTATTTATTTTTATTTACATTATTCGGACTATTGTCCTCATCTTTGTCGCCGTTGTACACTCCGGACTTCTTCAGGTGGTTGGAATGTCGAACTGAACTCTTTATTTCGCTTACTGGGGTAGACTGTTTTAGTTCCACGTGACATGTTTAATGGATGTCAGTTATCAGTTACCTCCTGTTAATTTTCCCTCTGAAAGTTCTCCACTGTCTTAACCGGGTATTGAACTCACACTCTTTGGGTTCGGTCACTGGATCTAACCAACGCCTACTGATAACTGACATCCATTAAACATGTCACGTGGAACTCGATCAGTCTACCCAAGTGAGCGAAATAAAGGGTTCAGTTCGACATTCCAACCACCTGAAGAAGGCCTGAGCTTACAACGGCCGAAACGTTGTAATAAATATGGCAACAAAAATGAGGACAGTAGTCCGAATAATGTAAATACTGTACATAATACCTCATCTCAGAAATATAGACAGATATTATTTATTTTTGTTATTATCACAATGTTTCGACCGTTGTCCTCTCCGGCCGTTATCAGGTGCTTGTCGATCCGGGTATTCTTCAGGGAATTCCGCACTGAACCCTTTAAGAAATCTACCGGTGTAGATTGTTCTCGTTCCGTTTAAAGATGTCTCGTCCAGTTATTGCTCGCGTTGTTTCCACTGAATTTAAATCGCAACAGACAAAAATGACAGCAAGATTTCAACAGCAAAGATTTTGTCTTGGTGGGCTACAGTAAATACCCTGTTAACCACCACATGTCTGCTTGTACATCTGTCTGACTTTAAGCAGCCGTCCTGGGTATGACAATAAACTACATCCGGTAGATTTTGAGGAGCGTGGAATCACCTCTTAATTACTGTTTTTTTAGTTCCACCCTGGCCCGGGATAGTAGCACCTGTTATGGACCCAGCTATGTGCAAATAGTTAACTAACTGAGGCCAAACACTATGAATGTATTAAAAAATGTTATAGTAAAAATACCTGCAATACATTTTCATAGTAAAAAAAATTACTAGCGATACATTGTAAAAAAATTTACTAAAAGATTGCATTTTGGCATTAAGTGGCCCATAATAGTTTATATGCCGCTAAACTAACAAACATATTTTAACCAGTTGACCATGTCTTCTCGAGGCTGAAGCACTGGGCATATCTGTTAATAAGTTGGAGAGCCTCAGAGCCAGGTTTTTTTTAGCTTCAAGAATGAGTCAGCCAATTAGACTTAGGGGACACATCTAGATACTTGAGAACATACTAAGCTGTTGACTGTTTGAGCAGACTGTGTTACATGAAAATATTTCTGTGCACCACCAGCGGGTTTATGCGTTCGTTTTACCAAAACTTGTCACAATATAACGCACATTTGGCTGTGAGGCATGTACCTAATAAACCCTTTTCAGAATGGGTACCATTCTGGGTATATTGGGTTTCGTAATATTTGTAAACCAGACTTAATTTGTTGGTATGCTGGCTCCCATTCAATAATAATAAAGCGCTCGGACCAGTCCCGAAAAACTTTTCAAAATGATGAAAGAAATGTATTAAGAATATTGCGGAAAGTGCTCAAGTATTGGAGGGATTTGCTGTCACATGATCTCCAAATCAAATACAACAGGTCTGAAAGATAAATGTAGGACTTGCCGTTAAGTCACTATGAAAATACCAGTTCTCGACGAATCGACATAGTTAAGCATAGTCGGGACTTGGGTAACCACTACGGAGCACCTGATAAAACCCATTACTTTTCTTGAACTACAATAGTCTACTGATATAAATAAAAGTATAGAAGAAAAAAAGGCAATTATAAAACAAGCAACTCACGAGCAATTCATTGTAGCAAGAATGGAGTCCATGTGTTTCTGACAATGGGATAATTTATCCAAAGATGCATCGATTGTTTTGCACTCTGAAATTAAAAATAAAATTGATAATTATAGAACTAATAGTATTATTCGGTCAGTAACATGTACAGTATTTTCTGATTTTTCGTGTATTTGCAAGGCCAGTCGATTTTGGATCCGTCGTATTGCATTCAATTTGAAAGTTGGATTCTGATATGATAAACAACGAGACAAAATATCTATTTATAAATCGTTAACATTTTTTGAGGAAATGAGTTTAAAGATTAAGTTTAGGTTCAAAATCGTAGCGTTGTAATTACATTTCGGTGATCAGTGAAAGCCTTATAGTACAGCCTTATAAAACTTATAATTTCCCTTATAATAAGCCAATTGTATATGGACAAGATGCATGGCACAATCACATTATTACTAAACCTAAATTTAGTAATAATGTTCATTTACTTTAAAGGGAAATTCAACTGAACATATTAGCTATATTATGATGTAATATGCTATACAGGGCAGTAGTTTTAGAATGATTTTCAATAAACAATGCAAATTTAAAACATTTTGTCTTATATTTGTGCGCAATACTATTATAGTGTTATATATATATTTTTATCTATTTTTTGCTTTTATTAATTGTGATCTAAAAATGATCTAACAAATCCTATTCATTGAGCAGCCTTTTTTGTAGTTTGTTTTAGTTTACTTTTTTCCTTCTGCTTGTGCTGTTAAGCGTCGCGGGGAGACACAGTCATCTGTCAGCGGCAAGGCGAGTGGCTTGGGGGCGAGATATCTCGTGAGCTCTGAGAGTCTCTGCCACTGAGTCGCTCCAGCGTCTTCTTGGTCTGCCGTTCGCTCTCCACCTGTATGCTCGTAGGGCTGGTTGGTTGAAAGGCATACGAGTGGGATGTCCGAAACACTTGATCCACTGTCGTTCGATGTGTTGTATGATTGGTATTGCTCCTACCATAACTCTTATTGCCTTATTCCTGATCTTCTCTCGCCTGGTTTTGTTCACTGCTTTCCTCAGGCATTTCATCTCACGAGTGATCAGTTTCTTCTCAAGGGTTTTTGTTAGGGGCCATGTCTGGGACTGGTATGTCAGCATTGGTAGGAAAATGGCGTTGATGAGATTTGATTGGTGCTCATGGAAATGCTAGGATGTTTTAGAAGAAGAGCAATTTGCTAACTGACTGAGTTGGCTTTCTAATATCTGGTCTCGATTTCTGTGTCTAGTTTGTCGTTTTCAGTAAATATGCTGCCCAGATATCTGAATTCACTGGTTTGCTTTAGCTGGGTCCCAGTGATGTTAATGTCCAGTTTTTCGGTAATCTTTTTTGTAATCTTTTCACGGTTTTAATTAATCGAATAAAGTAAAAAAATAAATAAATACATACATATTTTGCTTGTGGCGATGGGGTAAAAACAATGAATCTAATTTTTGGTCTCAGTACAAATGAGATCAAACCTCAGCTTTAACACCGAGTGCAATGTTGATTTTCTAAGCCAAGTGAAAAATCAACCTGCCCTGGTAAGCACACCATTCAAAACACTGATAGAATTTAGCACCTGCACCTCTTTTTAACCAGGATGCATCTGATATCTGATTTATTGAACCATCTATCTATCTATCTATCTATCTATCTATCTATCTATATATATATATGAAAAAATATAGTCTTAAGGTGTGCTATATTTATGGAATAAAGTGCTCAATATCAGAGATAGAGCGTGTGTAAATATAAAAGTGAACATAGAAGTTAACACTTAGAGGCGACAGTCTGTTTCATACTATATGCAATCGTCAGGCCACGTGTGCTGTTATTTTTCTCGGCTATTTATATATATACGGGTCAGTGGTGTATTGTGGGTAGTCTATTATGGCGGTTATTTTACCGGAAGTCGTTTGTTTATTTATTTGGGTTAAATTATATTGCTTGTTTTTATTTTTATTTTTTGTTTCATATTTATTTATTTATTTATTTAATCGGTGTTTTGTTTTTTTAACGTAGTAAAAATTTGTTTATATCACTTATATAATAGTTTTGTTTTGCTTTGAGAATTTAATTAAAGCTATTTGTTCAATTTTGGCTTTGATTGGTGTAGTTTATTCTAACTATTATTTTGGCGGGAGCAGTTTTTAATTGATTATCTTTATTTGTTTTTTTCTAACGGTAACTTTATCGGGATTGGTTTGTTTATTTATTTACTTGGATGAATTTAGGTCAATTTATTTTACTTGTATATTTTCTCTTTTCGGTTTTCGATTTTTAAGTAATGTTTTATTTATTTTTTTTTTTTTATTTCTATTTTTTATTTTTATTTTTTATCGTTATATAAGTTATAACTATTTTTTTTTCGTCCGATTTTTAGGTTTGATTTTTTAGTCTAACTAATATTTTGGTCATAATAGTTTGCTAATTTGTTTATTACTTTATTTATTTGGGTTCGTTTTTTTTGTTATTATTATTATTATTATTCTATTTCGTCTATTCTAACAGGTGTGATTTGGTAATTTATTTGGATTAATTAATTTTGCTTATTTTTATTGCTATTTTGTTTATTTATTTGTTTTTATAATTATTTTTTCCGTTTTCAATTTTTAAGTAACGTAGTAAAAATTTGTTTTCACGTCTGCATTTTGAGATGATGATCTTTTATTTAATAATTTATTTTGGTCTGGGAAAGTAATGATAGCTATCTTTTCCTCCAAGCAAAGTTTGCAAGTTTTTGATTGTTTGTTGTAGGCTGATGATCTTTTCCTTATTTTCCAAGATATTTTCGGTGTGATGTGCGTTTTGTTTTTAATTTCCCAGATATACTTATAAAGCATTGTACTGTTCGCATATTTACTATTTGTGAAAGATGTTCTGTGTGTATAATTTCTTTGTTTCCAGGGTCCTTCAGTTACTCCTATGTATACTTTTTCTTCATTATCTGGTGATTTTATCGTGGCTTGGTATATTACGTTGTTTTGTAAACAATTTCCGTTTAAGAGACATTCGTTCTTTATTCTGCAGTTGCACGTAGGTTTAATTTGATCGTGTGGTTTGTTGATAATTTTCCTATTGTGCTTTTTTATTATTTGTGCCATGCTCTTGGTGCAGCTGTAGCTGATTTTTACTGTGTTTTTGTTGAATATTTTGTGTAGGGTGCTTGATTCCGGGAAGTGTTTGTGTAAGAGTTTGAAGAATATTTTTCCTATGTTTGTGTTTACGTTTTTGCAGTACGGCGGGTTGAAACATATGATATTTCTTCTCCTGTCGGCCTTTTTTTGTGTTCTGTGGTGAGTATGTGAGTATTGCTGGGAATCCGCTATCTTTTAGGGCTGTTTCATAGTCTTTCCTAGCTTTGTTAAATAGGGATTCATTGGAGGAATTGTCGGAGAGTCTGCGGTTAATCGATTTTGGTATCTCCAGTATTTTGTGCAGGGTGATTGATTCCGGGAAGTGTTTGTGTAAGAGTTTGAAGAATATTTTTCCTAAGTTTTTTTTTACGTTTTTGCTGTACGGTGAGTTGAACCATATGGTATGTGAGTGTTGCTGGGAATCCGCTATCTTTTAGAGTTGTTTCATAGTCTTTCTTAGCTTTATTAAATAGGGATTCATTGGGGGAATTGTCGGAGAGTCTGCGGTTAATCGATTTTGGTTTCTCCGACTTCCGGTAAAATAAGCGCCATAATAGACTACCCACAATGCACCCCTGACCGGTATATATATAAATAGCCGAGAAAAATAACAGCACACGTGGCCTGACGATTGCATATAGCATGAAACAGACTGTCCCCTCTAAGTGTTGACTTCTATGTTCACTTTTATATATATATATATATATATATATATATATATATATATATATATATAATTATTTATTTAAAAATATGATTCCAACACGCTATATAAGAGTTCTCATGTTTCAAAACAAGAGCCGAAAACTTCAATATAATTATTTGAATTAAATTGAATTAAAGTAAGCTCTGTTCCATCTTCAAGCGAAATTTTTTTTTTTTGGTGGGGGGATAACTTATTTCTGAAATTTACGTGTTTTAATAGCATATTCATTATTGAAATCAAAATGTCCATTGTAACGGCCAGCGCGATTGTTCATATAGAAAGGGGGCAGGGTGTTAATAATTCGTATCAGTATAGAGTTACATTCATAGATGTCAAGTCAGGGTAAGGTTGGGGTGTCTAAATTTAAAACGGAATATGATTTCGTCTAGTCTCTTTTACGTGTCTATGGAGATTTATTTATTTTTTTATTTTATTTTTTCTGAAAGGGTTTTGTTTATATAAAAAAAACTGCCGTAACATTTGTTTTTTGACGACTTCATAAAGGGTTATCTTTTTTGTAGGGTATTTAAACTATTTATTAGGACTATGGATTTAAAAAAAAATGATATGCTAATTATTCAATGCAAAGATTTGATGATGTCGGGAAAAAAACCGTTAACTCACGTCTATTGTTTAATAAATTTTTATTATTTAGAAACTTGATAATGTGTAGTTTTTCATGTAGGCATAAAGGGCATGGGTCATCCCAAGTTTTACAAGTTCTAGTTTTGTTTATAATTTTCCATTTTACTTTTGGTGTTCTATTCATTTCCTTCAAATGCCAAAAATATTTAGATAGAGATGTCTGATTTCTTTTATTTATATTGTTGAAAGAGCACTTATACTGCCTCCATCTGGCTTTAAATTCATTCTTCGTAGACCCAATGTATATCATATTAGTATTAGGACTCTCAGTGAATGAGATAGTACATTGGTATACCACAGATTTGACGCAGCATTTATTTTCCAATGGGCAGTTTTCTGGGTTTCTACAATCACACAATTTTTCACTATTTTTGTCTAATTTAAGTGTGGGGTTTTTATTAATACTATTCAGGCATGGGGGTTTGTTCAGGATTTTATTATTGTGTTTTTTTTATTATACTTTCTAGATTTTCAGTGCAGCTGTAACTCAATTTTAGGGTGTTCTTATTAAATATATTACTAAGCCTACTATTGGTAGGGAAGTGTTTTTTAATTAGAGCTAGGAATTTCTGTCCTAGTTTAATACTAACCATTTGGTTGAACGGAGGGGTATACCAAATGATTTTTCTTTTCCTGTTTTTTTTTTCTTCTGGTTAGTACAATTGTTTTTATAATTAATGTTTGCGTTCTTGTATCCACTATTTTTTAGGGCAGCGTTATAAAAGCTACTGTGTGGTTGGAATATTTATTTGTTAGCGGAGTTAATGCTGATTCTATTTTCTTTTGATGAGGGTATATGTTTAATTATGGATGGAGAGTGGTTTGACTTCGGGTGTATATATAAGGGGTTTGTATTTGTTTTTTATAAGGTTGGTATGTGTTGTTTGTTAAATCTAGAGTTACGTCGAGGAAGTTTTCCCTTTTCAATTTAGTACAGACTGTTATCTTTAAGTTTAGATTTTTAAATTCACTAAATATAATTTTTCTAATTTTCTCTATTTTATAATTAGTAGAACTCCTCACTACCATGAGACCGTCATCTCTATACAGTCCGATGTCCTTAATATCTATGTCACGGTGCGCGGTCAAGTTGTACAGTATTAAAAGACCAACAAGGTCAGAAGACTCTGCAGGGTCTAAAGATCCCATAGTGATGTCAAAAAGGTCATTATTTTTTTTTATCCATTGGTCTCCATTATGAATGAGGACAGATATTTTTGCACTGAGGATTATATCTATTTCTTTCTTTGCCAGGTTAGAATACACAGCAGCAAACTCCAGGGCAGTCGTAAATATATCCTTCGAAATTGACGGGTAGTAATCTACGATATCGAACTGTAATAGGGTGCAATTCGGTTTATTATCAATATTGGTAAACCAATTGATGACATCTTTAGTATTGATCCATAATTTTAATCCAAGCTGTTTTTTTTATTTGGCAAGTAATTCTTTCCAGGATTCTTTTGCTGATCTTTCCTATGTCGGGTTGGGTAGGGTTAATTATTCTAGTACTAGGGTTTTCCATAAAATCTTGTTTGTAGTCTTTAAGAGTTATGTAACATTCCTTTTCAGCAAGTTTGCCTACTCTATCGCTAATTTTTAATTTATCAGTAATTTTTTTACTAGCTCTGTTAATGCTATTAACCATATTTATGTTGTTGCAAGCTTTTTTATAAGTCCTGGTTAAGTTTTTTTTAATTGAGTTGTTGTAGTCATCTGCTGCCAATTTGTAGAAGTTGCCAGTTTTGTCAGACTTAACTAGTATTTTATCACAATCATTGATGCTTTTAACTATTTGGTCGAGATGTTTTTGGAAGTGGCTTTTCTTTTTTTGAAAGGAGATGTTATTGATAATGTTGAGTAGGTCTTTTTCAAATTCATATAGCTGTTTGTTGAATGGTGCAACTTTTTTACTTTTAAAGCCGTAAACTTCGCGTTCTTTATCGGTTGAGTTATTCCCACGAAAGTAGAAGTATGCTTTCCATCTCATTCTTCTAATTAATTCCTCTGTTTTTTTGTAAAAGTTTAACAAAATAATTCCGTTTGTTTGTTTGTGTAATGTTTTTCAGAGAAATTCCGAAATTTACTTTTTCCATATTCTTAAAGAAGTTATTTTAAAAACAAAGGTTCAGATATATATATATATATATATATATATATATATATATATATATATATATATATATATACGTGGGTAAGTCAATAATTATCCGTATATTCGCCGTAATATATCTTTAGGTTTGTCACATCCCCTCATGTTCAGGCATTCTTATAGTTGGTACTATTGTGGTCACTGGATCGAAGTTTCAGCTTGATCGCACCAGTTTTCTTCCTGTGGTTACAGTGCAAACATGGTCGCTCCGCTAGCAGTGTGTACCAAGGAGGAACAAAGTGCAGCAATCTGAATGTACAAAAAACATGCTACCTCATCGATGATAACTTGTCGATTCGCCATTATCATCTCTCGTGTTTGCTGAATCTTCTCGTCAGTGGTGGAGATTGACGGGCGTCCTGCTCCTTCTTCATGCGACATGCTTGCTTGGCCATTTTAAACTTCCCAGTCCACTCATAGAAATGTATAGTATTCTATTAAAAGCCTTCAATGAATTTCAGCCCCTGACACACATTCCGACAAGAGGAAACGCATAACTTACTTAGTGGGCTTGAGTAAATGAATGGCGGGGTAAGGTCTAGGAAAATTAACATATAGACAAAATTTAGTAAGAGCTACAATGGATAGTAGATTTTGAAGAACCATGATCGCCTACGTTCTGAAGGGACATGATACATAGAAGAAGAATGAGTCAACCTGAAATCTCTAAGGAGGCTTGGACATCAGGGCATATTATCCACCTCGTCCAGAAGAAGGGTGTTGATGTTGGGAGCTTTTCCGGTTGGCCTTCGAAATTAGATCGAAAGAGATCAAAGAAAGCTAGTGAGATTCAGTATACAATTCAAAATTAACAGCTCGTTAAATATTTGGCTGAAAGCATCATTACTATTGATTTGTCCATTTAAACAGTATTGATTGGTTAATTTTTTTACGGTCTAACAACCTACTGCTGGTTATTTAAAGCCAGAAAATACTTTTCGATAATAATATAGTGTTGAGAGGTTCTCCCCTTTTTACACAAATGGACTCACCCAGTATATACATATACCACGGCTACGTGAAGACGAGAGCAAGACCGAAGAGCCGTTTCGAGTCCAGAGTGACAGAGTAAAGGGTTGTAGGTAACCAGAAGAGTGAGGGTGAGGTAACAGCGTTGTTGGAGTCACAGTGAACGAGCACGTAGGCTCAGTAAGAAGTCATACAGCGATACTTCAATACCAAAGACTGTATAAATATTTTGCTACTAACCCGTATTCCTGGAACTACTAACCTGCTTTACCAGTTTGTATTATTACGTTAATACATTATTTTCATATATTCATTCTTGGTGTTTGTTATTTATTGGTACTGGATTTCAACCCGGAATCCACAGCATAAAGTAATAATGATTTACTGTTATAAATCTTACTAATTAACCGATGGCTGGAGGAGAAGAGGTGCCTTCATGTCTTTCTCAAGGCGACTAGAATTGAAACCCAGCTTTTCCAGTTCCATTTCCAATCCGTTATTCATTACACCACCTGTAAATCCAGACTTACAGCATCTGATATTCGCAAGTAGTTAACTATCAAACGGAGGACGAAAGAACATCTGCTTCGAGATGATAAAAACATGCCCAAAAGTGATATATATATATATATATATATATATATATATATATATATATATATATATATTGACGAAAGGAAAATAAAACTGAATTCCAATGCAAGAGAGTATGTCCGAAGAACAAATGCTGTAAGAAACAATTTAAAATAGACATTAATACAAACGAATTCGATGTTTAAGGCCTACATCAAAGACAATAGTGGAACACTGAACAACGTAATATATACAAGGTAACCAAAAAAGTTCTGTCCGTTTTTTGATTAGTCATTGAATGAAGTTGAAATATATACAAAATGCGTGTAGCAATTGTTTTCAAATTCGGACAGCCGGAAGTAGGAACTTCAGACTTTATAAAAAACATGCGCACCGTGCCTAACCATCAGTTATAAGCTGGACAGCTGTGAAAAGGATGGAAGTGTCTAGAGATCTCGTTCGGGGTTGTTTGCTTTACGACTACAAAGTGGGCTTATCAGCAGCTTCATCAAGTCGCCGCATATGTCAAGCGTTTGGAGATAGTGCTGTGGATGAACGTACTGCAAACCATTGGTTTCGAAAATTCAAGTAGGGAGATTTGTCTCTCCATGATGAGCCTCGCAGTGGACGACCACAGGTCTTGAATGACGGAGTCATGAAGGCGGCCATTGAGGAAGACAGTAGTCTAACGTGTGGTGAACCTTCAAGACAGTTCAACGTATCCGATGAAACAGTTGGACTTCACCTGCACCGCCTAGGTAAGACGTACAAACTGAGCAAGTGAGTTCCGCAAACGCTGTTGGAGGTCCACAAGGGACAACGAGTGGCAGCCTGCGTATCGTGGCTTTCTCGCCCCCGTATCGCATCCTTATTCAATCGAGGGCTTACCAGTGATGAAAAGTGGGTTCTGTACAAAACTCCCAAGCGTTCCAGATATTGGTTGTCTCCTCAGGATGCTGTCCATCATACCGTAAGACCGCCTATGCACCCACACAAGATTATGCTTTGTGTCTGGTGGACAGGTCGTCAAGTGATTAATTATGAACTGCTAACAATGGGCCAAACGGTCACTGGAGACCTATACTCGCAGCAACTGAAACGTGTGCAACAGGCATTGCGCCAGAAGGAGCCAGCACTGGTGAATCGCAAAGGTGTGCTTTTCTTCAATAAAAACGCCAGGCTGCATGTCGCACGACTGGTCAGGGATACTATACAGCAACTTGGGTGGGAGACTTTATGCCATCCACCTTATTCACCTGACCTTGCGCCATCCGGTTACCACTTCTTCCACTCCTTTCACATCTTCGTGGGAAATCCTTCACCAATGAAGCAGACTTGCGCAAAGCCCTCACGGACTTCTTTACGTCAACCCCCCCCACCCCGAGTTCTACCGCAAGGGCATTGAACAGCTGAAGACACGTTGGCAGAAGATGCTGGATTCCGATGGCGATTACTTCGAAGACTAAATATAAGTTACACATACTGTGAAGTGTTTACTATTTTCCTTTAAAAACGGACAGAACTTTTTTGGTTATCTTGTATTACTTTGCTTCAGTCCCGCATATTTCCAGATATAGCGTAAGGAGAAATATTCTAGTATGATCGATCACCATGCCATATATTGCATGTAACGAAGAAGTTTCTCACTGGTGAAGTGTTACAAGATTGGCCTTCTCAAAGACCTGACCGTAGCATAATTGAACCTACGTATAGAGTATTGAAAAGTCGGTAGTATAACAGAAAGCCAAACAAATTTTCGTAATCAATTCACACTAAGGAAAGCAATAAAACCACTAAGGCACAAGGAGTTGCTAGCATTAGGAGGAACAGTGGAGGAATCGGAGAGCCGAGTTCGAATTCCAGTCGAATCCATTACATTCACTTTCGTGCTAATACCCTTGGGAAAGGTGTGAATCCTCTTCTTCTCCCTCCAGCTATGGGTAAATAGCAGGACAGACTGGGTTCTATAGCCTAGGATGGCAACTGGTCTAGGAGAAGGAAAACCCTGAATTAAAAACCTGCGGAGGGACGTTTGGGGACCTTGTGGCACGTAGTGCACCAGGTCTCTGTATTTGACCCTTCAAAAAGTGTGGATGGTCCTGCACGAAACCTTCCCCACTATAATCAAATCTCATGTGCTATACATGCGGGTTGGTGACCGCTTGTGAATTCCAAATTCCCATGAATATTGGAGCCGGCTCAACCCACCTCGGGTGAATGCCGTTACAAGAACAAGAAGAGCTAACTAGCATTACTTGCATTTAAATTTTTGAAGATCAAAGTTGGCTGGAAAGCGAGAATTGGTTTGGTTTGCTTTGGTTTGTTTTACTGCATTATCAACCTCAATGGCTTATTAAATTTTTATTGCTGGTGATATTTTTGCTTCTAAAATGTTTAGCTGGTAAGATTTTTAAAAACAAAAATGCACTGTTGGAAATAATGTATTGCGGGTAATAATTTTTTTAGAAATTATTTCTGGCACTAAAACACACTTCTACACCTTAATAGCGCTTTGACCCCAGTTTTGGGGAGGTAACCATTTGACTATAGCCGAGACCCCAACAGACACCACCACCCCGGGTCAGGGCAGACCCGAGAACACTAGAAACCAAGAGGTGGCTCCACGCTCCGCAAAACCTCCCCACCATAGACCCCGCCGCTGGACGCAGTTCATCGTCTTACCCAGGATGCGGATGTAGTTTATGTGAAGTAAAAATGAAATTCCATAGACAAGAAAATAAACTGTTAGCAAAGAACTTACGGTTACAAAAAACCAATTCAATCGTAAAATTATGAGACCGTAAATTCATAAACTCTACGTACCTTAGAGCAAAGTTCACATGAACAATTACCAGGAAAATATTTATAAAAATGGCACAACGAAGCGACATTACGGCGGTGAGAAACTAACTTAACCCGGAATGTCAGGACCAGTAATATTGCTGATTCTCTAGATTTCATCAAGAATCTTTAACTATATAGCAGCAGCACCAGACCGGATGTAGCAGCAATATTCGAAGTATGGACGAATTTTAGACTGATAAATATGTAAGATAGATTCTAGAGAAAAAATTGCTTAGCACGGCACAGTGAACTAACTTTCCTAGCAGCAGAGCTAGAAGTTGATTCAATAATCTTTCCATTCATGTCAGCAGTGAATGTTAGCCAGAGTAGTCACAACGAGTCACCCGGCTAGAGGTTAGCATCAGCCATGCTGATGGAAGGCAGGAAGATTTATCTCAGATGATTAAAAGAGAGCAGTTCCTTTGACGGTAGGTCACTTCTGGTCTCAGCTGATAATTTGACCATATCAAACTGATCAGACTTACTATTCATCACTTACAAGATCTTTTTGTTTACTCTCAAGTGGATTGGCAAAAGATTCATGTTGAAAAAATTAAGTTGTATTCTTCCATCCCATGTCCAGTTGACGTTATAGTTAATAAAGAGCCATATTAAACTACTTACGAATTTTAATCTGTCTAAATATATAAATACATTTATTCTGTGCAATTTAAGTTTTTCTTCCATCAATAAACCCAGTTAATTCTACATTTTCTCTCGTAGCTCCAAACTTAAAATGCCTTATTTTCAATATTACCGATTTATTCAGTTCTGTCGCTCGCTCTACGTATGGGTTTCATGTGTTTTCGACATCTTGCATCATACTTATTATAAAACCCAGGGTGTGTGTACGTTTATATATTGGATTGGATTTCCTACATTTTTCAACCGATTTCAACAAAACTTCACAGGACTACGTAAAATTACCTTGCGGTGGTTCCGACAGCACCAAAAATTGAAAAAACACAATTGTTTTTGCATGAAATCAATTTGAAAACACGGTTAAGAGGCATTGCGAGAATGAAAGGGGGACAACTCATATTGAGTTATACTTATTATAAAAACCCAGGTTGTTTGTTTGTGTGTGTCTGTGTGTGTGATCGTTTATATATGGGATCGGATTTCCTACATTTTTCAACCGATTTCAACAAAACTTCACTTTTTTTTTTGGCAGGTAGTGTTTCTTATTGTCTTGCACACTTTTTTCTTTATTTTTACATTCAGAATACTTTAAAAATTCCATTTACAAGACAATTGTTTATAATAAAATTCTATTCAATCGGTAGACTCATAACGATTGAAAACAATGTTTTTGTTTGAGTTTGACCAATTCGTAAAAAAAAAAAAAATAATAATAATAATAATTAAGACATGCGTGTCCGTCAACCTTAAACAATAATCTTTGTCAATTTTATTTTTCAGTCTTTATGATGGTCGATACTTGATCTATCTCTTACTGTTACATCCCGGGGCAACGCCGGGCTCTACTGCTAGTTATATTAATAAATGATCACAGATACTACTCCCGAAAGAGCATTGTCGTATATTTAAAACAAATGAGGTGAGGGGAGGGGGCTAATTGTTTCTGCTTGCCGCTGTATTCTTTAATTTCAGGAAACAAACATAAGGAAATTCATAAAAACTGACACAGAAGCAGTGATTTTATTTTTCAGATCATTTTATCGGCACGCCAGAATTCTTTGAACAAGAAATCCATATAAATGCTACTGGAGCAGCAAAAATATTTCTAAAAAAAATGTGTACGACCTAAGGTGGAATCTAACTCAGAATAGGTTTCTTTTTTAAGGTAGTCTTTTAAATTTTCTATATTTTACTGATTCCAACGTAACTAACTTCAGGAATTCTACAGACTACCTGGAAGTTAAATGTGTATTTTAAAATCTTTTCTCGTTTTGTATCAGCAACATGCACAGTTACTTGAAAAAACACACGTGCAGGGACATATTTTTGCAATAAGTCTTTTTCTGTTTCTCACAGATACAGTCAAATAATAATTTTGTTGTTAGGTAACGATATATATATATATATATATATATATATATATATATATATATATATATATATATAATTTAGGATATGAAAACATATAAAAAATCGCTACACAAATACAATTATGTTCCAACACCATAAATGTGTCTCTTCAGGTGATATTAAATTTCTGGAGCACAAGCTAGTAGTTTAACATCGCCTGAAGAGACACATTTATGCTATTGAAACATAATTGTAATTGTGCAGCGATTTTTTATAGTATGTTTTAATATTGTAAAATAAATAATATTTAAATCTAATATTTACTAAGACCTATTTTAAATTAAATGTTACGTACAGTGTAATCATACTCCATTTGCTCTCATTTTACCTGTATCCATATATATATATATATATATATATATATATATATATATATATATATATATATATATATATATATATATATATGCAGATATGTAGAAAAATAGGAAAGAACACTTTAGGTAAATAATCCGGAGTTCTTTAGTTTTTTTGTTTTTATTTTTAAAAAACAGCGCTCCATATAGAAGTAGAGAATATATTATTTTTTTTTTTAAATATGATTCCTTCGCTGCATAAGAGTTCTCATGCTTCAAAAACGAGAGCCGAAAATCTCAATATAATTATTAAAATTAAATTGAGTTAAAGTATCAAGCCCTGTTTCAACCCCAAGCGAAAATTTAGGAATAACCAATCTTGAAATTTACGCATCTTTATGTTCGCTCGCAAAATTAATTACTATGGAAACGGATGGGGCGACCATTTTGGTAAGGGGTCTAAGAGATAATTTATATCCACATATCAGTCACCTTCGGAAAGAGGTCAAGCTGAGATATGGTGGGGGCATCTATTTCAAAACGAATGATGGCATTCATGTGCGTTACCTCATCTGATCAGTCAAAGCGAAAGGTTACTTTTGGCACCATAATATGTCGTTAAGAGAATTTGGTTTTAGTTCATTTATCCTTTTTTTTTCTAAGGGCTGTTTCGTACTTAAACGCGTCGCACTGAACTACAATTTGTTTTTTTGACGACTTCATAAAGGTTTTTTTCTCTAGCTAGCTGTTTCCATAATAATTAATTTAATGATTGAACATGCTTATAAAGATGCGTAAATTTGACGTGTGCTGATACCTGGTTCATCTCTGACAGCCTGTAGAATGTGTTCTTCGTGGTCAGGCGTACAAGCAGACCTCAGTTTTCATCGATCCATAGTTTGTGGGGTCACGGATCTTGTCTCAGTAACGCGACGATAAGCAGCAGCAAAGGTTGGATGACTCGGCTGCCTTCGGTCAGGAAACGCAATCTGATACAGCCGTGCAGCCTCGCATCCATTAACATTCGTGCGGCTGTATGTAAAGATAATATCTGGCTGCTTACAATATAGATATCCTGCCACTATTAAACGGAACACTTCTCAGTTAACTCACCACTACACACGTTAAACGTTGAGGACAGACTAACCACAAATGTACACGAATGATAAATGTGACCCAGCCGAAATGGTGAGTCAGTGCCATCTACTGCAAACATACTTTATACAAAATAACTCAAATATATATATATATATATATATATATATATATATATATATATATATATATATATATATATTTCTTCTTTTTTATTATTTTTAAATATATGATCATATTTAAAAAAAAAAAGAACAATTATAATTTAAGCTCTACTTCTGTATCGAGCACTGTTTTTTTTTTAAAATAAAAACATCAATACTAAAGAACTTTGGATTATTAATCTAATTGTTCTTTCCTATTACATCAATATACACACGCACACACAAACAAACATACACACACATACACATATATATATATATATATATATATATATATATATATATATATATATATACATATATATATATATATATATATAGAGAGAGAGAGAGAGAAAGAAAGAGAGAATTAATACAAGTAAAAGGTTTGTTTTCTTAAGTGATTGATAGACGGACCCTCCAAGAATCACTCCGTCCGCTCGTCAGTGTGTATCAGCAATTGACTGCTTATACGTCTCGATTTGTCTTTTTTATATGCACTTCTCAGTTTTTTGATTTGTTTTTTTTTTTCATAGTGTCAAACAATCTATTCTGCACACGAATCACTCCGCCACTGTCAGTTTCAGGGTCTAATAAACTCGTAGAATATATATATCGCGCGGAGAGGTACGTCTGCAGAAACATTTGTTATTATATCAAGTTCTAGGCTGTGTATTTTGTTTTACATTTTAAAACGATGTCTTTTCTTTTACAATGTTAGCATTTTTTGTGTGATTATTGTATTATATTTAAACATACTTATACACATGTTTTAATATATATATATATATATATATATATATATATATATATATATATATGAAATGACAATAGATAGATAGATAGATAGATAGATAGATAGATAGATAGATAGAAAGAAATGAAGTGACTACGGATAGACAGATATGAAGTGACGATAGATAGATAGATAGATAGATAGATAGATAGATAGATAGATAGATAGATAGATAGATACGTGTGTATTTTACGTTACATTGCAAGAAAACCAATATGAAGTGAGTCATCAACTTCTTTCAATTATTTGTAATTGAAAACATAGACAAAAATATCCAAAAATATGCAGACTTCATACTAATTTTAATAGAAAATTTAAAATAGCCACAGATTTAATCGTAAGCAATATATTTATATTTCCAAGGTTTTTCTGTTTTTTAGAATAAATATTTATTCCATTTGAATATAAAAAGAAAATTATTGCATTTTTTAAGCTTGTAGACATCTTAGTTCTGGTCAAATAAACAGTAAAATAAAAATGCAAGGAATTCGCCAATGTTTTGCTAAGACAGTAATGAATAAAAAACCTTGAATTTTTATGCAATGCAGGAACGATTTTTTTTAAACAAGCAATCAAACCATTACGTGTGAATACCGATGAAATATTCTCCGCTTGTTGATCTAATTTATATTCTGAGTACAATGGTAGAATGGACATCTGTAACGTTAAGATATATATATATATATATATATATATATATCTTTACGTTACAGATTTCCATATTATATATATATATATATATATATATATATATATATATATATATATATGCAGTGACTCTAAATCGCCTTCTTATCCACGCGCTCTTTATCTATCTTTTTTATCTTACAATTATCTATCTATCTGTAGTCAATTGTCATTCGATCTATCTATCTATCTATCTATCTATCTATCTATCTATATATATATATATATATATATATATATATATATTCAAGTGTGTTTCTGTCTATCTATCTATAATACGCGTGGTTTTATCTGTATATCTATCGATTTATCTAAGTGTGTTTCTATCTATCTATCTATCTATCTATCTACCTACCTACCTACCTACCTATCTATCTATCTATCTATCTATCTATCTATCTATCTGTGTTTCTATCTAGCGAGCCATGTTAGTGTGTTTTTATCTATCAATCTTTTTATCTAAGCGTGTTTCTATCTACCTATCTATCTAAGTATGTTTCTCTTTATCTAAGGGTATTTCTATCTACCTGTGTATCTATCTATTTATCTCGGTGTGTTTCTATCTATCTATCTATCTATCTATCTATCTATCTATCTATCTATCTATCTATCTGCATATCTGTCTGTTTATCTAAGTTTATCCTTCTATAATGCATGGTCATCATCAAAAAGTTGAACCCTAAATGCGATTTCCAGATAGGAGACATTAAAATCAAGCATATGCGGAAATTTAAATATCTGGGAAGTGTACTGACAGACGACGATAAATGCGACGCTCAGATCCGTAGACGTATTGGGATAGCCAAAAACAAATTCCAAAACCTAGGCAGAGTATTACGAGACATAGTTGGTAATTGGAAGGTCTCCTCAAAGACGAATAAGAAGACCCGAGGCAACAGAGGTATGGTTCTACAGAATGATGCTAAGGATAACATGAGCCAAACATGTGAACATCGATGAGGTTTGGGAGAAGATGCAAGCAAAAAGGAAACTCATACTTAACATCAGGAAGAGTCATCTGAATTTTCTGGGGCAGGTAATTAGAAAGGAGGGCTTGGAAATCTGATACTCACAGGGGGGGGGATAGAGGGAAAGAGATACAAGGGAAAGCAACGCGTGACACACTTAACGGACTTAACGGCAAGTGGATGATGGAACAGGATATGGGAGAAATAACAAAAAGTGAAAGTTTATTGAGATCTGAAAGGAACAGGAGGAAATGGAGAACCATGATCGCCTACGAAGATAGCCTATTTTAAAAGAAACCCTTTTAAAGCATATTAACACAAAAGGTATGTAATCAAAAATAGTCAAGATTTGATCGCGGACTAACAATTCCATGGTGAAAATTTATCATTTTGGACATAGAATAAATGACAGTGTAAATCAGATTTAAAAGAAATTGTGCCTTTTTTTTACAGATTTTAAAGATGTTGATCAAACTTTATCAAATAGATCAATTGTGATTTGATCTACTTCACGCAAAAGATCGAATTCGATGCTTAAGTCGAATTCTGTGGGGATAATGATTAAACCGGCTTCATGGTTAATCCGTCTCAATAGATTTGTGCCATGTAGATAAAACTTAAGCTCCGGTTCTTACTACAGCTAACATAGGACGAGTTGAATTAACTCTTTCTGTTCCGTTCTTGCAACAGATAAAGGAAATTTTAAAAAATTCCTTTACAAATTGTTTAAAATCCAAAATCTCCCCAGTGAATCAGAAAATACGATTTATTTTTTAATGTATCAATAGAAGCAGGAATTAATTAATACGACATTATAAACTAAACGAAGATTTTTCGAAAACTGATTAGGGTGAACTTAGATTGAAGTCAAAATACTCAACGTAAATACAATCAGCTTAAGCAAGGATTCGATATGAAATCGTCAATTTCAGTCTAATAATCGTTAAGCTAGATTTAGACCTAATAACGTAATCTTTAAGTTTTCGGATAATCCCTAAATATCTTTAATATACAAATAAAGGGCTTTAATATATATATATATATATATATATATATATATATATATATATATATATATATATATATATATATATATATATATAAGATTAGATTAGATTACAGATATGACATTTTTGTAAACCTATATGTCTGTGTCATGAACTTTTGTTCAAAAGTAAGGAAAAGAGCATTACTCTATCACCCGTAATAATTGCCAGAAAGAATACATCGGAGAAACCTTAAGGAATTTAAATAAAATATTATATCAACACAAAAGTGAAGAAGGTTACCCCCAACCCGAACATTCAATTTTACCACATACGCAATAACATTAAAAAAAAAAAAATCAAAATATTTCAGAAGCTTTATTTTTCAATTCGCTAATGATGTAAATATTTATTCTTGTAAAATACAATAATTGCAGAACATGGCCAAAATGTGGGAAGTGGGTTGAGGCAGGTCATTATTAACTACCCTATACCTAGCTAATCCGATTCGCGACCCATTCATTCAATACAAATAACACATATACCAAAAGAAGACACCCTTCGACTTTTACTCCTACATATACCACGATACCACAAACACAAAGTGAACCTACAAAATAAACACCATGATTGAAAATTTCTTATGTACAAATGTTCGTAATATATATATATATATAAAAATCTGAAGATGATATTAAATGAGGTGGAGGGGGATGAATCCCAATTACAAACAAAATATGATAAATGTAGAACAGAAAATAACAGATGTTAGTAGGACCAGTTCACCTTACAAAAATAAGAGTTGCCGTTGTATTTTGTCATCAGACAGAATAAAGAAGCTAACTCTCTAACGGAATGTGAAGGATAAAATAAATGTAGGCGAGGTGAAATCAAAGACTGAACCAGTCGAAATGAAAAGATGGTGGGGAGCAAAAACAATCTGGGGAGGTTGGGAATCTCAACGTGGCTCATAACAGAAGTAAAGAGGAGGGAACAAGCTGAAACGACACTCACATTAACTAGGTGCACAAACAATTCGTTAATGATGTAAATATTTTTTATTGTAAATACAATGATTTCGGCACATGGCCAAAATTGTGTGAAGTGGAGTGAGGCTGTTCACCATTAACTATTCTATACCTAGCTAATCTTATTCAGGGCCCATTCATTCAATACAACTAACACATATACCAAAAGAAGACATCCTACATATACCACAATACACAAAGGGATTCTGCAAAATAAATCCCATGATTTAAAACTTTCTCATGTACAAATTTCCTATGTGCAGATATTCGTAAAATACATACATACATATATATATATATATATATATATATATATATATATATATATATATATATCTGAAGATGATACGAAATGAGAGTGGGGATATGAATCCCAATTAGAAACAAAATATAACAAATGTAAACAGAAAATAACAGATGTTAGTAGGACCCCCCGCCAAAAAAAAGTAAGAGTTGCCGCTGTATTCGGTCATCAGACAGAATAAGAAGTTAACTCTCCAACGGAATGCGAAGGATAAAATAAATGTGGACATGATGAAATCAAAGACTGATCCAGTCGAAATGAAAAAGGGGACCAAAATAAAAAATGGGGAGGTTTCTGTTCATAACAGAAATAATGAACCGGGAACAAACCGGAAACGAGACTCACTCACATTAACTATTTGCACAAACAATTCGCTAATGATGTAATAGGAGAGTATTTATATGTTTTTAGCGCATTAACTATTTTATAGCTATAGCATAACATAAAAACTTAGAAATAAACAAAACCTAATTCTAGAATTTTCCATATAATTCTAGAAAACACCAGAATGTTATAGAAGGCCCCAGAAAGTCATTGTTCTATACTTATATAAAATTTTAGAAATTTCGTGCTTGGAGTGGGGGGGGGCATTTTTTTAAAAAAAATAAACTGATTTAAACCCTTCTCGTTTTTTTTTGTTTTTTGTTTTTTTAACAAAAGTTCATCGAATTATGATATAGGAAATCAATTATTTTACAAAACCTAAAATGTTACAAACCAAAAAGGGCTTTAATATATATATATATATATATATATATATATATATATATATATATATATATATATATATATATTCGCTGTCTTGCAGGATTCGAACTTGGGTGTCCATTTGCAAGATAACCCGTTGAAAGTAACAGCGCATAATTTTCTTTAATAAGATATCCAGGCTGGAAGGCGAAAATAAATAAATATACTGTTTAATAAATGAATGGAGCGTCAATTCAAATATGGGTATCCACTGAAATAACGCTTAAATTGATAATATACATATATAACATTACTGATAAATATAATGATGATAGATCTAAAGAAAATAGATAAAAATGACGAGAATTTAACGTAATCTTCAGATGAGCAGAACATCTGACAAAAATCGATCAATAGATAACTAACACTATAATATTTAATAAATCAAGAAAAGCTCATTTAATTTAATTGATCCTCAATTTTCATATATATATATATATATATATATATATATATATATATATATATATAGACAGAGAGAGAGATGTATAAATAGATGGCTAGATAACTTTCATAGCAACAACTTTTTTCGTAATAACAATATATACAGTTTATTGTAATTAAAGTACATTCCATACATTTCCGTCTTGCTTTCTCTTTTAATTAAAGAAACATTTTTCAATCATAATTATAGTTAGACTCATTAAAGTGAGCAACTAATGCATTCGATGTGTTTTATAAAAAATCATTTTTGTGTTGATATAATATCTTATTTAAATTCCTTAAGGTTTCTCTGATGTATTTTTTGTGGCAATTATTACAGGTGATAGAGTAAATACCGCCTTCAAGTTTTCGCTTATTTTGTTTTGTATTAATTAAGTATGTTATTGCTTTAGAAGTAGTTGCAACAAAATTTATGTTAATCTTAGATAAATTATTTTTAATTGTATTTGCGAGAAAAATTGGTGGATAGAACAATAGATTTTGAGTTGTTGGATCTGTCACAATAGTCTACTCATCTATTTAGAAATGTTTTACGAGTCTTTTGTGTTGCGTTGAATTTGAAATAAGTAGCGTGTTTAGAGGAGCTTAAAAGTAGTAACAAACCTAACAAAAAATAAGTAGGATGAATTGTTATTATAAGATGACATACAATGATATACTTGTTTTATCCTCTCTTCTGTTTTACCACTCTGTCTATTTCTTTCCTATCTTCCTTTTCTTCTCCTAATACGGTCGTGTAATAGCTGTGTCATATGCTGATGATACGGCTATTTACTCCTGTCTTAATAGTAAGTCTGATCGATTCGATAGGGTCAAATTAGAAGCCGTATTTAAAAAATAATCTACAATCTGTTGTTAATTACGGAGAGAAATCGTTTGTAAATTTTAACGCGCCGAAAACGAATCTGCTCTTTTTTTACCGTTTAATATTAACTGTTCTATCTTCCATCAACATGGCTGATACTAACCCTCAAGAGAGTGACTCATTGCGCCATCTTAGCCTAAGGTTTTCCGTTGACATGAAGTGGAAATATTATATTGAAGTAATTGCTAGATCTTGCTGCTAGGAAAGTTGGTTCACTGTGTCGTGATAGACAAGTTTTCTTCACAGAACCTATCTTAAATATTTATAACGCGCATATTGGAATAAAGCAAAAGATCCATTCTATGAAAGTCTATGAAAGAAGGCAATATCTGAACCGCTATATAGTATCGTTTTTCTTATATGACAGTGAATGCTGCACAATCACCTCATAGATGAAGAGAAAACTGGAGGCAACAGAAATGTGGTTCTACAGAAGGATACTGAGAATACGATGGACGTAGTAAAATGAACCAAAACGGACAATTATACTCAGTAGAATTAGGAATAGGTGACATTTCGAATGCGGATGAATAGATGGGAGAATTTGTCATCACGACAACTACAGAAAGCAAAAGGGAAAGTGGGAGATAGCGGGCCACCTAACTAACGATCTGTATGAATAGATGGTGGCGCGGGGGTGGGAGAGGGCGACAAAAATAGTTAGAGCTTTGATAGGAAGTTGTGGAGAAACATGATCATCCAGTTCCGGAATGGACTAGATCAAAAGAGAACATAAATTAAAAGGGTGACCTATTTATATTTCACACACACACACGCACACACACACATATATATATATATATATATATATATATATATATATATATATATATATATACGCATATAATCACAAGTTTCTTGCTGCGTGATTACACGTGATTCCTGTCAATTACCAGGTAAATTGAAATAGCTAGATCGCAATGAAGAGACCGGGAAAGAAAGAAAGAAAGAAAGAAAGAAAGAAAGAAAGAAAGAAAGAAAGAAAGAATTAACAGGTTGAGATAGATAGATAGATAGATAGATAGATAGATAGATAGATAGATAGATAGATAGATAGATAGAAAAATTCAGACTGAGGAAAAAATAAACAGTCTGAGATAGAAACATATAGATAGATATGAAAACCCAGATATCTATACATATGAGAAGACTTTGATAAAGCAATAGATAGATTTAAGGAAAGACATAAATCGATTGATAGATTTCTTAACTGAACTAACCTTAATATCTCCGCTTGATTCCGAATCAATTTTTCGCGTTAATAAACCGAGATCAATAAGGAAATTGTATCAACTCATGCGTCGCTTAATTAAATGACGGCATCACTGACAGCGATGTTCGAGGTTGTTACTAAAATGAATATTTCCCAAGCAGTTCCGTTTCGCTTCTTATGTGTCGACCTCTTGAATCCTTGCTACAAAGAAGTTATTGTCTCCTCGGCATGTATCACTTGTCTAAAGCTATACAACCTTATTTGCAGCTGAGTAGTTGGTGACAAGGCAAATATGATTAAGAGAAAGCTGTCATCAAAGGGGATGTAACTCGAGTAACGCTTTTCTTCAAGACTGTAAGAGTCTGGTGTGAGACCATCTGTCTCGGGCTCTCGTGTCTGTTGTTATTTTAATGCAGTTTTGTTGCAAAAGTAGGTATAGAGTAACTACAGCAGCAGTTCGCATTCACTGTACATGCGATGCTTCGCAAAGAATTTCCCAACAGGTTGAGTGGACGTCAAAAAGCCGTTGACTGTCCACCATGTTCGCCTGATCTCCCCCATCCCTGGTCTTCCGTTTTTTTAGGGATGTATAAAGGATAATGTTCTCGCACGCAAGCATCGTTCTGTTGATACCCTGATTATTCACTTCATACGGGTGACTTTCCAGGAAATTAATGTTAACAAAGTCCTTTTGTGCCAGAGTGGGCGCGAATATCCACCATAAACGAGAACAGTTTGAATGCCTGGGGACAAAGAATTTGGAAATTTGAGTGATTGATATGTTATTATTGATATGTTTTTATAATCGATAAAAAAAAACGTTTTTAGTGCACGTTTTGTTTTTCATTACTGTATACCCCACATTGCCCCCCACCCCGTATATTCGACTGTTCGGAAAACAACGCCGTGTTTTACAAACCTCTACAGATTAACAACTATTAAGTTTGTTCGCAAGAGCCTAATTTTTAGTAGCATGAATGATAAAAGTTCGCCAATTCCTTTATTCTTTGTTGAAAGTATCTGAGCTTCTGGAAGAAAGAGCATTTTTTTTATTTTACAATAATGTTCACCTTATACAAGGCTCAAGAATCACTCGAGGTAGAGGCTTACAAACTAAGAAGTCAGACGCATAGTGTATGAGCATATGTGAAAACGATGACGTTTAACCCTAGACTTGAACAGGTTAAGATTATAGGGATCGGTGAAGTGCCCTCTTGGGAGTCGGTCCCACAAAGTAGCGGTTCGTGGGAAGAAGCTGTTCGAGTGAAACTTACATCTCACCAATTAAATTCAAAGGGAATGAGGGTGGTTCGCTACAATGGGCGTGGCACAATCGGTCTTATCCGTGAAGGTTAGATCTGGCAGAACTAAAGAATGTAGTTCATCTGAACACTTTCCATAGAAATAGCGATAGAATAGCGAGAGACTTGCAAAAATTTTCCTTTGAAACATTTAATCGAAAAGGGGTCGTTGGGTGGAAAATAATTCACACACTCACAAGGCCGCGGAGAAGTTTTTGGGCTCTATAAAGACTAGAAAGCGAAGACGGGTCAGCTCCTGCCCATATATGACACCAGTACTCCATTTTTAGCCTGGTCTGGATTTTGTAAAGGTAGAAGATAGCATGTTTGGTTTATTTTGTTTTACGGGGTATCAACCTCAATGGGTCATTTAATGTCGACAAGATTTTTAGGATGGGTTCATATGAATAGAATATGTATTTTTTGTAATGGATAAGTTTTTAGATCTGCTTTCATTGACGTATTTTTTCTAAAGAGTCAAATGTATTGCTGGTAATTTTTCTTTTAAAAATGTTTTTTTTTTGGTATTTTTACTATAAAAATCTATTTTTATACTTTCATAATATTTTGACGCCAGTTAACTATTTGCTACTAGCTAGGGCGCTAACAGATGCTACCACGTCGTTTCAGGGTGGACTTGGGTAGAACAGAAATTAAGACGTGGCTCCATAGTCTCAAAAACATCAGAGACCTTGCTGTCGAGTGTAGTTTATCGTCATACCCAAATCGGCCAAGAAAATAGCAGGTAGAGTCAAATATTACTAGAGCGGTACAGGAAACCGACCATTTTACCAACGTATTTGTTGTAGCATACCTACGAACGATAATGGGTATGTCCCCTTTCACATAAATACAGTAGTAAATACTGTATGTTAGTCTGCAGTTGGAGATTTGTCTCCAACTGTGCTAGTCAAACTCTCTGCCTTTGGGAAGAGAGGAACCCAGACGAGGCTATGCCGAAGGGCAGAGTCTCGTCTGGGGTGTTAGACAGCTACCCGACCCGGTTTTTTACAGGGTCTACGGGGAATTTTTGCCCAAGCCTACGGGCTCGAAAACCCCACGTTAAATTCGGTCTTGTGCCACATCTGACCGCATGGGGCGGTTGGCAAATATCCTGCAGTTGAAGATTTGTTTCCAGCTGTACTGGTCAAACTCTCTGCCTCCGGGCAAAGAGGATCCTCAGATGAGGCTATGTCGAAAGGCAGAGTCTTGTCTCGGGAAACAGCTACCCGACCCCGTTTTATACAGGGTCTACAGAAAATTTTTGGACGAGCCTGTGGGCTCGGATACCCCGCATTAAATTCGGCTTTGTGCCACATCTGACCGCATGGGGCGGTTAGTAGATATCCTGCAGTTGAAGTTGTTTGCCGAAATATTCACATGGTCCAAGATCCTTCATCAGTCGCGTATTCCCAAGAAAATAACCAAGAAAATAGAAATCAGTGATATCCTCATTATGGTCGTCGTCGACATATTTATTGAGTATGGAGATTACTTACCTTCACGACAAACAGATGATGAAAATAATTCAGCGTCTCTTGGTAGAAGGGATCTCACAATATCGGTGTAGAAAGCACACCCGTCCGCTTCGTTTAAAGCACATTGAAGACTGCTGTTCATTGCACTGCAAAAGAAGCAATTGTGTTAAAAAGAAAAACAAAAACGATGGCTTACGGTTATATCACGTTGAAACACTAGTCAGTACTAAGATGGGTGACTGCTTAGGAATACCAGGTGCTTTAAGCTTGGATGTGCGGATGGTGTAATTGATGATGACTCGAAATTGTTAATCGGAGAGCCGAATTCCAATTCCAGTCGTATTCGTCATATTCAGTTACGCACAAGTACCCATTGGGGAAAATATGAATCGACCTCTTCTCCTTCTAGTTATGGGTGAATTAGTAAGACTTTTATCACTAAGTCCCCCATCAAATTCTTATAATCTAAAAATTATTTTCTGGCTTTAAATAACCTGAAAAGTGTTGATAAGCTGTAGAAAACGAATCAATCAATAATACCGATTAGCTACACAGGCATGTCTTTTAGATTCATTTACATTCTCTGGAATACAAATGTCTAGAATCTACCGTGACCACAAAGGGAGTACCCTAAAAGCTTTTAATCATTTGAAAACTTTTAGTAACTTTAATCCGTTGAAATCGCTTGAAAACTTTTCATCTGCTGAAATCGCTTGAAAATTTTAATCCGTTGAAAACGTGTAGTCCCTTAGGAACTTTTAATCCGTCGAAAACTTTTAAACATTTGAAAACATTCAGTCCTTGGAAACTTTTTATCTTTTGAAAAGTTTTAATCCATTGAAAAGTTTTAATCCATTGAAAAGTTTTAATCCATTGAAAAGTTTTAATCTGTTGAAAACCTCTAGCGTGAAAATTGTCGATAATATAACTAATTTAAGTATATTTTTGACAAACATTCACCAATACAAGGCTCAAGGGCCACTCAAGATAGAGTGTTGCTTAATAAGATGTGTGATATGAATGTAAGAAGATGCAGTAAGTAGTGAATATTATGAAGATACAGAGGTTAGATAATGTTTGACCCATGACGTTAATATTGAAGTATTCAAGGAAACATCCACGCAGGATGGCTGTTCCACAAGGTAGAAGTACTTGGGGAAAAGCTGTCCAAATGGAACGTCCCTTTACAATTGGAATACGGAGAGAATGAATCTAATTCGACTCCTTGGACTCGTCATAGAACTAAAGATTTGAGCTAAACGTAATATTTGCCATGGAAATAGCAATAAAACACTAGTAGAATGGCTACGTTTCGTTTGTGAAACAGGTTTCAAATTACTTGAGCGGCCAAACTACTTGACCAGCTTCTGTGAATGGATGACGAAAGGTGGGATGAGAGGCTTGGAAAAAGGAGAAACATTACTAAGAGGCACAAGAGATAGGAGGCTGTGGAACACTTTCAACACTTGCTTTCTCAATGACTCTAAGATAAAGGCCAGGTGTTTCTTGAGCACTTGTCAAATATATCTTTTCGGATATTTACCAACCTGTGCGTGGCTACGTATACATCCGTTTCATGACCAATATTCGAGAAAGAAGCAAATACTCATATTTGTAGACACGTATGTGCATCTCGCATCGAAAAGTATCCCACCAAACCTATGAAGATCACGTACAAAATTCTCGATCCTGAAGAGTTTCATCAACCACGTATCTGCAAGAACAGGACAGTTTTATTATGAGACAAAAATCACGGTTTCCACAAACAAGAGGACAACTGGACGACGATTATGGAAACCTGTTCGTTTTACTGAAATCAGAAACCAGCTGAATCTTTCTGTTAGTCTGACTCAAAATTAATTTCCGATTTAGGGAACCAATTGTAAAGACAAATGTATCTTCCTTAATAGTTTAGAATAAATATGTATCATCCGTGATAGTTTAGAATAAATATGAACCAAACTAACATCTTGTAGTAGAAGAAAGAGACGTGATTCCACCAGAGAAGGGCAAATAGATTCAAAACTAACATTTATTAGTTTTTTATTATTTTCATTTTTGTCTTCCAGCCACCAAAAACTATCGAGACAGATTTGGACAAATATTGGAACAGAACAGAACAGTACAATAATAAAAAGTTACAATCTGTAATATATATATATATATATATATATATATATATATATATATATATATATATATATATATATTTATATATATATATATATTTATATATATATATATATATATATATATATATATATATATATATATATATATATATATATATATATATATATATACATATATATATATATATATTACACAGAAAAATCCAAAATAACCTCATATGGTGGTTATAGATTGGTTTCAAGTACGTAAGTCTCATTCAACCCCGGTGTACAGACACTTCGTGTAGGAATTAGAAATTTAAAATTTAGCTTTGATGAACAGAGTTTTACACACACACACACACATATATATATATATATATATATATATATATATATATATATATATATATATATGTATGTATGTATGTATGAATGTATATATATGTGTATATATATATATATATATATGTGTGTGTGTGTATATATATATGTATATATATAATTATTTATTAAAATTACTTAAATTTAATATAATTTATCTAATTTGATTTATTGTTACTCTTTTTAATATATCTCATTTTTAAGTATAATTTCTTTTTTATATATATAATTATTTTTTATATATATAAAACACCCTCTTTCAGCCCTCTTTCATTTTAAGACTTCATTCTTCATGAAACCCCAGTTTAATGTCATAAGGTTAATCCGAGTTAATTTTATAAAACTTCTTCCTTTTAAGGCTAATACCTTCAACCCTCCCCTTAACACCGACTATATTTGGGGCATACACCTATCCACCTAACCACCTATTTATGGAAAACTAAAGAAGAAATCAATAAAGACCCCATCCTTAAATGGGAAATATTAAAAAAATGTCCCAAATATAAAGCAGGCCAAAAATTTTGTAAGCTATGTACAGAGGAGAAATTAGCCATAGCTTTATATAATCAACCAAACGATCTATTAAACTCTAAAACCGAGATTCTTAACATATGTGGGCATTGCAAATCTTGGTTATTGAATTAGGTCTAATCTCCCCTGTTGATATTGTCATTCCACCTTTATTGTTCGTGTTTTCTTAAATATTCCCCCCCTTTTAGTCGTTTGAATAAATCAACCCCCCACCCCGGTGTTGTGTTGTTTTTTCTTGTTTTTCTTTTTTTTTTTCTTTGGCCACGTGGTATGATTTTGATTTTCGCCTATAAATATGTCATTTCTCTCTTTTGCCTCTTTATCCAGCTTTCCCTGACGACCCGCTTAGGTGAAACCTGGATAGGTTTGTCTGGCTCACTAGGTTTGACTAAGTCTGCTCTACGGTTGTATTGAGCTCTTTTGAGTTAGTAGTTTACTCGTGTCGGGTTTTTTTCTGTATCTGTGCGATTTTTTTCGACAGACTTTAATGGTTCTAACTCTTTCTTTTTTTTAAAACCTTTTTTTTCCCTCGAGATTGATTTGATTATTGGCAAATCAAAAATTCGAAGGTTTTTCGAAACGAGTATAGTTACCTATATATATATGTGTGTGTGTGTGTGTGTGTGTGTGTGTGAAAATATATAGAAAGTAGGAAAGAACTGGCTATGTAAATAATCCAAAGTTCTTTAGTATTTTTGTTATTATTTTTTAAAAATAGTGCTCGATACAAAAGTAGAGCATAAATATAATTATTTATTTAAAAATATGATTCCAATACGCTACATAAGAGTTCTCATGTTTCAAAACAAGAGCCGAAAACTTCAATATAATTATTTGAATTAAATTGAATTAAAGTAAGCTCTGTTCCATCTTCAAGCAAATTTTTTTTTTTTTTTGGAATAACTTATTTCTGAAATTTACGTGTTTTAATAGCATATTCATTATTGAAATCAAAATTTCCATGTTCATATATAAAAGGGGTGCAGGGTGTTAATAATTTGTATCAGTATAGAGTTACATTCATAGATGTCAAGTCAGGGTAAGGTTGTGGTGTCTAAATTTAAAACGGAAGATGATTTTGCCTAGTCTGGTTTACGTGTCCATGGAAATTTTTTATTTTTTATTTATTTTTTCTGAAAGGGTTTTGTGTATATAAAAAAAACTGCCGTAACATTTGTTTTTTGACGACTTCATAAAGGATTTTTTTGTAGGGTATTTAAGCTATTTATTAGGATTATGGATTATAAAAAATTTTATGTTAATTATTCTATGCAAAAATTTGATGATGTCGGAAAACCGTTAACTCATGTCTATTGTTTAATAGAATTTTTATTATTTAGAAACTTAATAATGTGTAGTTTCTCATGTAGGCTATATATATATACACACACACACACACACACACACACACACATATATATATATATATATATATATATATATATATATATATATATATATATATATATACCCATGTAGGATGAGAACGAATAAAGTATAATTCCAACGTTCGTAACATTTAATTTAAAAGATGTCTCAATAAAAAGTAGAGCAATATTATTTATTTTAGGATATTACACCGAAAACATGTAAAAAAAACTGCAGTCATATTTCGATGTGCATCAATGCATCTCATCAGGCGATTGTAAATTACTGACGTTAGTGAACGATTTATTTAGATTTAAAAGCAAAATACAACCTCTTTTTACAAAAAAAAAAAAAAAAAGAAAGAATAAAAATGGGGGTTTAAGGTTTGTGGGCTTTACTTTAATCAACCAATCAAATATGACCTACGTCAAATTTAAACTTAATTCAAAAATTTTTTATTAGGTTGGTGCAAAAATAATGACGTAATAATGTCGTTTTTTGACGTTAAGAAATACGTCAAAAAACGACATTATTACGTCATTTTTTTTGCACCAACCTAATATAAAATCATATTTGTATTATAGTAGTTAGGATAAATAACACAGTTGATTGAACGGATATGTGAAACTTCGAAAGCTAATGAAGAGAAACACGACTTACTCGCAAAACAAGTCGAAATTGGTTACAAGCGCCCTGTTCTTTCTTATCTTGTACGTACAGCGAGAGACGTTGGTTGTTCTTGCCACAAATCCAGGGCAGACTGATTTAAAATAAACAGATAAGTAATATTCATAATAATATTAATAATAAAAAGTATCGAATTCAAAATATGGTAAACACTGGAAATTCCTCGGGGCAACTCATTCGTGTTGTTATCATTAGTGATCGACAAACAGTAATTCAGATAAAGACAATGGCAAATATTTCTGAATGAATTTAGTTCAATAATAAATCTCTTTGTGTTAGACTAAGTAAGTAGTGCCGTCAGGCATTCAGATTTATGCAAATAAAAAATCTCATTAAAAAGACGAATATAAAATGTGCTGTACCAACTTCCGAGAGGAATTTAAAATAAAAACTCTGAACGACAAGTGCTGTTCAGTTATAGGTGTTCAATAATGTAAATAAATATACTTTTCGGCATATTGAGAGTTTTATAACTTGTGTATACTTTGTGACTGTAGAAAACAGCTGGAAACCACTCCTATATCTTTCCTAAGAAGTCATAGTAATGAATACCGGCTCGGACTGAGGAATCGGAGAGCCGAGTTCGAATTCCAGTTAAATCCATTACATGCTAATACCCTTGGGAAATGAATCCTCTTCTTCTCCCCCATGGGTAAATAGTAGGACAAACCAACTTCTATAGCAACTGGTCTACCGCAGAAAGAAATGGCAACCTACTGCGGGAAAAAAATCTGCCTCGTCAGTCATGTATCGAAAGATACATGATCGCCTAAGCGTGTATGGCACATAACTGACTGATTGTAAGTTTATTGTTACGACACACGCTCGTACTTGGTATAACGTGATTCGTGTAAGTGATTTCTAAACGTAATGCTTAGGCTATTTGCCGTATAGTTAGTACGAAGACTGACTCCAGCGACTGGTAGTTACCGGTCGCCTCACTATGGACTAGATACGACACAAGCCACTGGTCAAAATTTACCTAGTCCCTGCAAAAGCCGGCTCGGGTACAGCACTTGTCTGTTTTTTCTCATCCGAGTCTTTGTCCGAAGACAGAGCCCCGATTGAGTCACTCTCTGCCCGAAGACAGCCGTCTTGTATTGTCTTGTTGAGAACCTGGAACTGACTTCAACGACTACCAACATACCCTGGAACTCTTTATAGTATTGGACGAGTTCAGAGAGTCACCGGGAGTGTACTCTTTACTCCACGACAATAATAAAGAAAAATAATTTGTGGAGAGTCCTGATCACCGACGTCCTGAAGCTACATGATCTTTATTAAAGATGGTAAATTGGTTAAATAGCAGAGTAGACTGGATTCTCTAACCTTGGGACGAGGTGATGGACTACTTTTAATTAAATCTATGATAAAGACAGCGGTAGTCCTGGGTATGACAATAAACTACATCCAACAGCAAGGCCTCTGATTGGGAGATTGGAGGTTTTGAGGAGCATGGAACCTCTTAAATGCTGTTGTTCCCAGGTCCACTCTGACCCGTGGTGATAACATCTGTAATGGTCCCAGTTATGGACGAATGGTGACCCCACCAACAAAAACAAAACATTATGAAAGTATACAAATAGTTTTGTAGTAAAAATACCAGCAATACATTTTTATATAAAACATTACCAACAATACATTCTCAGCAGTTGAAGGAATACAATTTTTTCAAAATATATTTAGTTGAAGCAATAAAATTTTAATTCAAAGTATTTAGATTTCGGTAGTAAATAACCCATAATATGCTGCTAAACAAAATCAACCAACATGTAGACAATAGGAAAAGACTCCACTATTTTTCCTAAGAAATCATGACAATTCACAGATAATACAGAAAAGGAATTCTTGGAAACTCCATGTATTTTTGGAGGAAATCAAAAGCTTTCAATAAATATTCTTAAACCTCCCCGACTCGTTTAAAATTTCGTGAAAGCTCCTCTTTGTGCGCATGCGTGTGCATTGCATAGCAGTTCAGCACTTTTCTTTGTTTCTAACGAAATTTTCGGATCTGCTAATACTTGCTTAGATTCTGGAAGACACCATTTGTTATTCTTACACCACTTTAGACTTCTGTCACATTTTGCGTTGTCTAATACTACACTACCCAAATGAACAAATGCCTGTACCTATTCTATAATGACGTCCCCAATACATAGCTTACATGTTGGACTGTCTCTTTTGCTGTCAACCATGCATTCTATTTTCTTACAGTTATAGAAGTTAGGGTGGGGGTTATTAATTTATAGACTTTTAGCTTTATAACAAAACATCACTGAATGAACAAATTCAATATTATACAATATTTCGTTATATATACAGGTGTATCAATAAGTCCGCGACTTAAAGATGAAAGCAGGTAGTTATTTTATTTAACAAATATTTATTTTTCAACATAATCTCCTTCATTGTCAAGGCACTTTATTCTATGCGTAATATTATTCTTATATGTCGGTACATTACTAAACTCGCAACCTAGTCTTGAAAACATGGATCTGTTTTACACGTCAAATATTTATTTTATAATCTAATCTTCTTTGTCAATGCACTTAATTCAGTGGCGAATAATAATCACATACGTAGGCACATCAATATATCTGTAGCCTAATGATGGACACAGAATTTATGTTACACAATAAATATTTATTTTTCAACATATTCTACTTCCTTGTCAATGCACTTAATTCAATAGTGAATATTAATCTCATATGTACGCGGATCAATTGGTCTGCAATACTATGATGAAAATTAAATTTATGCAAAATCTTTCTCACCTTTCTCACATAATTTGAAGATATCATTCTGTAAAATTTCCCAGTCTGATTCCAACTTCCAAGACAGTTTGGGACAGCTGGAGGTGGCATTCAAATAACACTCATCAAAATTGCTTCCCAGAACAGTCTGCCTGTAAATATTGAGCATTAATACGATAGCTTAGATAGCGTTACTTGAAGGAAAAAAAGCAAGAGAAACCGTGATATTATCTAGAAAAATATACTGGGATAAACAATCTTGATATAATCTTAGACAAAAACGACTATTTTTTGGTTAATATATACTTAAGAAGATAAGTGATTTCTCCTATGATGTAGCCCTGGCAGCTCAGTGGGGAATGAATGGCTTATAAAATTTAATACCTGACGTCCTCGACTTACGACAGAGTTCCGTTCCTACGATGCGTCGTAATACGATTTCCATGTAAGTCGGAACAGAGCTGCACGCCAATAAGCACTTAAGCTACGCACCCTTGCTAACGCAATGGTAAGGTAATAATTTAAGACATAAATCATAAGACATAAAGTAATAATCTAAGACATAGCGCATTTCTATGGGATATGTTAACAGAATTATGACCAAAATCACATGGCGGACATAAGTATTAGGTTGGTGCAAAAATAATGTCGTTTTCTCACATATGTTACTATGTGAGAAAACGACATTATTTTTGCACCAACCTAATATAATACATTACCAGCTTAGACCAGCGGCCCGAGTGAAAACACTCGGGTCCCGACGTTAAAAACTGACCTTGTGTCACAACCTGCCTCAAGTAAATATCCATAAATATAATACATATAATGAAATGAAAATAATACATATACCAAAACAGTTTTAAGTTTCTCGTATATTTATTGCCAGTGATGTAATTGTCTTTCGGTAGATGAGAAGACGAAGCATAAGATCTTGTTTCGCTTGCAGTACTCAGAAAGCGCAATATATCTGAGGAATGGAGAAAAACAAATGTGAGTTTACCTTTCTTTTTTTATTGGGAATTCGCCAACTTAGATTTTAACAAGAAAATGTCTTCATCGCTCACAGGAAAACTCAATATGTATACACATATGTACATGTTTTAAACGACAGTTAAACTACTTAAGCCTAGCAACCGACCAATGTTCGTCGCTGTTACTCTCTTTACAGTGCATTTAACCATGTCTAATTTTGCTTCTCTGGTGATGGTTTTCCTTTTCTTTGAATCAACGTCATCAGAAGATGTTACACTACGCTTAGTATTCATAATAAAGGGCAATAACTTTCCTCAAACAAAAGAGAGCGAATGTACAACAATCCAATATGGCGTACAATCAGGAACTGACCTACACCAGCTTCCTCACTCTAGCAACGTATGACAACGTATTCTTCCACCGCGCAATGTATTTTTCTGCTGCACCGTATGCGCGAGGCAAACGGCATAAGTCGAAACGAAATTAATGGAGATTGCGTCGTAACTAAGAAGCGTTGATGTTAAGAATCTCGCAACCCGAGGACTTTTTATACGTCCAAAACTAAAATAATAACGTTCAACCATCACCAAGCAGACCCTGAACGTTCCTGATCTATCGTGATGGAAGGGTTTTCTCTAAAGGAGGCTCCTTGCTTTGGACATCTTTTGAGATATAAGCTCACCCAAGACCTCAAATCGAACCAACATATACGATCGATTTCTGAAGATGCTGAAAATATGGTTGGTTTATTGTAACGCTCCATCTGACTAATACTTTATCTTTACATGAGACTAAAAAATGAAGTATTGCTACCATATCTGAGCTGAAGCTGCTCAGTCCTCACTTGCCTGCCTTGATATACAGCGGAACCAAGGTTCACGAATTCGTTCCTGAAGGTCGTTCGTAACCCGAAATGTTCGTAAACTGAAACTATTTTCCCAATAGGAATCAATGTAGAGAAAAAAGTCACAGTACAATAAAGTTGGAAAAGAAATGCACGCCACAACACAGGAATGTATACAACACGGCTGTCGACTCAAAAATGATTCCGTTCGGGTTAACTCCTTTTTGGTAATGTTGTTCGAGAACCGAAATTTTGTTCGATAACCGAGGCATTTTCTTTTCGAAAACCGATTTGTTCGACATGCGAGACGTTCGAGAGCCGAGTTTGCACTGTAATTCAAAAGCGTCAACTTGGCCTTGTAGGTGATGAATTATTTTCCACCTTACAACCCCTGCCCCACAGGAGAAATGTCTCTCGCTGCTCTATTGCTATTTCGACACTGATTAACCTCAGTGATCATACAAATATCGGCATTTCAGAGTAACTTGACCGTAAGCTTCCTCTCTCTCTCTCTCTCTCTCTCTCTCTCTCTCTATATATATATATATATATATATATATATATATATATATATATATATATATATTGCCACAGGAGATTGAATATCATATTAAAGTGTGTATAAAAATAAAAAACACGTGTAAATTCAGTTTGACTTGCAGATAACGTTACATTTAAGCGACTAAAACCTAATTTAAGAAAACTCAAAATGGCGGAATTTGCCAAACACATGCTGATAAACAGACTGATAACTCGCATTCGAGTGCTTGAAAGAACTCGAATGTATAAAAATGAACACTGGATACGTTAACGTTTGTAATCCTGATGTGTAAAATCTATATGAAAAGTTAAATGGACAGGCCTCGTCCGTCTTATTCAATATATATATATATATATATATATATATATATATATATATATATATATATATACACACAAATATAGCCACCTTGACAGTGGACAAAGGACTGTAAGACGGCCGTGGCTTAGCGATAACAAGTTAAAGAGTAACCTCTAAGTTGTCAATGTACCTCATACTAACTTCGAGCGATTTGCCCTTGATAGCTTTTAACCATTGCATTAGAGGTACGCATTTTTTTAATATTCACTGCAAATATTATTTGGTGCAAAAATAATGACATAATAATGTCGTTTTTTGACGTATTTTTTAACGTCAAAAAACGACATTATTACGTCATTATTTTTGCCCCAACCTAATATAAGGAATTGAGCAAGAATCAAAAGTGTTTATATAGAAATACGTACGAGCTTGTTAACTATTGCGTCATTGTGACTGTATTTCTCTTTCGATAGTCAATAAGTTTAGTTACGGCACAACACTGAAAGTATTTGGCACCCAGTGAGAATAGACCTCGCTACATTAGGGATGGAGAATAGACCTCGCTATGTCACTAATACTCATAAAGGTTAACTTACTAAAGTATTGCTCTGAGTCAAGGCGAACAAAAATGTCCATTTATTAAAGATATATTTGTAATGTCTTTCGATATTGGGTGGGGGATACCAATGATCTTTAAAAGATACACACGTGCATAAAATTCCTATATCTGTCTTGTCGACATTATTCAAGTTCTGTATCGATTGGCTAATCGCTTTGATGTGATCTTTCAGTTGAATCACGCAACTCTCCGTTCGTGCTACATCACAAGGCCAAATTTCGACGGCAGACGATGTCCCTGTAAGAAAAAAAAATCAGCAACAGAAACAAATGTATTTTTATTTGCATAGATACTTTTTTATCATACAAATTTATTGGTCTTAGTGTTAAACAAAAAAATCGCAGTTCGAAACAATTGTGGTTTCTGTCAGGGAGACACCATTCAAAACTGAGCTATTTTTATAAGCTCGTAGATATTGGATGTGTTGGTAAGTGAAATCGGCGATCCGAGTTCAAATTCCGGACTTGCATTCATTTTCGGAAAGGCATAAATCAATTTCTTCTCCCATCGGCAATGGATTAGATAGCAGGGTAGAAAAGGCTTTCTAGCTTTGAAAAGCAAATGATCAAAAGGAGACTGAATTTCAAACGGTGGAGAAGACAACAGGAAACCGCTCCACTATTTTTCTCAAGAATGTATGATAATTGAAAGATATTAACGGAAAGGAAGCTGTGGAGAGCTCTATAGACATGAGATAAAAGCATGGGACACCCAGTGTGGATCGAACTCACTATTCAATCGTGACTGAACTAGCGAGATAGGCTTCATAACCATTACGCCACGTCGAGATGCACAACTATTTCATTTTATAAGCGTAGCTTAGATGTGGCACAAGGCCGAAAGTATGGGGAAACCAGTGAGGATCGAATTGATCTAGCGAGACAAGCTTACTAAATCGACGTCGAAATGTCCCCATCTTTCTCTCTCTCTCTTTCTTTGATGTGGCTTCTAAAGTTTGGAGCATATGAAGTATAGGGCACCCATTATGGATCGAACACAATATTCAGTCGTATTTGATCTAGTGAGACAAGCTTGCTAACCCTTTACACCATGTTCATGTGTCCCCATGATTTTTAATAGTAGCTTAGATGTGGCACAAAGCCAAAAGTGTGGAACACACAGTGAGGATCGTAACTGATCTAATGTGACAAACTTGCTAACCTACACAAGATCGAAGTGCTCATAAACCTATTTGCTAAGCTTAGCTCAACTGCGGTACATGGCTGAAAGTAGGGAACACCCAGTGAGGATCGAACTCACTATTAAGTCGTAATTGATCTGGCGAGACAAGCTTGCTAACCATGGCACTACGTTGAAGTGTCCCATCTACATGTGTTCATCAAATTGTGAATATATAGTTGTGAATGTTTTTCTTCTTCTGAATCGACTGCGATACTCCGATAAAGGCATGCGTGTAATTATGCCTGTAAATGCTTTTTTCTTCTACAGAATTCAAATTCAAATTATTAGTTGGAAGAATAACCAAAGACCTTTTAAATTTTACATTTTTTTCCCTCTTTGCTTTTATTAATCCATTTAACACAAACTAATTGCATAAAGATGATTTCCCGGCAGGGGATGGGTGGATGGTTGTATTTTTAATAATTAATCAATTTAATTACAAAAATGCCATCAACAAAGCAATTGCTTATTTATATAGATTTTATACTCATTTCACCCCAATCAAGGTAATAAAGTCACTAAGACGCAAGGGGTTACTGAATGTGAAATAATATGAGAAAAAGAAAAACATTATTAAAGAAAGAGAACAATAAAATAACAAGAATTAAGAAGACAGAAGATAACGTTCGAAATTGCATTTACATCTTTGAAGAAAAAGTTGATTGGGAAGCAAGAAACCGGAAAAGAAATCCACGAACGAGAAATGCAAGAGAAGAAAATGTTAGCATAGAACTTACGGTTACATCTAACCATTTCAACTATAAAATGATGAGACATTACCGCCAATCTAGTACTGCGCTTAAATTCATAAAGTCTAGGTACCATAAAGGAAAAAGGAAATCTAGGTACTATAGAGGACTTTGGATTTTGTCAAGAATCCCTAAATATATAGCAGAAGCATCAGAGCAGGTGTGACAGAAATATTCAAAGCATTGAAGAATGGCAGACATATAGATATGCAAGATAGATTTTAGTGAAAAAATTGTTTAACACGACACAGTGAACCAACTTTCCTAGAAGCAAACCAAGGAATAAATTCAATATAATCTTTCCACATTATGCTAACGGAAAACGTTAGTCTGCGAAGCTGCAATGAGTCAGTCTCCTGGAGGTTAGCATCAGACAGACTGATAAAGGCAAAAGAATTATATATTCGTTTTCTACGTCTCATCAACCTATTGCAAGTTATTTAAACCATTTTTTTTTAAGTGTAAGAATTGAGTGGGGAATATATAATAAGGATTTAGTTATATGTCTTACTAATTAACTTATAGCTAGGTGGAGAAAAGGTGGATCCATACCTTTCCCAAGTATATTTGCGCGTACATGAATATGACGAACCCAAATAGTAATGGAACTCAGCTCTCCAGTTAACAATCGCATGCCATTATCCATTACACCACCTGTACATCCAAGCTTACGGCACTTGGTATCTCCAAGTGGTCACTCATCTAAATACTAATCAAGCTCGATATTGGTTAACCTGTATTCTACAGCGGACTTTTTAAAAAACTTTTTGGTTTCATAGGGAGTCCATTTTCGATTTTGCTGTGCATATGCCCGTTAGGAAATGGTATAATAAAGCGATATCATCACAGCATCAAGAGAATTGCTACCAGAAAGCAGTGTTCTGTAATGGAAGTAGTATATTGGCACAACATCACCCCTAAAGATGGTGTATCACCCTGAGCTGCACCAGACAACATGATTTACTGGTACAAAGTCAAGCTAAGAGGTACTGATGCGACACACTGAACTGAACGAGCAAAAGAACGAACAGCATACAACCTGGGGTTAAGCCGGTGTTTCAACACAATGTGACCGTAAGCCTGGAAAGCAAGACGTCTAAAGAGAGTTCAACAAGCGAGAAGTACGAGAGAAGAAACTGTTAGCATAGAACCTACAGTTACATCTAGCAATTCCAAATGTAAAATGAGGAGACCTTGCCGCCAATCTAGTACTGCGCTTAAATTCTAAATTATTTGAGGGTTGCGCTTTCATTCGTTGAGAGAAGTATAGAAAAAGAAGTTCAGATAGAGAGGGGGGAGGGAGGGGAGAGATGAGGGTTTTAAAAGGAAAGCGCAAATGCCTTATTTTACAGATTGCGACAGCTATTAGGGAGATGTGATTAAACATTACTTGAATGTTTAAAACAAATTTATTCAGTATAATTATTGTTTAGGTGATAAGCATTATAACATAGCACAAATAGCTATATTGTTGAAAAATAAGTGAAAATACCTGCGTGTGTGGGGTTGCAGTCAGTCGTGGAAAGCTGAGTGTTTGCCGTGGTTTGTATACAAAGATATAAAATAGTTAATTTATATTATGAAGACATAAAAAACGAATATATATCTGAAGATATCTAATTCAGATCTACTTCTAGCCATGATTCTTCTCATTTTTTCATTTGTTTCTATGATTTTCGCTATATGAATTACTTTTATTTTATATTAATTAATACATTTAAGATTATACAATAATTACTATTTTTTTTAATTAATAATTATTAGTGCTGACATTAATAGCTATCTGCTGATGTGTTAAAAATTTGGAATAATGCAATAATAAAAATTTAAATTTCATCTCTCTGTTAGTTTTAATCCTTTTTATTTTTATTGAGATTTTTTATTATTTTTACCGGGACTCACTAAAGTGCATTAGAACAATAAGCATGAAAATATTTATAGAAAAGGCAGAGGGAAGCTACTTTACGGCCGTGAGAAACTAATGTCCACATGTCAGGTCAGAACCGTTAATTTATCAGATTTTTCTTTGAAATAAATCAAGAATCTCTAAATACATAGCAGACGCACCAGAGTAGATTTGGTAGCATTATTCAGTGCATGGACGAATAGTAGGCATATAGCTTCATAAAATATACTTTAAGCAAATTAGGTAAAATTATTTCAGGTATCTGTCGATTCGGGTAGCCTTCAAAAGATTTCGAAGTTAATATTTTATTTAATCTACGGGATTAAATTGTTCTCATTCCGCTGTCCATGTCTAGGGACAGGATATCTTGCTGCTTTTTTGGTACTGTTCAGTGATTGCTAGTATTGTTTCCACTGAGTCTGTACTACCTGGTCCAGGGATTGAACTCAGAATTACTATGGGGCCAATGAATTAAACCTTTATTACTATCGGCTTCAGTTAATGAAAATTAAATATACGAACGAACTGGGCAAGATACGATTTGACTGAAAAAGCTAGCTAGCTAGATAGATAGGTATGAAAACAGGATTAGATTCATAGATAGATAGATAGATAGATAGATAGATAGATATGAACACAGGTTTAGACTCATAGATAGATAGATATGAAAACAGGATTAGATAGATAGATAGATAGATAGATAGATATGAAAACATGATTAGGCTCATAGATAGATAGATAGATAGATAGATAGATAGATAGTCAGGCTACTCTTGTGCTTCTAGCTTCCTGCTTATCCTGGTTAATCCTCTTCAAAATTTAAATCTAACATCACTCTGTCCTATATTGTCTCCCGTTTCTCTTACGCTCAGTAAACCCTTGCGTCTTCATCGCTTTTATCGTCTTGGTTGGTGGTGGAATAATTTTAACAAAAAGGATATGAACAGACGGAGAAATATAGATAGTAGGGATTACACCCAACTAGTCGGCCACGGTGTCCGTTAGGTGACGCTGTTTGTGTACTATAAAAGAACGGTTTAAATCTCTCTCTCTCTCTCTCTCTTCCGGGCCATTTCAAGGCGTGGATTTACCAGCACACGATGCTTCCAAGAATTCTCTGGCCTTTGTTTATCTACGATTTCCTAATGACATCAGTGGCAGCCCTGGAAAGGAGAATTAACGACTGCCTTCGCAGATGGCTAGGGCTGCTGAGAAGTCTGAATAGTGCCGCGTTATATAGCAAATCGAATGCACTTTAACTCCCATTTAAAGGGTTAGTCGAGGAATTTGTATTCTCTCAAACTAGAGAATTCCTACAGTATAGGGACCCTAAGAACCCAAAAGTGGCAGCAGCAGGTATAGAGGTCCGCAATGGAAGGAAATGGAGTGCAGGGGGAAAACTGGGTATTGCAGAGGGGACAATAGCATCAGGTCATATGAGCTTGGGTTTCTTTCCTGATACCCAAATCAAGAAAGCTAGAGGTAAACAGAGACGTCAACTAGGAAGTATGAGCCAATGTTGAGGAAAAAAGAATATGCAAGATGGTGGGACTAAGATAGCAAGGGTATGGACATTTTGGGAGGTTTTTTTTTACGGTGGATGATAAGCTGGTCAGAGAATCTGATGTAACAACGTCAACAGAAACCTAGTCCCAGCTGGAGAAAATTTCTTTACCGCGAATAGCCGACGACTAAGGTTTTAACTTACATGTACACACGCAACTCTTACACAGCACACCATATATTTCAGAATAACAAAGCCTTAAATAATTTTCCTCATATATGACAACTTATACATATTACATTCCTCCACGTGTCGAAATTCGAAAATATTGCATTCAATTCCATCGAAATTTCACAACCACAACCTTGACCCATTACAAACCTATAGACACGCCATTCTCTTCAAGATAGGTATGAATAGAATTAGATAGATAGATAGATAGATAGATAGATAGATAGATAGATAGATAGATAGATAGATAGGTTGATTGAGATGGAGATAGATAGATAGATAGATAGATAGATAGATATGAATTATAGATAGATAGATAGATAGATAGATAGATAGATAGATAGATAGATATGAATTAAGTGAAAGACATATAGATATGATTAGACTAAGATAGCTATGAATAGACTGAGATAGATAATCTAATCATATCTACCTCAGACTATTCATATCTATCTATCTATCTATCTATCTATCTATATATATATATATATATATATATATATATATATATATATATATATATATATATTCAACATCTCTTTCGTTCTATTCATATCTGAATAGATAATGGATATGAATAGGCTAAGAGAGTTTTAGATATGAATAGGCTAAGAGAGTTTTAGATATGAATAGAGTAAGAGAGATTGATATGTATAGACTGAGATAGTCTATTCATATTTCTCTCTCAGTCAATTATTTATATATCTATCTACCGATATCTCCATCAGTCTATTCAAATCTGTCTAACCATTCATATGAATAGATTGAGATTGATGTGAATAGATATATATATATATGAATAGACTGAGATAGACAGATATGAACAGAATGTGAGATTTATTTGTAAAGTTTCCTTTCGTTTGGCATAAGACCGTGTGCATATGCCAGTCTACAGATATGAGGGAAGCTTTCGAAATCCTTGCTTTTAATCCTTGCATGAACAATGCAGTCAGCAAACAGACCCTCTACACAGGTTTCCGGCATGCATTTGTGTGAGTGCGTGTGTGTGTGTGTGTGTGACTGTGCGTGTGTGTGTACACGCACGCGCTCGAAAAGAATTCCGTTTTTTTCCTCTTTTCCTTGTTGACACACAGTCGCAATTCGTGTCACATATTTTGTTTTCTCGCTTATATTTACTTACTCCGAATCCCTCCCCGCAACATCCACTTGTTTTTCTTCTGTTCTTCGCTTGGCAAAGACAATGTCAAGCAATGTCGTGCTACGATGTCCGGCGAAATATTTGAAAACTAAACAACATCGGCCAGTGCTTTGAGCCTGTGTCGATATACGACAACTACTGTCTTGTTCTTATTGTTTTATTGGCAGATGATCAAAAAAAAAAATGAACATTACTTGGCTAAGCCAAACCGAGTTCCGCAACTACTGACAGCTTTCAAGCTAAAAGAATTTAATGCAACCTTAATCTTCCAGAGTTAGGGAATGTGTGCTGGCCGTGAAAATCAGCATTTAATGTGTAATCGTTACGTTGATTTGAACAATAGTTATCTGTTTCGTTTTTACGCTATTGATCAACCAATACAATGTCCAAGAGCCACTCAAAGTAGAGGGTTGCTGAAGGAAGTTGTTGTATCTACGTAAGAGGAGGAGATAAGATAAGGTTTGACCTTGGACTTGAAGAGGTTAGGATTGCTGTTGTCTGAGTAGCATCTTGCCGAGAATCTGTTCCACAAAGCAACGGCTTTTGGTAAACATCTGTCCGAATGGAACTTACAATGGAATACGACAGGAAAGAGGAAACTTTTCCACTGTGTACATGGCATAGCGGTTCTTAGTTGTCAAGGTATACGAGCTGGCGGAACTAATGATTTAAGCTCCATAGAACATTTTCCATGGAAATAACCATTGAGTAGCGAGAGGCTAGCAGTGTTTCGTCTGTGAGAAATAGGGTTGTTGGCTGGAAAACAATCACCTCCAATGCTGCTTAAACGCGTTGACCTCTGTCAAGGTAAGAAAGTAAAAATTGCGTAGATCTATCCCAGATATGGCAGCGGTACTCTATATTTGATCTGATGTGACTCTTGCAAAGATAAATTATGGCAGGAGGAGCTAAGTATTTTCTGAGGCGGTATAAGAGGTCAACTGCCTTTCCAGTATCTTTCGATGTATAGAGTGAGCTTGATTCCTAATAAATGCTCAAAGTAAGAAACCTCTTTGAGTGTCGTAGAGAAATAAGGCAAGCGTATGTCGAAACTGGGGAAAACACTTAACAGATTGTTCTCTTAAAAATTAAGTGGAGGAACAGACAGTGAAGGGAGAGAGACAGGAATTTTTTTTTAAATAAATGAATAAGGATGCGTTATCAGGGAAGGTAAAGTCAAACAAGTACAAAAATTTTAATATCTGGGAAGTTTTCTAACAGAGGACGGAAAGTGCGACACTGAGACCCGAAGACGCGTTGGGATGGCCAAAGATGCATTCCAAAGTCTAAGCAAAGTATTAAGAGACATAAAAATTTCTTTAGAAACACCGAAAAAAGTACTGAACAGTTACGTGATATCTATCATCCTATATGGCAGTGTGTACCGGACAATTTTCTCAAAGATGAAGAAGAGAATTGAAGCAACAGAAATGTGTTTCTAGAGAAAGATGTATCGACTGAACATGTAAGCAACGACGTAGTTTTAAATAAAATATGTAACAGAGAGAGGTATACATTAACACACCCACATGAACGCACACCCGCAAATATAACTTTTATTGACTGGAAGTGGAAATGGTGTTTATATATCAAAGTACAATTTGGGTTAAGATGTGTGTTTACCGATGAAAAACACGATCTCAGGGCAGGAGGCGATGTTTTAAACCTGGGTCACTAGTAAACAATGGGGATAGGCAAGATACTTGGTTTTGTTTAACAGTATTTGTTTTGATTAAAAGGTTGAATCAATGTTTAGATATCCCAAAGTATAATTTTGGTGAAGCGAGAACAAACTCGTGATTAAGATAAGGTAAATAATTGGAGAATCGGTTTACATGTCAAGGGAGAGTTGTTGGCACTCGTGGTAGCTGCGTGCCGGGCCGAGGGTCAATTGTGATCAGCTGATCCTTTTTTCTATATTAACTCGAGATTTTGCTAAGAAAGAAGAGTCGGGGAAAGAGACTGTAGTCGAGAGAGTCACGAGACTATCGTCGCAGTGAGTCGAGAGATTTGCCGGAGAATTTTGGAGGAGATAAAGAAGACTGCCTCCTGTTCTGAGAAGTCTGTATGAGACGGGACTATTAGTCATAAACCTACCACAGGCGATTCAATACGTGTTTATCACACACAAACCCGCTCTCTGTTGGGAATTCGCTGGATGCATTTTGTCTTTTTCTTTTCTCATTTATGTTAAATGTTTTTATTCTTCCTGTAACCCCTGTTTTGATGTTATCTTCTTATATAAAAGACGTCAATATCTCCCCCGTTGTTGTCTGGCTTCTGCAGATATTATTTCTTGTTTTATTTTGCCACATTCTAAACTTCCTAGCGCCAACTCACACAGTCGTGTCCACATCCCCAGTCGACCGTGAACGTATGGACAACACCCCGCTTACTTGATCTAAAAATTAACACAGCGTGGGCAGCGAGCAGGACTTGACCTGTTGACCGGTCGAAATAATCTACGGCCAGTTACCCCTAAGTTCGGTTCGGACCGAGTGGACACCTATACCCAATGAGGGAGACGCCGGAGGTTGAGGGGCTGAGGACGAAGTGGTAGAAATGGGAAAAAAAAGGAAACATGCTTAACATCAGGAAGAGGTAAGTTGAAATTTCTAGGCGCGTAATGAAGAAGGAGGATTTGAAAAAAACTGACAGATTGAGGGAAAGAGAAAACAGCGCGTAACATATTTGATGGGCTTGAGTAAATGGAAAGTAGAACAGAGTGTGGGAGAAATAGCAACATTTTAAAATTTACTAAGAGCTACAAGGGACAGGAAGTTGGGAGGCCGATGATCGCCTAAATCCTTCACATAAAGAAGAAGAGAACACTGCCTCAAAAAACCACAGCACGGCGGGCCATACGCAACTTCCGGAACAAAATGCGCCATGGGAAGAAAAGACCCCGAATCTCCGGCGATAGTAAAGTAAGTCTCACCAAAAGCGGACTGCTGACAGCTGGTTTTACCATCCCTTTTATCGACACGAAACAGTTGACAAAGACGCGGGTCTGGTTACGTTGTAGAGAGGCTCGTATCTGAACATGCCAAGATGTTCTGCTGCTAACAGATATAATTCGGTTGTGACTGACTAGATTCAACCGACATGTCCGCTCGTGACTGTGGGTCACTTTTACATTTGTAGCGATACTCATCCGCTACAGGAGTGCAACCATTCATCGTGACTGGTGAGAATTCAGGATCAGCTTGGTGATGATGAAAAGTTACTTTCAGTTACTGAAGGTTACAAATGAGTTTTTCTCCATCGTAGTGTTGGAGCTAAGTCAAAGAAGGGACCGCTTGCCAGGATTTGGTCATGTAGATTTTTTGAGGTACACTCATAAACTGTGGTATCATCTGCATAGATATTTACTAACGATCTAAGAAGGTTTCGGATTATATCGTTAATATGCAGCAGAACGTAGGTGGGACCAAATAGTAAGGAAGAGTGTTTAGCAAAGGTTCCTCAAAAGTGTCCCGGCGGTTTCTGTTGTTCTATGATATTCAGTCTTTGAAACATTACTTAACACTAACGTAATCACTAGATTCTGACATGATGAGCAACAGTTTTCTCTTGTAAGGCAATCGGAAAAAAAACTAAGTTAGATACGTGAATGGTGATGGAATTTTGATGTCACACGATTTTAATGAACCGCTTTTTCATCTGAGATTCCCTGAGTAAAAGTAACAAAAATGACTACAAAAGTGGATTGTTTACAACAATTTGGAGCGAAAACGGTTCTGGAGGAAACAAACTGAGACACAATTAATCACTCCAAAAGCAGGTATGTGCCCAAAGGTGAATCCGTGCTGGTAGGATTGCAAAAGCATTGTGCATTACGAACACTTTCTGCAAAATTTATCGTGGGATTTAGACAAGTACTGTTCCCAAATGGACTGACTAAAGACAGCAATCGATTAAAAAAACAAGAGAATTGGTCAGTCGAAAGAGCGTCGTCTTCCATCAGAACAACACCAGACCTCGTTTTTTTTGTAGACCCGGAAGAAATTGGTCCAGCTTAGTTGGAATGCCCTACACTACCTGTAGTGCTCAACTGGCCTTGCACCTTCGGTTTACCGCTTATTTTTATCCCCACAAAATTCAAATTCTATGGAAGCCTGTAAAAACTACTAAAATCAGAAAAAAAAATCACGTTCTAGGGAGATAGAATGATGAGAGGTTTTCTCTCATCATTCTATCTCCCTAGAACGTGATTTTTTTGTGACGAATTGAAACAAAACGGCACATATGTCAGTGAATAAGTCTATGTACAAATATCTAAATATTGTCGTTGAAATTAACTCAAAAATGCGACGAGATTTTGTTCCGATTCAATATATGAAGATTGGATTGTGCACCAACTGAAATGTAATGATCGAAACAATTAAGATATGATATTACTCTGAGCAATTACCGTAATCCTTTATGTATAGATTGTTAGGGATTATAAGATGCAGTTAAAAAATAAAACAAAAAAGAAAACAGAGAAATTTCAGGGTGGGGGATTGTTTTCATATATAAAACGCACTTGATTTTAGGGCAAAGAAAATGACCAAAACTTGTGAGAAAGAAAGAGAAAACACTGGGCATACCATAATCCTTTTGTGTATAGGGAGTATAACACGCAGTTAAAAATATACCAGAAATTCCAGGGAAAAATGCTTATTTCCATGTATAAAGCGCACTTTATGTTGCAGCAAAGAAAATGACCAAAGGAAAAAATGAAAACAAAAGGGAGATTTTATTTAGTTTCTTTTTTTATTTGTAAACATTACGAAGACGTGATAAGGGCTTTTGGGCAGAAGACCACCAAATCGTCAATACACATTAAGAAAAAACGAAATAAAACTGAATAAATGTTAAATTGTTTGTTTACACTATTTATATTCGGACTATTGTCATCATCTTTGTTTTTTTTTATTACAACGTTTCAGCCATTTTGTTCTCCGGTCTACCTCATGTGTATAGAGATCAGGGTAATCTACAGTTAATTCCGAACTGAACCCTTTATTTAATCTACGGGGGCAGACTGTTCTCGTTACACTACTCATGTCTAGGGATATAGTGTAGTTTTTATTTTTATTTAGTACAGTTCAGTTATTGCTCAACCGTTTCCACTGGGTACAAGTACACACTGCCTGAGACAGGGACTGAACTTTCAACCAGTATGTAACCAAATTCACGAGCCAACGCTTTTACCCACTAGGTAAAAAAAAAATTAAGACAAAAATTAACTTTCTTGTTTGCTTGGTCTTAATTCTTTGTGACAATCGGAGGTATTTCTCACGAAATAATTTTATAGTTCTGAAAATGACTATTTTTAAAGAATACCGATCGTCTTTCTATGCTCATGAGTATCCGAGAGTATCCGAGATCTGAGCGGGAAGATCGACTTCATAGAAGCCTTGAAACTCCGATTTTGTCCGTTTTAAAAAATGGATTGCGTTCTATACTAAAGTATAATACTCAGCAAACATTTGGACACGATTTTGAATGAAAGAAGAAAAACTGCCTCTTATACACACATTGTTATTTTAAAATTGTTACACGAGGCATTTCACTGTTACTAATATATTGCTATTATTTTCTTTTCATGGAACTGGTTTCTTAAAACCTATTAAAAAGACCTCCAGGAGCGAGTAGTACAAGAGGATTTTAGAGTCTTGTCTGCTCCCTTCTGCTGAAAGGGTGCAAATCGACCCCACCAAGCTCATTTTTATGCAGGATAATGCTCCCTGTCACAAATCAAAATTGATGAAGGAATACTTTAATGAGAAGGAGGTGAGTGTTATGACATGGCCGCTCCAATCTCCTGACTCTCGAGAAAGCAGTAGAGCAACAAAGAGGATTTGATTGTGAATTTCATATCCGAATGGAATTCAATGCTTGGAGATGAGATTTACCAGAACCTAATCAAGTCAATGCCAAAAAGGGTTGAAAAAGTTATTCAAAATAAAGGAGGGTCCATAGGTTATTAAATATTTCAGACTATATTACCTATTATAAATAAATTATACCTCTATTATTCTTTATTTAAAGCTGTTCGGTTATGCTAGATGCAGGAAACAAGTGAGTCACTTTGTTTTCAGTTTTGTCCCTAAATCTCATTTATATCCAAAATTATAATTATCAATAGAATACCTTAGGGTGAGTAAACTTTTTTACTAGGTGGTCGGGAAGGGGTCTTTATATTAGTAAGATTAAAAATTAGTTTGATCCCAAAAACAATAGGCGAAAAAATTTTTAATTAAAAAAAATCAGATGAGTCATTTTTATAGAACAGCACTGTACTTTATACTTTCACATTGTTGTGTTTTTTATGGGGGTTCAGTATTTGCCCATAGCTGGGACCTTAAGAGGTGCTACCAACCCGGTAGCTGAACCTGGAAGCAACGGTAATTAACAGGTTGTTCCACGCTACCTACCGATCAGAGGCCTTGCTGCCGGATGTATTAGGTTGGTGCAAAAAAATAATGACGTAATAATGTCGTTTTTGACGTATTTTTTAACGTCAAAAAACGACATTATTACGTCATTATTTTTTGCACCAACCTAATAGTTTATCGTCATACCCAGGACGGAAGAACAGTGGTTTAAAGGTGATAATAGTATTACTATTAATAATAGTACTACTACTATTGATAACAATACAATGTTTAATCATTGAATCGTTTCATCATTAGAAACTAGTGCTCAACAGTAGAGCAATGTTTCATTAAATTTTATTTATATTTGTTTTAAATTTTACTCTTATTCTGACGTGGATAATTAACTGTAATTTATAGAGAATTTAGGCTTAAGGGAGATCCAAGTCATTAAACTGCATAATTCAATTGCTCCACAACTTTTTGATAACGTCTGCAGTTTTCCCGCCATTTTTAATCACTCTTTAATGTAAGATTCCACATCATTTGATTATTGAGCAGCCCTTCCTGATTTTATTTTCTTTCATATATTTGTTGTTTTAAGCGTTATCCTTTTTTTTTTCAATCTCTCAATAATTTATTTATATTTGTATTTTTTTCTGTTTTCTATTTTTACTTTCACTTTCATTATTTATTTTAGTTTTCAGTTTTCTGTTTACTACTTTCTCTGTCAGATTTTCAGTACGTTGATCCGTTCTCCATTTTTTTTTTTTGATTTTATTTTAAGCTCGACCATTTTAAACTGTCAACTAGTAATTTGCCAATTTTTACGAACTGTTTAACTATCTATATCTCAAGTGTTTGCAAAAGTCCCCAGCTGTTTTTCTTGACACCCAAAGTCTGAATACGCGAAAAGTTTACTTATATCTATACCTGTCTGTTCATATCTATCTATCTATCTCAGTCTGTTCGTATCTATCTATCTATCTATCTATCTATCTATCTATCTATCTATCTATCTCAGTCTGTTCGTATCTATCTATCTATCTATCTCAGTCTGTTCGTATCTATATATCTATCTATCTATCTATCTATCTGCGTTTATAACACTCTTCTTGTTTTACTTGTTACCATTCTTCTTAACATTGTTTCTTTGTGCATCGCTTTCGTTCTTTCTATTTTGTCTTCTTTCTTTTCTTTCTTTCTTTTCTTTCTTTCTTTCTTTCTTTCTTTCTTTCTTATTGGTTGATATCCTTTTTATGTTCTTTTTCTATTCATATTCGTCCTTTCTTTTTCATCATTCTTCTTAACCCTCTTCCTCTATACATCTCTTTTTAGTCATTCTTCCCTTCCTTCTGTCTTTTTCATTTCTTTCTTTCTTTTTCTTCCTTTATTCTTTCTTATTGGCCTCTCTCTTCCTTTCTCTCTTTTTCCTTTTCTTCTTTTTTATTTCTTGTATTCTTTTTACCTTTTCATAATGTTCTCATAATTCTTCTTTCTCTGTACATGTCTTTCTTTCTTTCTTTCTTTCTTTCTTATTGGCCCCTCTCTTCATTGCTCTCTTTTTCCTTTTCTTCTTCTTTTTAATTTCTTGTATTCTTTTTCTTTTTAACTTTTCACCGTATTCTCATAACACTTCTCTCTCTGCGCATGTCTTTCTTTCTTTCTTTCTTATGATCACGTTTCTCCTGCTCCATTTTTCTGTTACTGACTCTTATATATAACCCTTCTTTCTCCTTTTCTTCTATTGGCAATCATAAACTTCATCCTATCGTAATTTAAGAAACAACTAGGTTAAAGATAATCACTCTATACTGTACTGATGAAACTTAAAAATCATATCAATATTTATTAAGTTACTTTGACGAACGCCCGAATTTACTGTTAAATTCAAGATTGGCTCATCCACTTCGGTGCTATCAGACGTCCTTCACGCGCATGCGCGCTCGCTTACGGCTGTATGCCGTTGTATACATCACTTCCCGATGGCCGTATCTATCAAAACTCTGACAATATTCTTGTGAATTGAATGCTTGAAGCAATTGCGAGCAGAAATGCATACATTAATCTGATTTAATTATTTTCTGTTCTAATTATTATCTTACCTTATTATTGTTATTATATTTATTACTTTTAAAGCTGTAGTTGATTTCACTAGATATCAAGTGACAGCAAGTTTCTTTAATTCTCCAGGACTCTCCCCAGTATTTTGTTGATTTCACAATTGTTGCCGTATATTTCGATTCTATGCCTGATTTATATTTCCTGTAAACTCTCTGCAAAGCATGTCGGGATCAATGTGTTCCAAACCAAACTTACCAAAAGTTTTTTTTTTTTTATTATTAGAATTCACATGTTACAAGGCTCAAGAACAACTCAAGGTAGAATTTTACTGTTAATATGGTAATGATGAATGTGGCGTGTGATATGTATGAAAGAGAATCTAGTAGGAAGTGCACATTATGAGGATAAGGGGATAGATAAACATTGACTCTTGGTTTGAAGACGTTAAGAATATATTTTTCAGAGAAGTACCCACACGGATGTTATTGAGGAAAAGTTAAGTAGAACTTTTCTTCTTACTTTTAGAATACGGATCACCATAGGATGTTCTAGTTATAAAAGTTTGAACTGGTGGAAATAAAGAGTGGAGCTCATCTGAACATTTGCCATAGAGATAGAGCTTTGATGAATGGGTAGAATAAGTATTCCTCACCCGAACAAGATGATTTTGAAGGCTTGGAATTGAAGATTGTGTAGCTCATATATGGTAGCAATACGCCATTTCTGGTCTAATCTGACTCTTTTAAAGATAAAGCCTGGTAGGAGCTAAGCACTTCCTGGAGTAGTAGAATGAACCGACTATTTAGCGATGGATCGTATCTATGAGTTCCACTTGATGTCTGGGGTGAACTTGAGTCCCAACAGACGTTCAAAGCAAGAAACCTCATTGAGTACAAACGTTTCTCATGCGGTAAATTCAGTTTACCATGGAAACAGCGATAGAGTTGTGATGGGCTTATAACGCCTGTAGGAAAGAACATACAGGATAGAGAATAAGACTCCCCTCCCAAACAAAAAGACCGCTTAAATGATTTTGGGCTCTACTAAGACTGAAAAGTGAGGATTGTGCAGCCCCATGTCAGATATGGCAGCAATAAGCCATTTTTGGTCTAATCTGATTCTTGCACACATAAAAAGTTACAGAAGGTGATAAATACTTCCTGGGGCGGTAATATAAACCAACAGTTTGTTTTTGTTTTTTCAAGTATCTTTAGCAACGTATTATCCACACAAGTTGAACTCAAAATCTGGAATTAACTTGAAACCCAATAACCAGTCAAAGAACGGTTACAGAATATTTTCATTTATTCTGCAAGTTTTAGATCTTTTTTTTTTTTTTTAATGTTTCACCCCAAACAAAGCGCCAGTAACCGTGGAATTCATGGCGTTATGTGGTGTGAAAGTGAAAGAGAATAGAATATAGAAAAAAGGAGGATGAGATAAGGATGAAAATGTGACAGGGTTAAAAAAGACAGAAGATGGCAACTGACGGTACATTTAACATCCTGAATTTTGTAGTTGTAAGAGAAGTAATCAGAGAGGAGTTCCACAGTGCGATAAAAAATCTGTTGGAGTAGAAGTGACGGTTGCATCTAGCTAGTTCAGCAGCAAAACGGTGGGTCCTACTTGCTAATCGAATAGCACGCTTAAAATTTATGTAATCAGGGCAACAAGGAAAAAGCCCATGAGAGCAGTTGCTATGAAAATATGTGTAGAACAGAGGGAAATCACATCACGTCGGTGAGAAATCTGCGTTTCAGTCTCTGTTGATCTTACTCTACTGTCTGCTGGAACAACAAATTTTCTTCAGAAAGAGAACATTCTAACCATGTCTACAAAAGCATTTCAATTACTGTTTGTAATAGCTGGTGTACCTTATTATTTGTTTAAATCTGTATTTGTACAAATACATGGTGTAGTTATAGGTGCGAATATAATGTCAAGTTTGAGGCACTATCCCCATTCTTCTTCGATGTTCTGTGACCCTTTAGGATGTGAGTAATCATGGCTCTTCACCACTTCCTATACTTTGTTGCTCTTAGTAAGTTTTGATTTTTCACCACCACTCTCAGACCCTCTTCTAGTATGAGGTAGATTATTCTATCATTCTTGCTTTCAGTATGTCCTGTGAATATCAAATTCTTCAAGCCCTCTTTCCTCATTACATCTCCAAAAAATTTCAACACTCTCTTTTTTTATTCTAATTAATTCTTTTTGTTTGTCTTTTTGTTTTTTTTAAAGCAATTCACCCCCAAGCAAAGCGGGAGTGCCACGAGCACGCAAGGGGTTACAGAGGATTGAGAGCAAGAGTAAAGAGGCGTGTTTGAGGAAAGGATATAGAGAAGGACGGGAAGAAGCTCAGCGTGTCAGATGTCAATTGACATTACAGTTGAATATTTGAAGATTAAAGTCATCGTGGAAGCAAGTATGGGGAAGGGAGTTCCACAGGCGGGAAGTGTTAGAGAAGAAGAGACGGTTACATTTAACCATTTTGACAGTGAAAGGGTAGGACCGAGATGCCAGCCTGGTAGCTCGCTTAAAATCATGTAGCCCGAGAACCAGCGAAAGTATTTCGTCGGAACAGCTGCCGTGAAAATAGTTGTAGAAGAGACAGAGGGAGGCCACAGCATGTCTGTGGGATAGCGATTGTAGACTAGATGCCAGATTAGGACCTATCATCTTGCATATTCGTCTCTGGATTTTGTCGAGGATCTCGAGATGTACAGCGGGGGCACTAGACCATATATGACAGCAATATTCCATGCAAGGACGGATAGTTGATTTATAGTTTTGAAAGAATGGCACAGAGGAGAAAAACTTTCTGGCACGACACAGAGCACCAACCTTCCTTGAGGTAGATAGATGAAGCTATTGATTCAATGTATTTATTCCACCTCATGTCAGTGGACAGCGTGAGACCAAGCAGGCGTAACGAGGCGTTCTCGAGGAGTTGAGAATCAGCCATTCTGATGGGAGGCGGGAGGGTTCTCTGTGGTGGGTAAAGGAGAGCAGTTTCGTTTTGGAGGTATTAAAGTTTACAAGCCATAAAAGTTCTCGTTACTCAACATGTTAAATTTATTGTATTCTCAGCATCCTTCTGTAGAACCACATTTCCGCTGCCTCATGTCTCTTCATCTGTAAGGAAATTGTCCAGCATTAGTTTTAGTTTTTCCTTCCGCTTGTGCTGTTAGGCGTTGCGAGGAGACACAGTCGTCTGTCAGCGGCAAGGCGTGGCCTGGAGGAGAGATATATAGTGGGCTTTTAAAGTGCCTGCCACTGAGTCGCTCCAGCGTCTTTTTGGTCTGTCACTAGCTCTCCAGCCAGAGTATCTGAGGGTGTATGCTCGTAGAGCTGGTTGGTTGATAGGCATACGAGTGAAGTGTCCGAACCACTTGATCCTCTGTCGTTCGTTGTATGACTGGTAATGCTCCTACCATATCTTTTATTGCCTCATTCCTAGACTCCCAAAGCCTAACTCCTCCTCCTCCTCCTCCTCGTCGTGGAGTTTGGAAAAAAGTAATGCTGGCCAACGGGGAACTGGTGAGGCTGCGATTGGCTTAGCAACCGTTGTTTCGTAACCGTTAAGGGCGTGAGTAATCAAGGCTTTCCACTACTTCCTATCTTTTGTAACTCTTAGTCCCTCTTCTACCATTATTCAGTAATTTTCTATCATTCTTGCTTTCAGTATGTACTGTGAATATTAAATTCCCCAAGCCCTCTTTCTTCATTACATGTCCTAAAAATTTCAACAGTCTATTTCTGGTTTTAAGTATAAACGTTTTTTTTTTTGTCTTTTTACCACTACTTTTCTTTATAACTTCTCTTGGGAGTTCCTGCAGTTTTCTTTCTTTCTTGTAATCGTACAACACGCTCCTCGGTCGTCCAAGTTTTGTTAAATAGTTTTGTCTATCAGATTTTTTTAAAAATTCTTTCTTCTTGCAATCTGTCCAAGTGTTTTACAATTATATATACAGTCATCATCATTCAATAATTATAGATACACATGCTCCTCATCTGCATCTATTTTTATTTCTAGAGCAGTTTCCTGTTAATTAGATATTAATTTTCATTTTATGACTCAATTACCGGCCAGATTTTATGTCTTTCGCCTCGTTAGGTAAATCGGATCTCCTGGCTTGGATACGGGGATCCGTTCGAGTTTCAAACACATCAGTTCAATTCTTTATTCTCCTGGACTTAAGATGTGGACTTAAACCATTTGCGTGATGAAATTGGACACGCTTGCACAATTCACAGCGGTTCACCGTTCCTACCCACTTATCTGTATATATAAAGTTGAAGTCTCTCTCTGCTAGTTTGTTATCAAACTCGTCCTAGGGGTTTGGAGATAAACTCCCCACCCCTAACTATATATATTCTGAAACTAAATTACCCAGGGTACTTGGATAAGCATATTTCATTTTGATCAAAGGAGGTCTCTCTTGGCGCCCAAAGAGATTTTTTTTCCCTTTGATATAAATTAATTTTAATTTTGAACAAGGAATGACTCCTAGGGTACTTGGATAAGTATATTTCATTTTGATCAAAGGAGGTCTCTCTTGGCGCCCAAAGATATTTTTTTCCCTTTGATATAAATTAATTTTAATTTTGAACAAGGAATGATTCCTAGGGTACTTGGATAAGTATATTTCATTTTGATCAAAGGAGATCCCCAGGTGGCACAAATCACATAGGCATACGAGTGAAGTGACATCTCAATTTGATTTAAATTAAATTTAAATTTGAACAAGGGAATGACTACTATACAAAATATAGAAGGAGAAAGCCGTAATGAAGCTGACCATGATTTTGATTTTAAAAATGCTACCTCTCGTTAACAGAGAAGGTAATCTACTCGAATGAAACATTTAGGAAGTGCTGTGAACATTGGCTCATCCACAGTGGATTTGCGTCCACTGTCTTACAATATTTCACCTTTCTTGGCAGATCTTCTGTTGTCGTAATATGGGAGAGTTAATAATGTAGGTTATGAAGGCTGGACTATATCTGCTGGACTGTATACCCAAAACATATATTTAAAAAATAAAATTAAGAAATTTAAAAAGTAAAAAAATTGTAAATTTAAATTTCTCAACGTCCCCATTGACTGCGTGCACAAATATGATCATATCAACGTATGTGCCGCTTTCGTCTGAGGAGACGTGTCAGACGAAAACATTTTCAATTTTTTCATAGTTTTTTTTCCCTAAAACTGTTCTTGTTATATAAAAAATTATGTATCTTTTTCCCATATATATATATATATATATTAGGTTGGTGCAAAAATAATTTCGTTTTCCCACATAGTAACATATTTTAGAAAACGAAATTATTTTTGCACCAACCTAATATATATATATATATATATATATATGTGTGTGTGTGTGTGTGTGTGTGTGTGTGTGTGTGTATGTATGTGTGTGTGTAATGTGCATTTCGGCAGCAAGAATGCTCTCAAACATGTTCTGTTAAATAATATGGATATGTTCTGTCCTGCAATTTTTTCATGAAAAATTTCCGAATAAGTTGTTTGGCTTTATCGGTAAATTTGCCAAAATTCATATTAATTTTAATTTTATATTAATTTTTCTTCCCAGTTTTCAACGTAACTATATATACACACCCACACACCCACACCCACACACACACACACACACACATATATATATATATATATATATATATATATATATATATATATATATATATGTGTGTGTGTGTGTGTGTGTGTGCACCCATTTGCAATTCTCTTTTACACTTTTCATTTGTTTATCTCCCAAACCTATTTTGCTCATATCAATCAGGTTAATAACGCTTCCTATCTATCGAGGAGTCTATCAAACTCAGCTAGAATCTATAGGTCTCTGTATTTTCTGTGTTATATATCTGGTATTATTGGTTTCCTTGTCTTCAATTTCTCCTCTTCTGAATCGTATATTTTTCTCGGGCAGCCATCATTTGATCTTCCTTCAAGGTCGATCCAACATTCGAAATAGAATCATTCTACCCGAAGAACCAAAGACAAATTCCAACGAGAGAATTCTGTGACTTTAAAAGTTTTTTCCCCCATTTACAACAAGTGAATGAAGCAAGTCAAAAGAAAGAGCAAATGAAATTGTATATAATATCTACAAAAGATAGATATGGATTTTTATATTACTTTGCTGAATTGCATTAAAGCGATCTAAAAGAAAGGCTTAGAGAAAACAAAGTTACAAATATTTTTGATTTTGTTTTATCGATGAGTAAATTTCTTAGAAAATTTCAGTGCTTATTGCAAAACCTAGGTAGAATATATCAATTCCATTGGAGACATCTCAAATTCACTGCGCAAGCACTGAATCTTCTATTTAGAGACGGCTGTGTGTTCTTCAGGTAATATATCAACAAAAAAAGCATTGTAGCTGCTCAAAAGTTGAGAGTGTTGGGAGCCATAACTCAGTCTTAATGAAGAACGCAAGCAGGTTAAAACTTTGTTGACAGACGCCTTGTTAGGTCAATGGGGGTTTCTAGATATTGCGTAGCATTCAACATATTTGTACATTTAAAAAGTTTGTCTACTGTCAGGAAAGACTGAATAAGAGATTGATTAAAACTAATTGAGTGAGTATTTTCTAATTCACTTTCACAACAGACTAAAAATTAAAAGGGTTATTATTTATACGATCAGAAACCGTTATTAATAGATAATGGTTATGTATAACAAAGATATAATATATATATATATATATATATATATATATATATATATATATATATATATATATATGTGTGTGTGTGTGTGTGTGTGTGTGTGTGTGTGTGTGTATGTCTGTGCGTGTTTGTGCATGTAAAAATTCAAAGATGAAAAAATATATCTGTAAAAAAGCAATATAAATAAAGACAAAAGGAAAAACTTTACCCTCGCGTTTCGGCCCCTGATAGAATTTTGGCTTGTTAAAGTCCATCAGAGGAGGAAACGCGTCGGTGAAGAAAATTTTCCCTTTTGACTTTATACACACACACACACACACATATATATATATATATATATATATATATATATATATATATATTATTAAAATATTTATATTATAATAGATTTCAATAAAAACATTTTACATCGCTACACAACTTGTATATATATATATATATATATATATATATATATATATATATATATATATATATATATATATATATAAACTGAAATTGCTTTTCTTACGTTTCGGATATGAAATCGAGCTGACATGAGCTTTCGTGAAGATCTGATCAAAAAGCTTAAATAGAACCATTTATGGCCGATCGGCCAGAAGAAGGTTTCTTCTGTAACGAGTTCCATTCCGGCCAGAAAGC
>OZ010604.1:44064576-44189576 GCA_963932145.1 Acanthosepion lycidas
TATATATATATATATATATATATACATACACATATTCATATATATTACAAAAACATGCATATAATTAGATATAAAATAATTAAGTCTAGTTAGCAGAAATACACTCTTAAACAAAAAAAAATACACATCAGGACAAATTCCATACTTAGAGTTACAAAGGTAGAACTATAAATTAAAAGATAAATAGACACCTATACTTAATTATAATAATAAAGTTCATCGTCACTATCATGTTATATCTACTCATGTGAATCAATATAGGCACATTATATATATATATATATATATATATATATATATATATATATATATATATGCGCTCATGTGAGTTTGTGATCCTGCGTTTCACGCCGTTTGCGATCGTCAGACAAATAAATATAAATAATATATTGCATATATATATATTTATATATAATAATATATTGCATTTATATATAAATAATATATTGCATATATATATATTTATATAGGTGGCCTGACGATTGCATATAGCATGAAACAGACTGTCGCCTGTAAGTGTTGACTTCTATGTTCACTCTTATATTTACATACGCTCTATCTATGATATTGACCACTTTATTCCATAAATATAGCACACCTTAAGACTATATTTCTTTATATACATATATATATATATATATATATATATATATTATGTATGTGTAGGTAGATAGATGTACATAAGAATAATCATGTTTACAAAAAATACTACATTTATTTAATGTCTATATACACATCACAATATTCACAAAATAAAGATATATATATATATATATATATATTCCGCACCTAAAGAGTGCAAGTTTGCATGAAACTCTAAGTCGTGCTATCGAAGTTGGATATTATGTATATTCACTAATATATACATAATTGCTCTATATATAACACTGAGCACTCTGTGTATAACACCTGAGAGAAAAAAATATATCTTTTCTCTCTCTCTCTCTCTCTCTCTCTCTCTCTATATATATATATATATATATATATATATATATATATATATATATATATTTAAGCATTTCACCCCAAGCAAGGCGGGAAGCCACTAGGACGCAAGGGGTTACAGAAAATTTAGAGCAAGATCAGATAGGAGTGATAGAAGAAAGGATAAGAGTAGTGGATAGATCAAGGCAACTGGAGATGTCGATTGACATTACATTTGAATAGCTGGAGATTATAGCTCACAGGGAAATCGGAAAAGGGAAGGGAGTTCCATAGGCGAGAGGTGCGAGACATGAAGCTATTAGAGTAGAAGAGACGGCTACATTTAGGAGTTTCGACAGTGAAGGGGTGAGAGCGGGATGCCAGCCTCGTAAGGCGCTGGAACTCATGACGTCTGGGAACCAGCGAATGCTGCTCCTCGGAGCAATTTCCATGAAAGTATTTGTAGAACAGACAGAGGGAGGCTACCGCGCGTCTGTGAGAAAGTGACTGTAGACGAGACGCCAGGGCAGGGCCAACTACATTGCATATCCGCCTCTGGAGCCTATCAAGAACCCCGAGGCAAACAGAAGGGGCACCAGACCATATATGGCAGCAATACTCCATGCAAGGGTGAATTGTTGATTTGTAGATCTGGAGGATCGACTCCGGGGAGAAAAACTTCCTGGCACGGCTCAGGGAGCCAACTTTCCTTGCAGTGGACGAGGTAGTTGACTCAATGTATTTATTCCATCTCGGGTCAGCAGTCAACGTGAGATCGAGAAGCCGCAGAGTTGCTCTCGAGAAGTTGAGCGTCAGACATTCTAATAGAAGGAAGGGAAGGATCTCTGTGGTGATTAATAGAGAGCAGTTTTGTCTTAGAAGCGTTGATGTTGACCAGCCAATTCATGCCCCAGTTCGCAATCAATTTGAGGTCCTTTTCGAGACGCACGGCCAGGTGAGTTTGGTCAGCGAGACTAGATTTGTTTTTGAGGCGGGAATAAATTGTGGTGTCATCTGCGGAGATGCCAACTTGGGAAGTTATTGCGTCAGGAAGGTCATTTATGTAGATAAGGAATAGAGTGGGGCCTAGGAAGGAACCTTGAGGAACACCTGCGTTCGTGGGATAGGAACTGGAGAAGAATCCATTGAGAACGACCTTCAATTTACGGTTTGACAGGAATGATCGTATTAGGTTATATAATCGACCCGTAATGCCATAACCCTGGAGCTTGTGAAGAAGGCCGGCATGCCAAACCCTATCAAATGCTTTGGAGATGTCTAGTGCCACGGCTCGGGCTTCTCCGTTATTTTGAAGAGCTCGGTAGACTGTTTCAGTGATGGCCGTAAGCAAATCGGCTGTAGATCGGGCAAAGCGGAAACCATATTGCTTGTCTGAGAGCAGATTATGGGATGTGAGGTGGTTAACCACCCCGGTATTGATTAAGGCTTTGAAGACTTTGCCGAAGAGGGGAAGGAGATTGATAGGACGGTAGTTGGAAGGGTCAGAGGGTTCGCCGGAGTTCTTGAAGACAGGAACGATCGAAGAGGACTTCCAGCAGTCAGGAAAACAAGATTCCTTGAGGCAGTAGTTGTATAGTTTAGAAAGGGCGGGCGCCAGTTCAGGCGCGCATTTCTTCAAGACAATGGCTGGTATCCCGTCTCCACCACTAGCCTTGTTGCGGTCTAAATTGGAGATAATGCCCAGTACCAAAGATGGGGTTATGTTTAACCCACTCAATATGGCCTCAGTTCTAAGAGGAAAGTCGGGTATGGGTACACCGGAACAGTCGAAAATTTCCGAGCAAAGCATTCAGCCTTGTCGATAGAGGAGGTCAGGACTTCGAACTGGTTGAATAAAGTAGGTATAGAGGGTTTGCAATTGTTCAATACGCTCTTGCAGAGACGCTAATAATCTTTCGAGCCAAATTTGCGAGATGCAATACGTTCCCTCATCCGAGCCGCAAATAGTGACTTAGCATCGTTGAGGACACGCTTACATTCGTTACGGACGGAGGCAAAGAGACATCTATTGCAGTCAGACATGTCGCTACGAAATAGGTGGGAGGAGTGGTTGCTATGGGCGATGGCGGCTGAGCAAGCAGCCGAGAACCAGTGGGAAGAGCGCGACTTGACCCTATATTTCCTTGATGGGATGAAAGCGTCGATTCCAGCTTTAACCCAGGAAGAGACCTCAGAAGCACATTCTTGGACGGGGAGCTTAAAGACTCCATCCCAGGGGACATCGCGGAGGAAATCACGGAACGCGTCCCAGTCAGCTCGTTGATAGTAGAACGAAGTTCTAGTGGTAGGAGGTTCTTTATAGGGGGTGGAGTTGAAGGAGATGTTAACTGATACTACTGCATGATCAGAGTTACCAAGAGGGCAGAGTTGCAAGGCGCTGCAGGATTCGGGGATGGAGGTAAAGCACAGGTCGAGAAGAGAGGTTTTACCTTCCCGGTTGAAGGCAAAACGAGTGGGGAGGTTAACTATTTGTGTAAGGAAATGGGAGATTGAAAAATTGAGCGTTTGAATACCTGCGTGGTCAGTAGTAGCATTCTTAAGCTACAAGGTGTGATGGGCGTTAAAGCCACCAAACACAAAAATGTGAGTAAACGGGTGGAGGGAGAGAGCCTTGTCTATGCTGTCAGAAATGCTATCGAGTATCTCACAGTCTTGAGAGGATGGAGAGCGGTAAAGGAAGAAAAGATAGCTTACCGCATTGAGGAGAGAGAGTCGGAGACATGGATGACTGGTCTGGCGATTCGAGAGAGGACTCTCTGGCCAGAGGGAGATGTTCCTTGACGTAGACACCAAGACCGTGCATGTGGGTTAGAGAGTCTTTTCTGAGGAGAGGAAGATAGCCGGGGATCGAGAGATCAAAAGAGGGGATAGACGAGACAAGGTTTGTCTCACAGAGAGCCAGTATATCCGGGCCGTTTGCAGTGAGGAAAGATTCCAGACTGCAGAAGTTTGTCCTAATGCCCCGGATGTTGGAGAACGAAATGTTAAGGGGTTTGGGTGGTTCTTGAGAGGCTGGTTTAGGGTTAATCTTTCGGTTTTTGTAACTCATGCTGAATTTTGTTTGTAAGATGAGAAGGCCCGATGTAAAAGAAACAGACAGTTTCGACCGTGACGCGGGCAGAGAGGAGTTGGCAAAATCTGCATCATTATGTGGCCTCAGGGCTGCCCACCGGAGGTGACTGCAGGGACACCTTTCCATGCGCGACATGGCACTACAAACACCCCGGTATTATACAACTGTTATCCGAGCGGCCGCTCAAGACGCTACGCAAGAGTTAGGGTTCCTAACTACCAGTCGGAAACAGCAACCAGAGAACTGTCAACCGTGTACCCTCAGAATGAGGAGGTGATGCCACAGACTGCACACATCACGGGAGAAACAGAGCTGCACTAATACAGAGGCCGGATAGAGAAAGAGTACCGGGAACCCCTTCCTAGACAAGAAACAAGGTGTAAGCCTCTACTCATGTCCAATAGAAGGGGGAGGAGTGTTGACCGGGCAGTAGAAGAGACTACCTACTCCTATTACAGATAACACAAAAAAGGACGACACAAATATATATATATATATATATATATATATATATATATATATATATCAAGTATGTGGTGCAGTTCAATTTATATTACATGAATCATTCATACAAAAAATAGATATAGAAGTCAATGATATAAATTGCGAGAATATATCATCGCAAACAAATTTAATAAATTACATTAACCCCGAACTTAATATCAAGTATATGGTGCAGTCCAATTTACATTACATGAATCATTCATACAAAAATTGAACTTGATATTAAAATAACTGATCTGACGTGCAACTTTTGGATAATAACTGTGACATTCTTCTATTTATTGAACAATTTAGTTCATGCCACATTGACTGAAAAACCAACCAGTACAAAAGAATTCTCCTATTACCATATTAGTACAAAAACGCACAATCTTAAAATTTAAAATTCAATCTCAGCGTTGCGACCGCACGCTCCAAAAAATTCTTACAATTAACAATAACACATTTCTAAAAACATATTTCGGATTACATCTATTCTTTCGTTGTCCTGTTATTACCAGAATGTAAAAACTAATCTATTTCCATACCTGATGATGCCTGTATGCACAGATGAAAGCTTGTAAAATTTTTTTAAAAAAAGACCTTATGCAACTGGAATTTATAAACAGGGATCATAACATTCACCTACAGGTTCGGGGTTAATGTAATTTATTAAATTTGTTTGCGAAGATTTATTCTCGCCATTTATATCTGTTTTTGTATGAATGATTCATGTAATATATATATATATATATATATATATATATATATATAGTCATGCACAGACAGACTGTTTCGCTGTATCACAGCTCATCCTTGTGGCTAGACGTCCGGTTGCCTCTAGCTAGGATCAAAACCCGGCTCAATTGGCATTAGTCGGAGAATCTACCCCTAAGCCATTGGCGCACGGCAAGAATGAAAGTGAATTTAAGCGTATTTATTTTTAGATAAACACACCAGTGACTGAGAGAACTCCATTCGTTTTATCGAAAAGTATTACATTAGTAGCAGTAGTAGTCACTGTTTATAAACTCACACTTTCTTCCCAGAGAGCTCAACCGAAATAATTTTCAGGAGCATTTATATATATATATATATATATATTAACTGATTTAAAATATGGTTTATTCGCTACACAGGAATTACCATGTTTCAAAAACCGAAGCTAAAACTTCAAATTTCATTATATAATTAAATTAAAAGCATTAGTTCTGTTTCATCTTCAAACAGATTTTGGAATAACTTATTTTAAAATTTACTGAGTTTTAAACGCACATACAATTCATAAGTTTTTGTTTCGAAGAAACATAGAAATCCAATCATTTAGACAGGGGCGGTAGCGTGTTCATTTTTATTAACTATTATTGTATCAATTATGAGTTACGTTCGAAAAAGAGGTTAAGTTTAGGAAGGGTAGGGGTGCATTTTTCATTGAATTTTGACACCCATTCAACGCATGTCATCTGTTGTTTTTTTTTATCAACGACAAAATGTTTTTCGACATTTTTTCCGTTAAATTCGTACTTGTGTTCTTAAAGATTCTTTCTAAAAGGGGGGTTTGGGTTAGAATACGTTATATTGAACTACAATTTTAAAATATTATTTTTATTCTTAATTACTAATAGATTATATTTCTTTTTAAATCAAATAAATGTAACAGAATTACTTAAATTATTTAAAAATTATTATTATATATCAAATATAAGTATGTATATTACCAGCTATCATTTTTTTTTTTTTTTTATTTTTAAATATTATTTAAGGATTATTTTTGACAATGTCGGCAAAGAATAACTATTTCATTTCTTTGATTCAATAATTTTTTATTTTTTATAAACTTAGTAATATATAGTTTCTCATGTATGCACAAATGATATGGCTCATTTAATGACCTACATATTCTAGATTTTCTTATTAATTTCCATTTTACTGTAGGTGTTTTATTGGTTTCTTTTAAATGCCAGAAATATTTCGATAGGGACATCTGACTTCGGTATTTATTTATCCTAAATGAAGTTTGATGTTGATTGAATGTCTTTTTGAACTCATGGCTTGTACAACTTATATAGATTTTTATGTTTTCTGGATTCTCAATAGATGAGATATTGCATTGGTATACTAATGATTCAGTATAACATTTATTTTGTAGAAGACAGTTATGAGGATTTCTACAGTTACATAATTTTTGTTTATCTTCATCTCTTTTTATTTTCATGTTGTCTAAATTTCTTTGGTTTTGGTCTAAGTTTTTATTCAAGATATTAGCATTATGTTTCTTAATAATTTTCTCTAAATTTTCAGTACATCTGTAACTTAATTTTAGTGTATTTTTATTGAAAATAGTACTTAGTTTACTATCTTTAGGAAAATGCTTAACGATTAATGCAAAGAATTTTTGTCCTAATTTGTTCTTTACCATGTGGATGTATTGGGTGTATACCAAATTATTTTTCTACTTTTGTTTTTTCTATGCTTTCCATTTTCCTTTTTTATATAAGTTAGTTTTGGGTTTTTGTAGCCACTATCTTTTAGAGCTTTATTATAAAATATGTATATATAAAGGATTGTTATTGGGTTTTTTATAAGGTATGTATACATTTTTCATTAAATCTAATGTTATATCAAGGAAGTTAACTTTTTTTTTAATTTAGTGCCTACCATAATTAAACTAAATTAAAAAAGGTTAACTTCCTTAAACTAAATTATACACCCTAAATCTAATCACCTTCCATCTATAATTAAGCATATACCTTTATCTATCGAAAAAAGAATAAGTACACATTCAGCAAATGATAAGATTTTCTATGAACATATTAATTTCTATAATGCAGGTCTTTAGTATCAATCAGTTACGCGCCATGCATAACACACACTTAGGCGATCATGTATCTTTTTATACATGACTGACGTGGCAGATTTTTTTCCAGCAATAGATTGCCTTTTCTTTCTGCGGTAGATCAGTTGCCATCCAACGCTATAGAACCCGGTCTGTCCTGCTATTTACCGATAGCTAGGAGAGAAGAAGAGGATTCATACCTTTCTCAAGGTATTAGCATGTAAGTGAATATAATGGATTCGACTGGAATTCGATTGGAATTTGAACTCGGTTCTCCGATTCCTCAATCCGAGCCGCTATCCTACAGTTTGTAATTACCAGTACTCAAGTCCAAGGCCACATCGAGAAAGTTGATCACTTTAGCACCAATGAAGGTAGTAATTTTTTGTTCGTGATCTTTGAAGAATTTAATCAGTTCCTTTCTCGATCGATTTATGTTTCTTGGGCTTGTTTTACAAAGAAGAGAATTACATCGTCATCTCTTTAAAGTCTTGTGTCTTTAATGTCAAAAAGAAATCTTAGTTGCCACAATAAAAAAAAAATCCTGATCAGAGTGCATATTTTTTTCCGCAGAATCAAATATACCCATAGCAATGTTAAATTCTATGCTGTTTCCTTTAGTTCCCAGAGGGCTATTAAGGTATAACATCGGTTTTTGTGCCCGTTTCATAATTTTAATCTGGTTTTCCCTTATAGGATAATATTTAGCTAAATTGATGGCGGGCATTAGCAAATTTTCGGAGATAGTCACCACTGTCACCACTCGGTATTGATATGAATGCGATCTTTAGGCATGAAGATTGCCTTCAAGTATGAAACAGGCTGTTGCTGCTCGATATTGACCACTTTTATAGTTAAATACGTTATATCCCTAACAAATATAGCATACCTTAAAACTATATTTTTATCAAATATATATATATATATAGAGAGAGAGAGAGCGAGAGAGAGAGAAGAGACAGACAGACAGACAAGCAGTGCATGAGGGTAAATAACTTTGTTGTTTTTAGTCGTTTTTGTTTAACGGCATATCAACCATCTACAGGTTATATAATTCTGAAATCTAAATTTTTTGTACACGATTTCATTTTATTTTTTGGAAATATTAGATTGGTGCAAAAATAATTTCGTTTTCTCACATAGTAACATATGTTAGAAAACGAAATTATTTTTGCACCAACCTAATAATAATGGGTCTAGTGACACAAGTCTTACTAATTAAACCATAGCCGAACGGTGGGGAATAGGTGGATTCCTACCTTTCCCAAGGGTATTTGCGCGTAAGTGAATATAACGAACCCAGCTGGAATTGGAACACGGCTCTCCGATTAACAATTCCGAGCCATTAGAGATTAGACTACCCGCAAACCCAAACTTACGTCACTTGGTATTCCTAAGCGGAAATATCTTTGTGGGAAGAAAAGTATAGACACTGAATAGTAAAAGAAAATGGTTACATTATAAGCAATGGTAAGTAGTTTGTACTATTTCAGACTATTAGCAAATTAATATTATGACGTACAGCATTTTAAATTTCCTAAATAAAATTATTTTAAAATTTGGGTGCCTATTTTCATAATTTACTTGGCAACACCTTCCTTCAGGCATTTTCAGCAAAAAAGATATATAATCGAAATTAAGTAAATATTAACTTTTTTATTTAACATTTTGAAAAGTTTTAAGATGAACCTTAGCAGTTTGAGAAATAATTTATTTTAGCTTTTTTTTCTACCATTTTCTCTCTAGATTTTCACAATCCTTTTTGGCAATTGCCGCAATGACAGTGGCAATTTTCATTAATCAGTGAGAAGATGATAGTAATTAAAGCAGTCGTATGATTGAGGTTCTTTTGAATACCAGAATATAATGTTTAATCTAATATTAATTGAGATACGCATTTTTTTCTGTCAGCGCCCCAGGCTTCACTACACAAATTATGTGCTTGTTTTCTTAGCGTGTATCTTCCCCACACTCTTTTGGTTGGAATGGCTGGTTGAAATTTATTACGTGCATCTATCTGTCTCGTTGTGTCTTCAAGCATTTGTCTTTTGATATGGTTTTCTCTCGATTTGTGTAAAATGGTAAACTACATTCTTATCTATGCAAATGTGCATTTACATATATACAGATTTATCGACATTTCTTACGGCACACACTTGCGTATACAAGAACATTATACGCGCGTGCGGACACACACGCACACGCGCACACACACACACACACACACACACACACATATATATATATATATATATATATATATATATATATATATATTTTAAGACATTTTTATTTATACAAAGTCCGACAATTATTTTAAGACATTTTTATGTTTATACATTTTTTTGTCCATTTCATAATGTGTGACGTCATTTGTTTACATTTGATACACCTTGCTAACCGAACGCTCCTCTGTGGCCAAATCGGTTAAGGCACATCAAGCTAAATGACGGTTCCGTATAGGATACAGGAGGAGGACGAATATTTTCTGTCAAAATTTCTCGGTAAATGTTGTTTAATACTGTTTATTATAAACAATGCATTCACTTAAATATTTGTATCTATAAAAAGAATGTATAAACATAAAAATGTCTTAAAATAATTGTCGGACTTTGTCCATTTCATAATATATATATATATATATATATATATATATATATATATATATATATATATATATATATATATATGCAGTGTTCCCTCATATGTCTATCCTGCCTATATCTATAATCGCTCATATATTGATCAGTCACCCATTACGAATACAGCAAATTTTAAAGAATATGTACAGTTGGTGGCGGGAACAAATATTCCTACACATACAATTTTTTAATTTATTGTATTTCCAACTATTGAATAAATATACTTTTCATAAGATTAACTGTACACAGATGCATGATAACTAAGTATGCATAGAAAACAGAAAAAAATGATTTTATCGAAATAAATCCCATTTATCATTTTAATGAGTAAATTCGTACAATACAAAAAGAATACATAATCTTCATTTAATACTTCGTAAAATAGCTATTATTCAATTCTACAGCAACCAACCTCTTCTTGTAGTTCTGAATATGTGATTTGCAAATTTTAGTTGGAATTTTGTTCCATTCTTCTTTGCATATGGTCTTTCAGTTACAGGATATTTGCTGGAGCCCTCGATTGGATTTGAACTTTCCAATAACGCCACAGATTCTCGATTGGGCTTAAATCTGGGGACTGACTTGGCCATTTCAAGATATTTACATTATTTTTAGCAAGACATTTTTTCGTAGATTTTGCAGTGTGCTTAGGATCATTATCTTGTTAGACGATCCAATCAGGATTTTAAACCGAAATCATTAAATTTCTACACAAACATGATATGCTGCAGCATTCATTCAACCATCTAGTACTGATATGTTGAAAGTAGCTTTTGCAGAAAAAAACATCCCCAAACGATGATGCTGCCACCACCAAATTTCATTGTTCGAACTGTGTTCTTTTGTTTGAGAGCATCGCCATCTTTCCTCCATACATGATTTGTAGAATTACGACCAAACAATTCCATTTTGGTTTCGTCTGTCCAGAATACTCTTTCACATTGCGATTTTTTTTATCCTTATGCTTACGAACAAATTTCAACCTGGCATTTCTGTTCTTTTCAATAGTAGTGTAGTTTTCCAAGGGGAGCGTGACTTTAGATTGCCCTTATGAATTTCATTGCTTATTTCCGTTTAGTGACACAGATTCCGGATGAAAGCAAATCATCCTGCAACTCTTGACGGGTAGCCATTGGATTTTGTTTCATTTGACGCATTAATTTTCTCGAAGATCTTGCAGAAATCTTCCGTGGAACATCTATTCTTGAGTTTTCAGCAGTTTTGACTTTGTTTTAAACCTTGCAATGAATAAACTAACAGTAGTAAATGGAATATTCGAGTTGTCTGAGTTTTTTTCTATAACTTTTACCTTCTACCCAGAGCTTAACAATCATTTTTTTATCAATTCTTTACCTCTTGTCATGATGAAAACGTTCTTGCACGAATACCAATTACAAAATGTTCTGTTTGTAGATTTTAGGCTCAAAAATAACGACTGATAACATTATTGGAACATTCTAGAATATTCCACTTTAATAATCTAGAGTATTAAAGCAATGTAAAAGTTTTAAAATCTGAAATTTGCATTGTACGAATATTTTTTTCACCCACTAAAATTGGTAAACGTGATTTATTTCTATTAAATCAAAATTTGTTCAGTTTTCTATGCATATTTAGTTATTTGTACAGTTAATTATATGAAAAGTATGTTTATTCATCACTTGGAGATAAAAAAATTTAAAAAAATGTATGTGTACGAATATTTGTTTCCCCACACTGTGTGTGTGTATATATATATATATATATATATATATATATATATATATATATATATATATATATATATATATATATATTTAATTGCACTGTAATTTATGTTCAAACTTACATTTAAAATTGGAAATGATATATACTTACTTAATAAATTAATATATAATTAATATCTCTGTTATTTTGCACTCAGCACTGTTTTATTTACGCCAAAGTGTGTGTGTGTATATATATATATATATATATATATATATGACACGTAGCAAAAAATTATCTTGTAATGTTTCGCCGTTAATCCGGCTCATCAGGATGATAATGTTAATAAAAGCCGTTTCCTTGTAAGGAAACATTCGTCATTCATTGCTACTGTCGGTTATAATTTATAAAATCTTTCTCTAAAAAGAATTTTTCAGGTAAATAGTTTTTCCAAAACCATTGTCAACACTTCTTCCTAACGTTAGTTCAAGGTAGAGTGCAATGAATACGTCATTACTATCTTATCGAGTTACATGTCCTATCCATTTGTGCTTTTTTTTTCCGTTGTTGAAAATCTACGAGGGATGAGGTGTCTGTTATTTGGTAAAGTTTTTACTTTTACTTGTGTAGCGCCAGTTCACAATGTTCAGTAGGATGATCTTCATCAAGTTCCACACGCTTCAATCGCTCGAAACCATCTTTAATCACCGATCTGAGAAACCCGTTGTTTCATATCGGTAGTTTACATATATATATATATATATATATATATATATATATACATATATATATATATATATATATACATATATATATATATATATATATATATACATATATATATATATATATATATATATATATATATATACATATATATATATATATATATATACATATATATATATATATACATATATATATATATGCGTATGTATGTGCATGTATATGTGTAAATATAAGCTTTATTTATGCAGCAAAAATTCATACATATATATACAGTGCTGTTCGATAAAAGTGACTCACCTGATTTTTTTTTTTACTAAATATATTTTTTGTCTATTGTTTTTGGGGTTAAAATAATTTTTAATCTTACTAATATAAAGATCCCTTCTCGACCACCTAGGAAAAAAGTTTATTCACCCTCAGGTATTCTATTGATAATTATAAATTTTGATATAAATGAGATTCAGGAAAAAAACTCTGTGCAAAAAAAGTGACTCAGATATCGCATTCTAATGATTAAACTGGTAAATTTAAAGAACTTTTGACAAAATATTGAAAACTATTTTACAATAGACTCGGAAAAATATTCTAGAGAATTCTAGAACAGCTTAAATTAAATCTAGAGTATTCCAGAATATTCCAGAAAGACTCACACAGTATAAAAACAGCTTGAAATAGGAACTCAAGTCACTAACCAGATGAAAGGGTACAAACACGCATCAGAACCACTTAAGGCATCTATTATTGCCCTCTCAAAAGCAGGCAAGTCTACGAGAGAAATTGCAGAAATTGCTATAACCTCGCAATCAACTGTCTCTCGAGTTCTTAGGGCACATAATGATGCCACTCCTGCTCCAAGGAAGGAAACAAGGGGACGAAAGAAAAAGATTGATGATAGAACTGGCAGGGTAATCAAGAGAGAAGTTGCGAAGAATAGGACTATAACTAGCCAAGAAACTGCAGCCAGTCTAAGCGAAGAGTAAGGTGTTAGTCTTGCCTCTTCAACAGTACGTCATAACAAGGTTACGAATCTTGTTAGAACAAGGCTACAAATCTTGTACACGAAGGTTTAAGCCGCTAATAAGCAAAGCCAACAAAGCCAAGAGACTTGAATGGGCTCACTATTACAAAAATTTCACCGTAGAAGACTGGAAGAATGTTCTCTTCTCCGATGAAACGAAAGTTGAGCTAAATTCAAAGGATAAGGTGAGTCACTTTTAGCGAACAGCACTGTATAATACACTGACAAAATATCTAATACACTGTACTACTCGAATATAAATGAAGAAAGCACAACAAAATATGGACTTCGGCCAATTCATACAAGATTTTGATCCCAATGTAAAACATCCTACTGGAAAGGTGGACAAATACAATAAAAATTTGATACCATGGCATAATTTCTTTGGATATCTATCTTTATCTCTGTCTTTTCTCTCTCTCTCTCTCTCACACACACACACAGACACACAGACACACACACACACACACACACATATATATATATATATATATATATATATATATATATATATATATATATATATATATATATAAATGTCAAAGACAATAGGAAAACTGTAATATTAGCCAACGCGTTTCGTCCAATGTGGACTTTTTCAAGGGAAAAACGAAATGAATTTATTAAACAAAGTAACTAATAATAACAAAACAAAATTTCCTTAGCAACTGGAATATAATATAATAGCATTCTCTAAATTCTTCCAGTTTCTAAGGACATTTATAAATATTGTCTTTTTCTATAGGTTAACTCTGAGAAATATTCATATGTATATATGTATATGATAAAAATATAGTTTTGAGGTTTGTTTTTGTTGTTTTTTTTGTTTTGTTTTTTTTTACAGTAAAATTCACCTTGTACATGGCTCAGGGCCACTCGAGTTTAAGTTGAGGCAAATTGTGCGGATAAGAGGAGGGAAGATAACGGTTAACACTATATTTGAACAGGTTGAGCTTGTAGTGATCGGGGAAACATCCTTTCAGGGGTTGGTTCCACGGAGCAGCAGTTAGCGGTAAGAAACTGTCTGAGTGGAATGTAGGTGGTTTGCTACAATGTAAATGACACAGCGTATCCATGCCGCTATGAACCAGGTAGTCCGAATTGCGTCCGAACACTTCCCGCGGAAGTAGCGATAGAGCAGGGACATCCCGCCTGTGAGAGAGAGATTGAGAGATGGAGAATAATCGTCACCCACAAGGGCTCGAAGACCCTTTGGGACACTATCAAGAGTGAAGAGTGAGGTCTGGGCAGCACCCACTCAAATATGACAACAGTACTCCATTTTCGGTCTGATCTAGCTCTCGTAAAGTTAGAGGATAGCATGAGGAGTCGGTTTCTTACTGGAGTGGTACGGGGAGCCGACCATTTTACTTGCGTCTTTAGCAATGGATCGTATGTATGAGTTCCACTTGAGGTCAGGTGTGAGTTTTTCAAGGCATGGTACCTCCCCGAGGGGACATCCGTTGATCGTGACTCATTGCAATGGTGGAATGTAACTAGTTTAAATTTCGAGGTATTGAATGTAACCAGCCTTACCGCATGGTAAGTTTGTGCTAGATCAGATGAGAGATCTGTTGCCAATCTCTGACCATCAAAAGTTTTAGAGGTGCGCCTTTATATAGTCGTATCATCGGCATAGATGTTTACAAATGATCGTAGTATATTCTTATGCAAATCATTTATGCAAATCAAAAAGGGGTTGGTCCGAGGAGTAATCCACTGGGAACGCCTGTGTTGATCTCTAGGGCTCAGCAGGACTGGCCATTAATAACTTCCTCGAGGGATATACATGTTAGGAAAGATTTTATGATCGAGAAGACCCTTCAAGTTATTCCATAGCTGGAGAGCTTGTGTAGTAAAGCTTTGTGCCACGCCTTGTCAAAGATATCTAATGTTATGGGCCTCGAGGTGTGTTTGTTGTTAAGAGCCTCTCTAATTCTGAGATAGTTGGTAGTCAGGAAGTCGGCACTGTGTCGGGCCGATCGAAACCCGTACTACTCGTCGCTGAAGAGGTTGTTCTTTTCTAGGTGCTAGACGACCTTCTTATTGATTATGGCCTCAAAATGCTTACTGGAGATACTGAGAAGACTGATTGGTCTGTACTCGGAGTGGGGAAGATCGCACGCCCGCGTTCTTGAAAAAAGAGCATACGCTTGATACCCTTCCACAGGTTAGGGAGGGATTTCTCCTTTAAGTAGCAGTTGAATAACTTCGCTAGGATTGAATGTAATTTCGGGTTGATAATGTTAAGGACAACGACTGAAATTTTGTCTCCGGCAGTGGCCTTTTTAGGTCAAGGTTTTTGAAAAGTCTAGAGACTTCTTGTACTGTAATTGTAATATTACCGAAATTGAACTCGGTGAGACGGAGCCAGGTATGCTATATTTACGTTTTAACGTTTTAATGAGTCCGATATCATATATAGGGCGTGTGTAAACATAAAAGTGAACAGCGGCGACAATCTGTTTACGTTCTTACGAATGGTGTGGACCTTATGAAACCATGTTGTGGAGCGCATTTCCTCGTTATGTGCCACGTGTGACACGCGCTTAGGCGATCATGTATATTTCGATACATGACTGACAAGGCAGATTCAAGGCTATAGAACCCGGTTTGTCCTGCTATTTACCGATAACTAGGGGAAGAATAAGGGGATTCATACCTTTCCTAAGTGTATTAGCACTTAAGTGAATGTAATAGATTCGACTGTAATTCGAACTCGGCACTCAGATTCCTCATTTCAAGCCGCTGTCCATTACTCCACTTTTCTTCATTACGACTCTTGAAGGTAGATGTAGTTGATATTGTTTTTTAGTGCACGTCACATCGGCGAAATGCGTGGTCTAAAAGCGTTTCCATTTTATCTCATCTCTCTCTCTCTCTCTCTCTCTCTCTCTCTCTCTCTATATATATATATATATATATATATATATATATATATATATATATATATATATATATATATATAAGGCTCAAAGATTAGTATTACTGTTTGAACCTTTTATATTATATTCTTCCGCTGTCTTGTACTGCCTGGATTTTATCATCCTGGATATATATATATATATATATATATATATATATATATATATATATATATATATATATATGTCTCTGTGTGTGTCATTTGCAGACAGTACTGTTTTGCTGTATCACAGCTCCTCAGTGCGACTAGACAACGGAATGCCCACTGAGCCATCTTCACTCGACAGAACGATTCAGTCAAATCTAGCGTATTGTTTTTACAAGCGTAAACAAACGCCAAGCAGCCAAAGTGACTCATTCATTTTACTGAAAAGCTTCGCATTAAAACAGATCAGCGTTGTTTTTAGAACTGCCATGTCATATATATATATATATATATATATATATATATATATATATATATATATATATATATATATATGTATTTCCTAATTAAGAATTAGGTTGTATACCTAGAGTATACTGTCTATCATGTGCAAATAATATAATAAACTTCCTTTTTTAATTTATTTTACTGTAGAAAAGGAAATATATTAAAGAACTAATTTGCCTGTGTTGTGTTTGTAGATTCTTCCTTCCCCCGGGCAATGCCAAGTATTCCTGCAATTAATCTCTATGCATTCACATACGTGCGTACGAATGAGGTAATTGTATATTGAAATCTTTATCCAATTAATAAACAAGCTGTTTTATATAGATGCGTAAAGATACGAGCCCAAGTTGAAGATGTTGTTATAAATGTAAGCATTTATCTTCGTTCATTTCTGCTTTATTAAGATTCTCGAATGCACAGACCTGTAGCTGTAATAAACACTGTTTAAAACAGTGCAGCAATTATTACGGAATATGGAAGGGTGATTTTCCATATTATATTCGCACATTTGGGACAGTTTCGAAGAAACTTGCGAAAGAGAAAGATTTGATATACGAGAAAGATTTGAAATTATCCAAGCGATAGTATTAATAAAATGAACTGGAATACTAAGAAAATTGCTAGCGTATTGAAGAGAATTGATCTCACTTAATATTAAACTGAATCCATCAGATACAATTTGCCTGAAAAGTCAACAGGTGCAAAATAAAAAAATTAACAGCTGTGCTGGTCAAAGTGCTCATAATGGCTGACACCTTTCATATTCGTAATGGATGACACCTTTCATATTCATCTCACACAAACGGAAGATTTCTGTTAATGGAATCCTGGTTTTGTGTTGGCACTATTTTATCATTTTGTTAGAAGGACTTTCTTTTTTTCCCTCGATATGCAGGACCCATTTTTCATCATCTGTAACAATGCGATACAAAAATGAAAATCTGGCATACCTGGTTTGGTTTGGTTTGGTTTGGTTTGGTTTACGGCATATCAACCTCAATGGGTTATTTAATCCCGACAAAATTTTTTTATTGTTGGTAATATTTTTTTTTCAAAAATCTATTTCTGGTAATATTTTTCCTTCAAAAAAATATTAGGTTGGTGCAAAAATAATGACGTAATAATGTCGTTTTTTGACCTATTTTTTAACGTCAAAAACCGACATTATTACGTCATTATTTTTGCACCAACCTAATATTTCTGGTAATATTTTTTCTTCAAAAACCTATTTCTGGTAATATTTTTCCTTCAAAAAAATATTAGGTTGGTGCAAAAATAATGACGTAATAATGTCGTTTTTTGACCTATTTTTTAACGTCAAAAACCGACATTATTACGTCATTATTTTTGCACCAACCTAATATTTCTGGTAATATTTTTTCTTCAAAAACCTATTTCTGGTAATATTTTTCCTTCAAAAAAATATTAGGTTGGTGCAAAAATAATGACGTAATAATGTCGTTTTTTGACCTATTTTTTAACGTCAAAAACCGACATTATTACGTCATTATTTTTGCACCAACCTAATATTTCTGGTAATATTTTTTCTTCAAAAACCTATTTCTGGTAATAATTTTCATTCATATATGTATAGCTGGTAATATTTTTTTTTCAAAAATGTATTGCTGGTAATAATTTTTTACAAAATATTTTGCTGGTATTAAAACCTATTTTTACACGTTTTGACCCCAGTTTGGGGGTTAACTATTTTCCTATAAATGGGACCCTGATAGGGGCTACCACCCCGAGTTATGGCGGACCTGGGAACACCAGCAATTAAGAGGTGGTTCCACGCTCCTCAAAACCTCCTCATCAGAGGCCTTACTGTTGGACGTAGTTTATCGTCTTAACCAGGACGCGGATGTAGTTTATCGTCATACCAAGGACGGTGAATGCCTGATAAAGACTGCTGCAAATGGTGGAACGTTCTGTCCTCTTCTCAAGTAAAACTCATAAGGAAAGAAGATTCCACCTTTGTAAATTTCCCAATTAAATTCTGAAATAAACTATCAACGATAGGCTGAATGGATAAAAAAGATGATTAACTAAACCTAGACGCATTTTCCTACCATTCAACCATATTTCTGTCTTGGTTGGTTAACACAATTCATAGTGGTGATTACTTTCCAAACTCCATAATATAATTTATGACTTAATTTATAATATCTACTTTGTTTGGAGCTATTTAAAATTTTTCTATGGCAAGTAGTTACACACATCTATAAAAGGCATTTTTCCGAAAATATAAAAGGGAATGTTCTAATTTAAAGATATCCCAGGTCAGAAAATAATTACGATACGTAGAAGCCGCTTCTTTTAAGTCGACCATTCGGAGAGTTTATTTTCTTCGCGAATGAATGCTTACATTTATAACAATATCTTCAACTTGGCCTTGTATCTTTACGCATCTTTATAAAACAGTTTGTTTATTTATTAGATAAAGATGGCAATATACAGTTACCTCATTCGTAAGCACGTATGTGAATGCATAGAGATTAATTGCAGGAATACTTGGCATTGCCCGGGGGAAGGGGGAATCTACAAACACAACACAGGCAAATTAGTTCTTTAATATATTTCCTTTTCTACAATACGATAAATGAAAAAAGGAAGTTTATTATGTAATATATTTCACTTATTATCGAATTCCCTCTAGGGTTCCGGCGATAAACCCCCATAACTATATATATTCTGAAATTACATTGCCAAATGTACTTTGATAGGTATACTTGATTTTAATCAAAGAGGGTCCCGGGGGGGTGCACAACCCTCCATTTAATTTTTCTTCCTTTGGTTTAAATTAAATTTAAATTTGAACAAGAGAATGACTGCCCAAAATATGAAGGAGAAATCCAGAAGATAGCTGTCATGTCGGCAAGATCATTGAGTAATATTGAAATGCATCATTTTTCTCCACAAATTATAACAATTATTTAAAATCAATCATCATTTTCTTACAAAAATATGTGTGACACGCATCAAGGCGTGGGTAATTTGGCTAGCTTATATAATCGACAGTTTCTATATCCGCAGATTGAATATTTGCAACTTATCTATCTTGGTCATAATTTTCTTTTACAGTATTGTTAATTAGGGATTCGGTTTCACTTTTGAGATATCCTTTGCGTGTCCATATTATATCATCTGTAATATCTTTGTTCCTTAGAATAACCGTGTACTTACTTTCTTATTTTTTTTCAATTTTTTATCTTATTTAATCTTTTATTAATCTCCTTTGTGTGATCGTTAAGTTCATGATAAGTGAGTTTTTCTCTTAATCTTAGTATTGCATGGTAATCTTAATTCTTTGATCGGAATTCCAGTTTTTATTTTTTTGTCCCGTTTAGAAAGAGCCCCAACTATCTTATTATGAATATTGCTTATATTTTTATTTATTTGATTGCCCCCACCCACTTCCAAAAAAGCTGTATGTTCACCTGCTAATGTTTATCTTTATTTAATATTACTGGATTAATTCTCTACAAGGTTTCACCCACCGGTGGGCGGTATCACCCACCGGTGGACGGTATCACCCACCGGTGGGCGGTATCACCCACCAGTGGACGGTATCACCCACCGGTGGGCGGTATCACCCACCAGTGGACGGTATCACCCACCGGTGGGCGGTATCACCCACAGGTGGGAGATTTCATCTGTTGGCTGGGCGATGAGCAACTAAAAAGAAAATGGTGAGCGATTGGACACTATGGTGGGCGATATAGAATTTTGAGTATTAGAAAGGTATTTCAACATGTGATAGCCGAATAAAATTCAAAGGATATATTCAAAAAGCCTGTATAGAAAAGCAGGTTTAATAAGAATAATAACTCGTCAAAGAATGAATATTTTGGTATTTTCTAGTTTTGAGAAGGGCCATTAACATTTAAATAGTTCTTAAGACAAAATAATATTTTTAGACCAAGAACAACAAAATATATTGGATAATTTTTTTTATAGTTGCTAGTAGTGTATATATTTTTTTAATTTTATAATTATGAATAAAAATCATTGAATTTTTTGTCAACACTTGCAACGCTAACCCTAACCATAAAATTAAACTTGACCATAAGGACTATTACTTTAGGATGATGGCGTTTTTACTCAATTCGCATCCAGCAAGCAGGTTCAGGACTAAAAGCTTCCAGTTTCACCAAAACCTGTTCCCGTAATCCATTCCCTATCGCCGTTTGGCTTTGCAAGTATTTGTCCGATGTGAAACAAAATTAAAGTAGAAGAAATTGCCGATGGCGTGAATTTGTTTAAGATGGACCACAACTTGCCAGGAAGTGATCCACACACTTGATTTCATGACCTTCCTCTGCGGGACTTATGGAATGATACATGCAGAATCTAGTTAGGAAGACTGCAACGGACTGCCGCTGACTCTGTTATAATTTCGAGAGGCGCCTTCTGTAGCATGTCTGGCATACGTAGCCCTCTTCATCTGCTTGTTTAGCCGTTGAGATCTGCTGTAATCATCATGCGCTTGTTCCATGGTTGTGGTCTTTTGAGGTTGGTCTCGCTTAGTCTAGGTCCTCGTCTTTGACCTTGCCACCAGGGGTGACCCTAGCAGGAGTTTAGAACTTCAGACGGCGTCACTCCCAGAGTCATTGGACCCTGCAAACCACTCCACCACGATAAGGAGCGACAATCAGCGGTACGCGCATAGACACACCTATATTTTACACTGGATGTCGAAGTAAACAATTCAGGACGAAATGTATATTCCCTAATCAACAATGTAATAAGCAACAATAATAACAAACGTGATTAATTGTTATATATTTATCAATTATTTTATTACATTATTCACTAATAAACATTTAATAAAATAATTGAATAATTAATAACAAATGATAAGATTGGTTATTATTGTCATTGTTTATTATTGTTGTTATTATTGCTCCCGGGCATCTCCTACAAGGAGCACAAAACCAATGACTGTACGGAGCAAGGTCAAAAGTCTCGTGGGCCGACAGGGATCTCTTCTCGACACTATTAAGCATCGGAAGATGTCATGTTTTGGTCACGTTTCACGGCATAACAGCATATATTATCAGTTACCCTATATAGAAATGAATGCTGCTTAATTTTCTCACTGATGAAGGGAAGCCTTGAAGCAGTAGGGATGTGTTTCAAAAGAAGGAAGCTGAGAATAACATTAACCGAGCATGTTAGCGACGAAGAAGTTTTAACGAAATGGGAATAAAAAGGACGCTTATAATTAGAACCAGGAAGAGATGGGAATTTCTGGGATATACAATGAGCAAAAGACGGCTTGGAGAATTTAACACTCACAGGATATATCGAACGCAGGAGGGACAGGTGAAAACAGTGAGTGACTTAGCTAATGAATTTGTGTAAACGGATAACAGAACAGTGAGTTGGATAATGAAAAGACAGACATTGTTAAGCGCTAAAAAGGATCGGAAGTTTTGGAGTGGCATCATCACTCACTTTATAAAGAGATATGACAATAATAATAATAATAATAATAATAATAATAATAATAATAATAATTGCTGATGATTGAGTGACTGTAATCTAACTATTTTCGGTGGCGTAATTTTTGGATGGTCATAAATTCTTGGATTTTCAGTTCCCCCAGCTATACTTTTCGGAATCGTTTCTACTTCCTTCAAAATCATTGGTGTAATTATCGCCCTTAGGGTTCATATTTTTTTCTGTTCATGGTTTAGATATTTTGACTTCTTGTAATTCTTCTTTTAATTTAAGTGCTAAATTGGTTAGTTGATTCGTTTTCTAGAATTCTATTTTTTTTTTTTTTTTAGAAAATAATTTTTTAATGATACACTTGTTACTAATTAACCCATAACTGGGGTTTAGAAGAGATGGACTCATACCTTTCCCAAAGGTATTTGCGCAGAACTGAATATAACGAACTCAATGGGAATTGAAACTCGGCTCTCCGATTAACAATTCCGAGTCATTATTAATTACCCCACCCTCACATCCAAGTTTACAGCACCTGGTATTCCCATGGGGTTACCAAGCAGGCTCACGTTCCTTAATTTCGGAGATCGTACTATGGACTAATCAGTAAGACTTGTATCACTAAAACATCATTATCTCTAAAAAAATTAAAATAAATAAAAATAAAAAACTTACAATTTAAAAATGTTTTCTGGCTTTAAATAACCTGAAAAGGGTTGATTAACTGTAGAAAAATTCGTAATGACAATATTGAGACAAGTAAATAGGTTTATCAAGTAGAGCACAAGGTCATTTTTTGTGGGTAGGGATAGAAAAATAACAGTGTGTTGCTCCTAAACTTCAGTAAGTGAAAATAGTAACAGCATTTTCAGATTAGCAATAGAAATGCTCACAAAACTCCACCAGAAGAAAAAAAACAAACTAAATAAATCGAAAAACAAAAAGGCAGACAACATAATATGTCAAAGTATAATATGAGTGTACAGTCTTGTTTATAAGTTGAAAATTCAATAAAATTAATCGGAAAGCTGTTCGAAGGACTGAATACTAATCATTACAGTTGCTGAGACAATTATAATGATTATTAAAACTTTAGTATTAATAATGGTCGTCATGGTTAATTTGATGTCGACACAATGTTGTTATTACTCATGTTCATAGTGCCGTAATGTCGGCCATGATGACATTGAGTGCTGACAATGATTTTATAAAAAAAGGAGGTGGTCATCAGGTTGGTAGCCAATTATTGTAATAGCAATGATTTTTTAAAAAAAATGAAATAAATTCAAATTTAAATAAAAAGGCAACTTTTAAAACGTAATTAGAGCCGCTGCTCGTTTCTAATTCCATCTTCTTTTGGGATTTTCGTATTAGGCTATTTGTTTTTTTTTTTATCTTTAAGCTTTCCCGTTCTCATTAAGTACTACAAAGTCAAAGAATGTTCGTAAGGATGCAAGAATTATTAGGTTGGTGCAAAAATAATATCGTTTTTTGACGTTAAAAAATATGTCAAAAAACGATATTATTTTTGCACCAACCTAATATTTAACGCAACAAAACACAGGTAGATGTGGAGAGCCGTGATCAAACAGATCTTGAAGGTACGTATCACATAGATACACTGAGTTCTCATTTCCTTAACTATTCATTCTTTTCAACTTTCTTATATTTTCTTTCTTATTCATTCTTTTTTATACTTTCTTTCTTTGCCTTCTTTCCTTCCCTTTCCTCCTTTCTTCCTTCCTTCTTGTCTTACTTTTTATCTTGACTATATTTCTCTTCCTTTCCTTCTTTTCTTTATATTTTCCCTGGTTCGCTTTCTTTCTTTCCATATTACTTTTTATCAATTTTCCTTCATGCTTCTTAAATTTTTTATACTTTTCCTTTCTTTCTCTTTCTCTCTTTCTTTCTTTCTTACAAGTCTTATATTTTTCCTTTTTCTCTGTCTTTCGCTCTTTCTTTGTTTTTTCTTTCTTTCTTTCATACAATTCTTATATTTTCCTTTTCTTTCTTTCATACAATTCTTATATTTTCCTTTTCTTTCTTTCTTTCTTTCTTTCTTTCTTTCTTTCTTTCTCTCTCTCTTTCTTTCTTGCAACTCTTATATTTTTACTTTCTTTTTTCTTTCAAACAATTCTTATGTTTCCTTGCTTCCTCTTTCTTGCTTACAATTCTTATATTTTTCCTTTCTTTCTCTTTCTTTCTTTCTTACACTTCTTATATTAGTCTTTCTTTTGTTTTCTTTCGTTGTTTCTTTCATACAATTCTTATATTTTCCTTTTCTTTCTTTCTTTCTTTCTTTCTTTCTTGCAACTCTTATATTTTTACTTTCTTTTTTCTTTCAAACAATTCTTATGTTTCCTTGCTTCCTCCTTCTTGCTTGCTATTCTTATAGTTTTCCTTTCTTTCTCTCTTCTTCTTTCTTCCTTTCTTTCTTTCATACAATTCTCATATTTTTCTTTCTTTTTTATTCTTTATTTTGCTATCTTCTTTCTTTCATACAGCTCTTATATTTTTACTTTCTTTCTTCCTTTTCTTTCCTTCATACAATTCTTATGTTTCCTTCCTTTTTTCTTTCTTTCTTACATTCAATTCTTTTCTTTTTCCTTTCTCATGCTTTCATTTTTTCTTTCATAGTGTTCTTATATTTTCCACTTTCTTTTTTCTGGCCTTTTCTATCATTCTTTTTCTTCTTCATCTTTACATTGTTTTCTCGTTTGTTTGCATTCTTCCGCTTCGATACTTCATACTTCGTACTTTTCTTTATTTTTCTTTCTTATCCTTTCTTTCTTTTCTCCTTCCTTATCCTTCCTTTGTTTGCTTCTTTCTTTTTTCTAGTATTTCAATTTCCTTCTCCTTTCTTTCTTCCATTTTTCTTATATCCTTCCTTACTTCCTTTCGTTCGCATTTGTATTTTCTTGCCTTTTATGCTTCTTTTCCTCATACTTTCTTTCTTATTCTTTTTCCTTTTCTTTATTACTTCTTTCTCATTCTGTCTTATATTTTTAGATTCCTTTTTCATTCCTTCTTTTTCTTTTATTCCCCCTCTTTCTTTCTTTATTTCTTTCTTTCTTTCTTTCTTTCTTTCTTTCTCTCTATTGCCTGCGTTCTTTATATCCACCTGTCTTTTTCTTTCGATTAAATTTTATTCTAAAACTATTAATACCCAACTTTGTAATACCTCTAACTTTCGTCACCATAAATCTCTTTGACTTCATCCATGTTCTTGGCCTTTTGTTTTTCGGGGTGGGGGGACCCAAATCGTGCTTGATTTAAGCATAATATGAAACTTGAACAGAAGTCGGAAGCGGCGATGGCAACAATGAAAAACAATTCGTTTATTCAAAAGGATCTTAATCAACACTTCAAACGTCACCTTTAGAAAATCCACACATTCTCTGAGGATCGACTTTGAAACAACAACAATCGGTTTTAATTGGACTAATACAGCAGTAGTTTGAATTCATGGTGTCACGAAGGGTGACTCACTTCGGCAGAAGATGTATTCATTAATGTGTCTTTGAAAATGAAAGAACACCAGATGCGTCTTATGATTCGTTGTTGTTGTTGTTGTTGCTAATAATAATAATAATAATAATAATAATAATAATAATAATAATAATTCTGTCTTGGATCAATGTATCTGCGCATACTGAGAAAAGTGTATCACACAGACAATATATATATATATATATATATATATATATATATATATATATATATATAGATAGATAGATAGATTTAAAAAAAAAAAAAAAGAGAAACCGCAAACGTTTTTGGTTATAATATGGATTTGTTTTAGTGTATATATTATATTTTATTCTTAATATTTTTGCTACACGTGTTTGGTCTCGTAACCTTCTTCAGGCAAATTAAAGAAATCAATTTTTAAAGGAAAAAATTTCCTTATGTTCTTTTAATATTTCATTGTTCATTTTCTGTATTTGTAGTGAGTATTTCTGTTTTTTTCGACTGTTGGCAAAAGTGGTAATAAAATCATTAAAAGTGGTAATAAAATCATTAAAAGTGGTAATAAAATCATTAGATTTGGCCTTAGTTGTATTGATGACAGATCTGATGGTGATAGATGAGCCCCTATACACACATCACCCCTAAGACTGTAAAATCTATTTTCATTTCTGTGTATCGTGTGAGCGTGCGTGTCCCCGCTAGGTTGCACATGAATCAGCATACACACATATATACATGAATATATATATATATATATATATATATATTACAAAATTTTTCACGTTTTTAAAATTTTATGAATTTCTATGTATTGATAAGCAGAAGGAATTAAATTGCTTCGAATTGTTTTCACGCTGACGCATTATTTCTAAAAAGAAAAACGTCAAAAATCATTTTGAAAATCGCATTGCGTGAAACTTTGTGTTAATGGGTAAATGTTGCATATATATATATATATATATATATATATATATATATATATTTAAGGAAATGAGAAAAGAAATTGTCAAGTGTAAATAAAAATGTTAGAGAAAAATGAAAAGGAAGTAAGTCGAGTGAAATTTTTTTAATCCTTTCATCCTATTAAGGTGATAATGTCACTAGGAAGTTTACAGGGAGTGAAAGAGAATGGAAAAACTTTAGTGAACAGAATGGAGAAGAAAGGACAAAGAACAGAGTTCAGAAACAGAAGTTGGCGATTGGTGTATTTAATTTATATATATATATATATATATATATATATATATATATGTGTGTGTGTGTGTGTGTGTGTGTCGCAGGAAGCAAGAAATCGAAACGGAGTTCCACAGTTAAAAAGTGCGAGAAAAGAAACTATTAGAATAGAAGTGATCGTTGCATCTAGCTAGTTCAATGATAAAACGGTTAGTCCTAGTCTCCAATCTAGCAGCATGCTTAAATTCATGCAGTCGAGATACTAAGGAAAAAAGCTCATCAGTACAAATGTCATTAAAATATTTGTAGGAAAGACAGAGGAAGTCACGTCACATCGGTGAGAAAATGACTGGCGTCAAGATACCTGGTCAGGATCGATTATATTACAGATTCTTCTTTGAATTGTGTTAAGAATCTAGAGATATACAACACGGGCGCCAGACCAGATATCTACGGACGAATGGTACATTTATAAATTTGCAAGATGGATTCTGAAGAGAAACACTGAGAGCGAAGTTGCCAAATGGGCAGAGCTGCAGAGCACGACATGAATCCGGGGAGAAGGTAAGACAGAGATCAGGCAGAGAAGTGTGTCCGTCAGAATGACACGACACAGTAAACCAACAGTAGCAGAAGTCGCAATTGATTCAATATGGTCGCTCCACTTCATGACAGTGGAAAACATGAGCCGAAGAAAGCTCAAAGTGTTACTTTTCTGAAGCTTAGCATCAGCCATAATAATGGCAGACAAAAATCGTTCTCTGTGGTGATTAAATGAAAGCAGTTTTGTTGTGGAGGCGTTGCAATTTACAAGCCCTTTGTTTTTCCACTTAACCAATGATTGAAAGTTCTTTTCGAGAACAGTTGCCAGGCTTACTGTTGTAACCTAGGGAAGGTTACTGAATAGAATAATCAAACGAAAGTTGGTAATGAACAATAATACGTAGGACAAGAACAACACATATAATATTCTCCAGCGGGGCGTATAAGTAGTAGTCAACTGCTAGAAGTGAATCAAGTGAATTCTACAATGAATCTCAAACTGCAGGATATCTACCAACCGCCCCACGCGGTCAGATCTGGTACAAGTCCGAATTTAATGTAGGGTATCCGAGTCCGTAGGATCGACCAAAAATTCCCCGTAGACCCCGTATAAAACGGGGTTGATTAGCTGTTTCCCGAGACGAGACTCTGCCCTTCGACATATCCTCGTCTGGGTATTCTCTCTGCAGAGGAATCTCCAACTGCAGACCAACATACAGTATTTATGTGAATGGGGGAATAACCATTATTTGAGATCTGACGACATCGGAAACGTCACTGATGACAATCATAAACAGCGTAGTTCCAAGGACAGACCCCTACGTATGTTAGTAAGAAACGATCTAAAAGCGTGTACATTCAACACGACTTTAATTACACGAGTTGCTCAGAACGATTGGATTAAGCCAAATATTCATCCAGTGACACCGTAGCCTTTGAGTTTGGCGGAGAAGACCCGTATGTCAAACCCTGCCGAACGTGTTTGAGATATCTAGAGCCATAGTCCGAGCTTTGACATTCTTATTTAAAGCTTGATAGATTAGTGATGATTAGTGATGGCCGTTAGCACATTAGGGACAGACTTTGCGAAACGGAAGCCATGTTGTTTGTTCAAAATGAAGCCGTGAGAAATAAATTGCTTAACCAATTCGGCGTTATGTAGAGCCTCGACTACTTTGGCTAAAAAATTTAAGAGACTAATAGGACGATAATGTGAGGAGTCAGAGCAACCCACCGGGGTTCTTAAAAACAGGAACCACAGAGGAAAGGATCCAAAGAGATGGAAAGCAAGAAGCAGCGAGGTGTTTGTTATAAAGTTTGGAGAGAACATAAGCCAGTTCAGGAGCGCATTTATTTGGACAACGACAGGGATACCGTGAATCTGCATGCCTTGTGCGAATTTAGTTTAGAAATGATAGTAGAAACTAGGGACATATTCATGGACATATTACTCAGTAGAGCCTCCGTTATAGTAAAGTATTGGGAAGAGATGCTCCAGATATGTCGAGAGTGTTGGGAGAAAATTTCTAAGCAAAGCATCCGTGATTTTTCTTCATGTAGATGTCAATATTTCAAATTGATTGAAGAGACGAAGGACTAAGGATTTGATTTTTTTCATCACACTCTTGTAGAATCACTAGTAATCTCTAGAACGGAGGTTGTGTGAGGTTATACGGTGTCTCATTCTATCAGCAAATTAATAAGGTTATTTTGCTTCTTTGATCATACGTGCACTCATTATGAGCAATGACAGAAACGTCTGTTACAATCGGACCTGTCACTCTAGTATAACCTAAAGCACCACGTGAGTCCGGGAAGGAGGTAAGGAAGAGATCAGGCAGTGAAGCGTGTCCGTCAGAATTACTAGGGAAACAAAAAAAGGAATTTGAGTGAGAGAATAAGTAACAGAGAAATTCAAAGTTTGGATACAATCGAGGTCAGTGACATGATGAGCAGTGAAGTCGCCAAACCGAAAGATATTCGCAGACGAGTGTAAAGTGAGGGAAATTAGGTATACTATTAGAATTTATATCTAGCAAGCAAGTCATCAGAGAAAGCGAAGCGATAAAAGAAGAGAATTGACTGATTTTCGTAGTGAAAGTCGGAGACACAAAAACAGTCAGGTTACTTTAGAGAGAGTCCTTGCCAGTGAGAGATATTCGCGAGCCTAGATACCAAGGCCATGCATGTGGATAGTAGAGTGCTATAAAAAAAAAAATGAAAGAAAATAGCCAGGAATAGAGAATTCAGTGGAAGAGATTGATGAATTCAGTTTAGTTCCACAAAGAACTAGGATGTTTGGAGAATGATCGAAGAGAAACGATTCTATACTGCAGAAATTGGTACGAATACCAAGAATGTTGGAACAATAAAGGTTTAGGTGTTGTTTTTTTTGTTGTTGTTTTGTTTTTGTTTTTTTTTTGTTGTTGTTTTGTTCTTTTTGGCTAGCTGATTTATTTTTATTTGATTTTTTTGTTTTTGGTCATAGTATATTGTTAAACTTGGAAAAAGCCAAGAATAATAGTAACTGCCGGAAAATGACGTACACTGCAGCATAATGTGGACTCAGGTTTGCCCATCGGAAGTGCTTGCAGAGACACCTATCCATGCGCGACATGGCACTGCAAGGACACCGATATTATGCGGCTATTCATTGGATTGGCCCTCTAAGCGCTGCCCAAGTGTTCGGGATCCTAACTACAATTTGGGATGCAGCAACCAGAAAACTGCCAACCCAATGCCGTTAGTATGAAGAGTTGTATCCACCAGCCAGTGACATCATCAAAAATTCATGACAGCCACGCTTAGAAGCCTCAGAAGATGTAACCGGATACCCCATCCTTAACTGGAATCAAGGAATAAACCTCTACATGCTCAAGGGATGTGGGAGTAGTATGGTCCGGACGATCTACTCTTATTGAAAAAATAAAATAAAACGAATAAATAAATAAGTAGGTAATAAAAAATAAATGACACAAAATATCGGCGAGGAGGTGGATTTATTTAGAGGTACAAAGAAAATCCCTCTTTTTTCTATTATAATTTAACTTTTTAAACCAGAAAAGAAAATTTAAGATCGGGGTAAGTGCGGTAAGACTAACTTCCAATACAAGTGTTAGTAAGGTAGGTTACTTAGGAAATTGACATTGTGATATTAACTATTAAGTTTTAACTTACTATATGACCAGGTATCCCCTATCAAAATAAAATCGCATAGGGAATTTGGATTGGCCTTATGACATAGGGATTTTTCTTAGACAAAAAAGCGGGGCCTCACAAAGGCATTTCCAGGAAAGTAATTTAGTTTGTTAAAACATCGGATAGCTTATGGTTTAGACGGGGGGGATTCAGAGCCAGATATTTGGACCAAAGGTTGAGTCCTGACTCTTTCGATGAACATCATTTGACGTGATAATGTTATGGGAGAGATTACTTCTTCCTCTTACTAAGACTGGGATAGAACGTTAATAGAACTTATACGTAAAAAGTTATTTTTTCAGTTAGCTCATGTTTACTTCGGAGTTTCGTGGCTGCATGCATCTAACCACTTGTCCTATATATATATATATATATATATATATATATATATATATATATATAAGTGAACATTGAAGTCAACACTCAGAGGTGACAGGTGACACAGGCTGTTTCATGCTGGGCGCAATCGTCAGGTTGATTGCGCCCAGGATGAAAACAGGATGAAACAGCCTGTCGCTTCTGAGTATTGACTTCAGTGTTGACTTATATTTATATTTACATACGCTCTATCTCTGATATTGAGCACTTTATCCCATAAATATACCACACCTTAAAACTATATTTCTTCACACACACACACACACACATTTGGAACTTTGGAGAACATTCTGACCCATTTAACTACCGTCGCATCTGTCTCCTACCACTCTTCGGCAAAGTCTTCGAGGCTTTAATCAATGCCCAAGTAATTAAGCATCTCACCTCCCATGATATGCTCTATGAGTTTCCGCTTTGCGCGGTCCACCGCTGATGTATACCACGCTCTTGATAATAACGGGGAAGCTCGAGCTGTTCCTCTGGATAAATCGAAGGTGTTTGACAGGGTTTGGCATGCTGGTCTTCTATCTAAGCTTCAGGGATACTGTATAACAGGACGATTATTTGATTTAATCCAGTCATTACTGCCTAAGCGTGAAATGAATGTTGTCCTGAACGGGTTTTCTTCCAGTTCCTTCCATACGAACTCTGGTGTTCCTCGAGTCTCTATCCTTGGTTCTACACTGTTTCTGATCTTCATCAATGATCTTACTGACGTCATCAGTCCTCATGTTGGTATCTACGCAGACGACACTACCATTTATTCCTGTCTCAATAGTAAATCCGGCATTGCTGACAAAGTTAACCTGGCAGTTGGTCTCGAAAACGACCTCCAATCTGCGGTTGACTGGGGCAGGAAATGGCTTGTGAATTTTAATGCATCCATAACGAAAGTGCTCTCATGTACTCACCATAGAGAAACCTCCCTGCCTGCTCTCAGCATGGCTGATGCTCAGCTCCAGGATCACTGAGCCTTCTTGTTCTCACGTTCTCCACTGACTTAAGGTGGAACAACTACATTGAATCAATTGTTGCATCTACTGCAAGGAAAGTTGGTTCTCTGTGTTTCGCTGAAGTCCATCCTTCACATCTACAAATCTAGCATTCGTCCATGCATAGAATACTGTTGCCATATATGGTCTGGTGCCCCCGCTGTACATCTCGAGGTCCTCAACAAAATCCATAGACGGATATGCAATGGGATCGGTCAAGACCTTGGGACTTGAGTCCAGTTACTTTCCCACTGACGTAATGTGGCTTCCCTCTGTCTTTTCTATAAATATGTTCATGGCATCTGCTCTGATGAGCTATTTTCACTGGTGTCCCGACTACATGAATTTAAGCGTACTACTAGGTTGGCATCTCAGTCCCACTCTTTTACTGTCGAAACAGTTAAAGGCAACCGCCTCTTCTACTCCAACCGCTTCTTCTCTCGCACTTTCCGTCAGTGGAACTCCCTTCTTCTTGTTTCCCTGATAACTATAATCGTCAAAGATTTAAATGTAATATCAATCGACATCTTCTGTTGCCTTAATACCCGTTCTTCTTTTAGACTCCTCCGTTCTTCTTTTTATCCTTTCCTCACCTCCTCCATACCCAGTCTTTTCCCTTACATACACTCTCTGTAGCCCCCTGCGTATTAGTGGCACTCCCGCCTTCCTTGGGGGTGAATTACTTAATATATATATATATATATATATATATATATATATATATATATATATATATATATATATATTATATATTATATATTATATATATATATATATATATAATCAAGAAGAAAACCTTAAATATTCAAACCGAAATCTTTTAGTAAATGGAGACAATTCCCCGGACTTGACAGGGGGAAAGGGAAAGCAAGAAAGAAGAGAAGAAGAAAGAGAGAAAGAAGAAAAGAGACAGATGGTCAAGTTCTTTTAAAAACGTAAGAGAGAGAGAGAGAGAGAGGGTAAGGAAAAGAAAGGGAAGAAGGGAGAGTTGAATGCGTAGTCAGTTATGTGCAATATGTGATATACACTTAGATGATCATGTATCTTTTGATACATGACTGACGAGGCAATTTTTTTCACACACCAGGTTACCATTTCTTTCTGCGGTAGACCAGTTGCCATCGAAGGCTATAGAACCCGGTCTGTCCTGCTACTTACCCATAGCTGTGGGTAGAAGAAGAGAATTCATACCTTTCCAAAGGCTAATAGCACATAAGTGAATGTAATGGACTTTACTTCAATTCGAACTCGGCTTCTATATAATTATCATCTACAGACATATATATATATATATATATATATATATATATATATATATATATATATATATTGTCATCCACAATCACAGTATCACAGCTCTTCAGTGTGGCTAGACCTCTGGTTGCCTCTAGTTAGTATCGAATTGGCATCAGTCGGAGATTCTACCACTAAGCCACCGGCTTAATTTTAGCGTATTTATTTTTAGATAAACACACAGTTTACCGAATAGTCTTGCTATAATAGCCGTAGTAGTCACTCTTTACAAACCCACACTTCCTCCCCCAGAGAGCTCAACCGAAATTAATTTTTCAGGAGCCTATATATTGTCATCCACAGACAGACTTTTTCGCTGTATCACAGCTCTTCAGTATGGTTAGATGTCTGGTTGCTTCTAGCTAGGATCGCAACCCAACTGAATTGGCGTCAGTCGGAGATTCTACCACTAAGCCGAAGGTGAATTTTAGCGTATTTATTTTTAAATAAACACAGTGACTGAGAGAACGCTTTACCGAAGAGTCTTGCTATAAGAGTCTTGTTTATATATATATTATTATTATATATATTATATTATTATATATATATATATATATATATATATATATATATATATATATATATATATATCCAAAGAATCAGTTGATTTAATTTGTGACCCGACATTATTGTATTGGCAAGCCATACGTGAATAGACAGTACGTTTCTTAAACAGTGAGAATTACGTTAAACACCCTGTGCATTCCAGAAACTAACTAAAATAAACAAGGATCGAGACTGCGTCTCAGTTTGTTGGAGAAAACACCGTTAGATCTGGCGTGCTTTAGGCGTCTCGGTCCCAAAGATCGTCAGAGTCCAGCAAGGTTAATTGCCGACTTTTTTTTTCTTTTTTTTTTAAAGGATACATCTCTATCTCTCTCTACCTCTCTCTTTCTCACATACCTCCTGGAAAAACCATACTCACTCGACATCTTAACTTATGTCTATTTTTTGATAAATTTTTATTATTTAGAAACTTGATAATGTGTAGTTTTTCATGTAGGCATAAAGGGCATGGGTCATCCCAAGTTTTACAAGTTCTAGTTTTGTTTATAATTTTCCATTTTACTTTTGGTGTTTTATTCATTTCCTTCAAATGCCAAAAATATTTAGATAGAGATGTCTGATTTCTTTTATTTATATTGTTGAAGGAGCACTTATGCTGCCTCCACCTGGTTTTAAATTCATTCTTCGTAGATATAATGTATATCATATTAGTATTAGGACTCTCAATGGGTAAGATAGTACATTAGTATACCACAGATTTTACGCGGCATTTATTTTTCAATGGGCAGTCTTCTGGGTTTCTACAATCACATAATTTTTCACTATTTTTGTCTAATTTAAGTTCTGGGTTTTTATGAATACTATTCTGGTATGGGGGTTTATTCAGGATTTTATTATTGTGTTTTTTATTATACTTTCTAGATTTTCAGTGCAACTGTAACTTAATTTTAGGGTGTTTTATTAAATATTTTACTAAGTCTACTATTAGTAGGAAAGTGTTTTTCAATTAAAGCTAGGAATTTCTGTCCTTAATACTAACCATTTGGTTGAACGGAGGGGTATACCAAATGATTTTTCTTTTCCTGTTTTTCTTCTGGTTAGTACAATTGTTTCTATAATTTATGTTAGCATTTTTGTATCCACTATTTTTTTAGGGCTGCGTTATAAAAATTACTGTGTTGTTGGGATATTTCTTTATTAGTGGAGTTAATGCTGATTCTATTCTCTATTGATGAGGGTATATGCTTAATTATTGGAGGGTCATTTGACTTAGAGTGTATATACAAGGGGTTAGTATTAGGTTTTCTATAACGTAGGTATGTGTTGTTTGTTAAATCTAGAGTTACGTCGAGGAAGTTTACCCATTTTAATTTAGTACAGACAACAGTCTGTACTAAATTAAAATGGGTAAACTAAATTAAAATGGGTAAATGGGTTTTTAAATTTAGATTTCTAAATTCACTATATATAATCTTTCTAACTTTCTCTATTTTAAAATTAGTGGAACTTTTCACTACCATGAGCACGCCATCTCTATACAGCCCGATTTCCTTAATATCTAATTCACGGTGCGGGGTTAGGTTGTACAGTATTAAAAGACCGACAAGGTCAGAAGACTTGGCAGAGTCTAAAGATCCCATAGTGATGTCAAAATGGTCTTTATTGTTTTTAATCCATTGCTCCCCATTATGAATGAGGACAGATTTTTTTGCACTGAGAATTATATTTATTTCTTCCTTTGTCAGCTCAGAATACACAGCAGCAAACACCAGGGCAGTTGTGAACAGATCCTTCGATATTGACGGGTAGTACTCCACAATATCGAACTGTAATAGGGTGCAATCAGGTTTATTATTAATATTGGTAAACCAATTGATGACATCTTTGGTATTAATCCATAATTTTAATCCAAAAAATAGTGGATACAAAAATGCTAACATCAATTATAGAAACAATTGTACTAACCAGAAGAAAAACAGGAAAAGAAAAATCATTTGGTATACCCCTCCGTTCAACCAAATTTCCTAATAAATTTCAGGAATTAGTTATACAAAAGAAAAATTTCGCTTGAAGTTGGAACAGAGGTTGGTACTTTAATTCAATTTAATTCAAATAATTATATTGAAGTTTTCGGCTCTTGTTTTGAAACATGAGATGGAATCATATTTTTAAATAAATAATTATATATATATATATATATATATATATATATATGTATGTGTGTGTGTGTGTGTGTGTGTGTGTGTGTGTGTGTGTGTAGAGAGAGAGAAAGACAGGGAGAAAAAAGAGAGGGAGAGAGAAAGAGAGAAAAAGAAATAAAATGGTGCGAGAGAAAGAGGCAGATTGAGAAAAAGAAACAGAGTGAAAAATAGAGATAGATAGATAGATAGATAGATAGATAGATAGATAGACGCACTCTTCTTTATATTTATTTCACTTTGTAGTGGCGAAATCTTTTTGGGGTGGTTCGTACCCACTTCTTGTGTTTTTGCTTTTTTGGGGGTTTGTTTGTTATCTTTGGGGAGAGGAAGGGTTGTTTTTTTTGTTGTTTTTTTTTTTAACTCTCGCCTCTTATTTTATACTTCTAAAATACTTACATGGCGCAGGATTATGTAAAGGTGAAACACAGATTTTCCTATTTCTTTGTCTCTTTTTTTTGTGTGTGTGTGTGTGTGCGCGCACGCGCACCCCCACAGAAATTCCAATTCAAAGACGCCGAAGACATCAAAATCGCACGCAGATCTGCTGATAGTAATAGGAACAGAATTCTAAATAAATAAATAAAAATATCTATAGACCTCGAGACAGACCCGTACAATAACTTAATGAAGTCCGGTTAACATTAATTTATGGTTTGCAGCCAGCCTATAGAGTATGTCTCTTCGTTATTCACCTTATCTTTGTTGATTCATGTCTTTCTTGCAATTCGCCAGTTATATAACATGGAAGCCTAAAGGATAGAATGTCGATTTCTGGATGTTTTTTCCGATTTTTTTCTTTCTTTTTTTTTTTTAATTCCAGAGTAATTTTTGGAAACTTGTTCAGCTAAAATATAAACGGGTTTAACGCCAATTTTCATATAAAACAGTTTCTACATTTGACTCTCGGACTTTTTAAAATTAGAACTGCGCAAACCCTGAAAGTCACAGGTACAAGTGTATACTTGCATGTGTCTGTGTGTACGCTTACATTTACATGGATCGTTAGCTACCTAGAAAGAAAGAAAGAAAGAAAGAAAGAAAGAAATTGGAATTCATTTCTGAAACGGGTTCAACTTTTAGCTGGGAGAGTTTGTGTTCGCATCGTATTAAATGCAATTTTGGAAAGGCATGATTCTATTTTCCCTAAAAGATCAAATCATTGATTACTTCCTGGGGCAATTTGGTGTATGTTATTCAGGTATATATATATATATATATATATATATATATATATATATATATATATATATATATATATATCTAGTGATTTTCCAAGCGTAGCTTAGATGTGACACAAGGCCGAAAGTATGGGGCACCCAGTGAAGATCGAAGTCGCTACTCAGTTGTAATGGATCAAGCAAGTCAAGCTTGCTAACCATTACACCCCGTCAAAGTACCTAATACATACATACATACATATATATATATATATATATATATATATATATATATATATATATATATATTAGATTGCTGCAAAAATAATTTCGTTTTCTAACATATGTTACTATGTGAGAAAACGAAATTATTTTTGCACCAACCTAATATATATATATGTGTGTGTGTGTGTGTGTGTGGTTATGTTATGCTTAGTATATCACTATATATATATATATATATATATATAGAGAGAGAGAGAGAGAGAGAGAGAAATAGTGTGAATGTGGACAAAGGAATCAACAATACATGATGACTAATAGACATTATTCAGTGTCGATTCCTACAAACTCTATATCTATAAATTCTTTCTCTTCCCTCATGAACACTTTTCATCTATATATATAGAAAATATTAATAAATACATATATATATATATATATGTATATACAGATAAAAACAATTACATTATATATATATATATATATAAGGTTGCAAAAATAATGTCGTTTTTTCACATAGTAACATATGTGAGAAAACGACATTATTTTTTCCCCAACCTAATATATATATATATATATATATATATATATATATATATATATAATGTTATTGTTTTTTATCTGCATGTTTAATGTTGCCATTGATTACATTAGAAATAGTCTAATTTGGTGATGTATGTGGTAATTTGGAAAACCGTTTTTAATTAGCGTGTTTTATGCAGTTATGTTTTTTAAATAAAAGCGAACGAGAGATGAATTCTCGTGCTCCCTCATAAGGAAATATTATAACGCCTGTTTTATATCTAAATGGACATTGACTATTAAAATTAAGGTGGTAGGCGTTTCCCGTTTATAGTGGTTTTTGTATAACGAAGTAGTGAATGTGCTAAACTTATCAAGAACGTCCAAGTTTTTGCATTCTAAGGTAACTTTTAACAACAATTAATATACAGATAAAGGCAATAACATTAACATTTTTTACATGTTGAAAACAAGGTGTTTAACACTAGATTATAGAGTTTTTTTTTAGAATAAACATTTGTAACTGTCCTAGATTATTTTAATTTTTGTATATCTTTACTATACTTCTAATAAGCCGACCTGCCAAATTTTGTTATTCCAGATTGAAGGAGACGGCGTCAACCGCTATTTGAACACACCCTACTAAACACTGCTTTTCGCGTGTGATTAGTTTGCAAAATGCAGTCGGAACGTGAACAAAATTTGGAAGCCCGATATGCAATAATTTTTTGTGTTGACAGAGACGGGGATCAAAATGATCATTCACCCTCCCCACAATCTAGACTTTGATCTCTGTGACTTTTTATCACAGTTGTTCCCCAAACGGAAAGTAAATCTCAGGGGCAGACGTTTGGAAGAGATTGAGGACGCTGTGACAAGGGTCCTGGACACTTTCACTTTGGAAGACTTCCCTGGGGATTTCTCGAAATGGCTGGAGAACTACAACAAGTGCATTGAAGTCAGCGAACCCTACTTTGAAGTTTTGTACATTTTTGAAATTAATAAATCTCTCTCTTGAAAAAGTCTCCAAACATCTGGAATGCACCTCACACACACACACACACACACACACACACACACATATATATATATATATATATATATATATATATATATATATATATATATATATGTATATATATATATGTATGTATATTGAGAGAGAGAGAGAGAGTAATAAAGGGAGAGATAGTTTAAACATAAGGATCATCCTTGCATCAGTTTTATCATATGCTTCAATGCGTTCTTCACACCATGGCCTGGCAGTCACCATCCCGTGTTGAGTCCTATATTCAGTCTAAATGTTGAAACGTTTTATTTCGGACACTGAGCACCTTCCCCTTATAAATATAGCAAATTTTGAATACTCTCTCTCTCTCTCTCTCTCTCTCTCTCTCTCTATATATATATATATATATATATATATATATATATATATATATATAACGTCCTGGGTATGACGGTAAACTACATCCGCGTCCTGGGTATGGCGATAAACTGCATCCAACAGCAAGGTCTCAGATAATGTTTTCAAAAAAAGTTTTTGAAACAATAATGTTGCCAGCTCTAAGTTTTTTTTTTGTAGAAAAGGAATAATGTTGCCAGCTATACGTTTTTTTTTTGAAACAATAATGTTGCCAGCTATACGTTTTGTTTTTTTTTTGAAACAATAATGTTGCCAGCTATACGTTTTGTTTTTTTTTTGAAACAATAATGTTGCCAGCTATACGTTTTTTTGAAACAATAATGTTTCCAGCTATACGTTTTTTTTAAACAATAATGTTGCCAGCTATACGTTTTTTTTTAAACAATAATGTTGCCAGCTATACGTTTTTGTTTTTGAAACAATAATATTGCCAGCTATACGTTTTTTATTCCATACAAAATAGGCATTTAAAATTCATATAAACTGGATTTGGCATTAAATAACCCACAGTGGTTGATATGCCATAAAACCCAAACAAACAAACAAACAAATAAACAAACAAACAAACATATATATATATATATATATATATATATATATATATATATATATATATATATATATATATATATATGTTATATTAAGAAACAGACAACTTTAAGCATTCATAGTGATTATATATTTATTTCCTTAGAATCGAAATTCGATTCTAATTCCTCAGATCGACATTTTCATACAAATAAATGGGTGACAAATATTACAGATATAAGAAGTATTCAGTATTATTATTTTTAGTTTATTCACACATGTCTGAGGAGGCAGATTTAAATTGGTGGCAGCAGGGGTCGAAGGAGATATATATATATATATATATATATATATATATATATATATATATATATATATATATATATATCGGAAGGGTAAAGGTGATTGAGGGAGTGGAAGATAAGATATGCAAACAGAATTAGGAAAATAAAAAAAGATAAAGATGAAAAGAGATAGATGTATTCTGCCTAAGTAGTAATATTTAATTTTTTTTTTTAAATTAATATTTAGACCATTAGGTTTGGTCTGAGTGGTAGTTTTGATAGATATGTTGATTACAGATATTTTCCTATCCATACATTACGCTTGAGACTGTCAAATCATCACAAAAGTATATGAAATGTCCGGAAAAATTACCGTACGAAAAAAATGTACGTATAAAAAATTGCACAGTGCAGCAGCTTATGTGATTTTTTTTTAAGATTAAAAAAAATTATGTCCACATTCACAGTTTAGGCAGATATTAGTCGAAAATATTAGGTTGGTGCAAAAATAATGACGTAATAATGTCGTTTTTTGACGTATTTTTTAACGTCAAAAAACGACATTATTACGTCATTATTTTTGCACCAACCTAATACATCAACATCATAAGCAAAAACTTAAAATTCTGGAAGCCCTTCATATAAGAGAACAGCGGCCAAAAATAACTAAAGTCAACTACGAGTAATAGCAACAAAGTTCTTAAATGTTTGTAGCAGCAAAGTGTTATATAAAAAAAATACTAAATTAAAATACTACAATTAAAATATCTTTTAAAAACATTATTTTTTTTAAAATCTTTTAAAAATCTCATATAGAGGTAAAAAAAAATATTTTTTTTTTAATTTACGGCGTTAACGCATAACACATCCATATATATGCAACCCCTGAAGATTGAAAGTACTTGGGAAAATAAAAATTATTTGAAAGAAAATTTTGGAAATTTCTTAATTTTCTACAATCACCTAGAAATTAATTCGTGGACTTGAAAGGATTGGAACTAAAATAAATAGACATAAATCTAAATTATTTAACCAAACATGATTGAATAGATAGATAGATAGATAGATAGATAGATAGATAGATATTGATCAAACTGAGATAGATAGATAGATAGATAGATAGATAGATAGATAGATAGATAGATAGATAGATAGATAGATATTGATCAAACTGAGATAGATAGATAGATAGATAGATAGATAGATAGATAGATAGATAGATAGATAGATAGATAGATTATGAAAGCCTAGGAATATTTGTGTCTATATAAATAACTGTTATATAAGAATAATTTGTTGGGTTTGAACATAGATCACCAGAGAACAAACACAGGCGATCCCATTTCTAGTAAGCATGATCGTAAAGGAAATGTATGTATCGGAATTAGCGTGGCGTCTAATTGATCATCATTTCTATTCTATCTTCTATTACTATACGGATCACTCTTTCTACAATATCCTCTATCTCTATACTATGCACTATACTATTTCTCTATACTGATCACTATACTATTTCTCTATACTGTTAACTATACGGATTACTAGTCGCATCGTTATGCAGATTACTATTCGGTCGTTACTTTTCGAGCGACTATTATCGAGCAAGTATTATTAGTGCGAATGTTATTCGGAGGCCTCTGACACCAGTATTGTTCAACGGCGTTACTATAGTTGTATCTACGATTACAAAAGCTCTACTACATCGAGTATTATGAAAGTGACAACATATCTACCCGTTACCAAGTCTAAAAGAAATTTTTGCCAAATTGAATGCAGGTAATTTTTTTTCTAAATTGAACCTGCCAGGTACTAGTAGACGAAGAGTGCTCAACACTGTTAACAATTAACACTCATAGAAGATTATACAAATTCACGCGACTTCCTTTCGATATAAAGGTAGCACCAAGCATATTCCAACAAATAATGGATACCATGCTTGCTGGTTTGGATTGTGCTCAAACGTATTTAGATGACGTACTTATTAAAAGTAAGGCCCGAAAGGAACAAGCAGAAGATTAAAGAAAGTATTTCAGAGAATTAAAGAATATGGTTTTAAGATTAATAAAGGAAAATGCGAATGTCAAGGAAATAAAAATGAAAATGTCACTACTTAAATATCTAGGGCAAATTATCGGTGAAAACGGCAGACGACCGGATCCTTCAAGGGCGAGCGCAATAAAAGACATACCCGCTCCAACAAATGTAACAAATTTACAAGCATTTTTTGGGTTTGCTAATTACTATCATACATATATACCTAATATGCACGAATTAAGAGCACCCTTGAATAACATGCTAAAGTAAGATGTGAAATGGAATTGGGCAGATAAGTGCCAAAGTGCTTTCAAAGAGATCAGGAAAGTCTTAACATCGGATTTGTCACTAGCCCATTTTGAAACTAAATTAAAGATTGCGGTTGCATCAGATGTGATTCGGGTATTGGAGTAGTGATACTACACAAATATGAGGACAGAAAGACTAAACCAATAGCTCATGCATCAAGAGCATTAATAAAGAAGCTACAGCCAGATAGAAAAGGAAGCATTGGCCATTATATTTGCTTTGAAAAAAGTTTTATAAATTCATATATGGTAGAGAATTCATACTACAGACAGACCATCGTCCATTAATGTCCATATATGGATCAAAAAAGAGTGTTCCCACACATACAGGGAATAGACTTCAGCGCTGGGGAACTATCCTATTGAATTATGATTATAAAATGGAATTATTACAATCCCAAAAATTAAGTCATGCAGACGGATTGTCTAGGCTAATACCAAGATTCTGTGAACCGCTTGAAGATTCAGTAATTGCGGCGATAAGGGCCTAAAATGAAATTAGTAATGTATTAAACAATACTATAAGAGAACTGCTCGTAACATTGGAGGAAAATAAAAGCTAAGTTGGAAAAGGGCGACTTTATAATGAAAATGAAGAAACAATTAAGATTTAAAGAAAAATATTACTGGAAATAATGCATTTTCCTTATTGTTATGGGACCTTACCCATAATAACATAATGGACTATTCCATACGTAATAAATACTACGCCTCAAGTCGGGCGACCGGCTGATCGGTTGAACTCTCTGTCTTCGGGCGGGGAGGAACCCGAACGAGGCTACGCCGAAGGGCGGAGTCTCTTTCGGGCAGGTAAACCGACCCTGAACCCGTTTATACGGGTTCAAAGGGAATATTTTTGGCCGAGCCCACGGGTTCGGAGATCCCACGTTAAACCGGCCTTGTGGTGGTGTGATTAAATACTGTTCCGTCTGAAGTCTAGAGTTCAGTCTGAAGTGAGGTCCGTCAGAAGTCAGTCAGTCAGAGTGAGTGAGTGAGTCAGTCAGTCGAGTCAGAGGCAGTCCGAACAGAGTCGCGTTCAGACAATTACTACTAAACCTGATTGTTCGTACTAACACTTTCTACTTCTCTGTATATATTCCTGTTTGTAATATATCTGTGTTATTCCATATCCGTATTCGAGTTCTTCTTTATTGGTGCTACATTGGACTATCACCGTGGTACAAGGAACCGGACCATAACACTTATATAATAATGTATTTACGTAGGCAGAAAGAACTGTGATACCAGCATCGTTGCAAAAACATATTCTAAAAGAATTTCACATAGGACATCCAGGAATTTCTAGAATGAAATCCTTAATAAGGTGTTATACTTACTGGCCGCAAATGGGTCAAGATATTGAAAATTTAGTGAAATGATGCAGAGGTTGTGCTCTGACAGCGAAGCCACTGCCTATCAAAATTCAACCTTGGCCGAAAACCGATATGCCATGGACCAGAATGCATATAGACTTTGTAGGACCGTTAAACGGAGCATACTATCTAGTGGTAGTCGATAGTTACACTAAATGGCCAGACATATTAAAATGTAGAAAACCGACTACCGCGGTAACGATAAATTTCCTACACGAGATTCTTGCAAGGTTCGGGTTCCAGGACTCAATTCACGTCAAGTTAATTTAAGTTTTTTTTTTTCTTTGTTGCAAATCATTAATAATAGAACACAGTTTAACTCTCCCTTATCACTCAACGTCAAAGGAACAAGCGAAACAGTTTGCCGATACGTTTAAAAGGACATTAAAAAAGATCGGGGGATAAGAGTCAGATGAATTAATGCGACACCATTTCTGAATGTTTACACAATAACACCAAACCCGCTGTGTCTGGAATGTCGTCTGCAGAGTCGATGTTCGCCAGGAAGATTAAGTCTGTTTTTAATAAATTATTAACAGAACGCAAAGTGAAATTATAATATAAATAAATACTTCGACCCTGGAGATAAAGTATTTTTCAAAATGTATCAACGTGGAAAAGAATACTGGGAAGATAGAGTTATAAAAAACGGATCGGCAAAATGGCGTACATGCTACAGAAACAAAAGTAGGAACATAAGCGACATCTTAATTAGTTACAACGGAGATTCATTGATTTAGTAAGTCCATGAAAAGAGGTACCGATGGAAATATTGTATGATATGATGACGTACCCACGCCACCAGAAATTAGTGAACCAACGAAGCACAGTAAAAAAAGAACAGCAACGGAACATTTGAATATTGAACCGAAGCTGAAGAGAAAGTCATCTCAAAGTGTGTGTGGGGGGGTTATATAGGAATAAAGTGTCGCTGCCGACACTTGGGTTTGAACATAGATCACCGGAGAGCAAACACAGTCGATCCCATTTCTAATAAGTAGACCACATTTCTAATAAGTAGACCACGTAAAGAAAATGCATATATGGGAATTAGCGTGGTGTCTAATGGATCACCATTTCTACTCTATCCTCTAATCATATACGGCTCACTCTTTCTACACTATCATCTATCTCTATATTATTCACTATACTATTTTTCTATACTGATCACTATGCGGATTACTATTCGGTGGTTACTTTTCGAGAAAGTATTATCGAGCAAGTACTATTAGTGCGAGTGATATTCCAAGTCGGCTGACACCAGTATTGTTCAACGGCGTATTATAGTTGTATCTGCGATTACAAAGTCTCTACTACAACGAGCATTACGAAAGTGACAACGAGTATTCGTTGACATCACAAAAATGGCAACGAGTGTTCGTTGACATCACAAAAATGGCAACGAGTATTCGTTGACATCACAAAAATGGCAACGAGTGTTCGTTGACATCACAAAAATGGCAACGAGTATTCGTTGACATCACAAAAATGGCGACGAGTGTTCGTTGACATCACAAAAATAACGTTTAACAAAGTATATTAAAATAATTGTTGGACATGTGTGTTTCATATGACATCATTTGTTTACGTTAATATACGCTTCGAGCAGATATGAACGTTCGCGGGAAATCATAGGAAGTTTACAGTTTAAAAGTAGTAATTCGACCATGCTAACCAGACGCTTCCTTCGTAACTAAATTTATATAGCACGACAGGCTATACGACGGTTCCCTGTAGAATACAGGTTCGATTCCTGTTGGAGGACGCATATTTTCTATGAAATTTCTCGGACATTCAGATATGGTAAATGTTGTTAATACTGTTTATTATAAACAGAGCATTTACTTACATATTTGTGTCTATATAAATAACGTGTATACACACATATATATATATATATATAGAGAGAGAGAGAGAGAATACTCATAGATTAATATATATATATATATATATATATATATATATATATATATATATATATATGATACTTGCACAGTCAGAAGACACGAGATAATCATATTTCAACGAGATATCTCGTTGGTCGCTTACTACTATTGTTTTAGTGGTGTTTTTTTTTTTTTATTGTCAATGTATTTTCAAGTTCCCTCATTTAGACAGGCCCCGGGAAGACACAAAAAACTTTAAATTATTTTGTTTCCGCCTACATTCTAAGAAATGATGTTCTCTTTATATTATACTTTTCTGAAAAAGAAAAGAAAACAATGGCTATTCCAGTAAAACATTTGTTTTTGTGTCGGTGAGTGTTACTAGCTCCAATAAATGTTTCTTCTAGTTTTGGATCATTTTTTTTTAATTTAATTTAAAGAGCCGGTATTGGGTCTGAATGTAAGCCTCTTGTTACAGATGTAAAAAAGAAAGATCTAAGCATTTTGTTTTACTTTCATGTCTACCCAGACTTGGTAATTTTAATTTAACACACGGAACGGATTTAAGCCATAAAACTTCCTTATTGACTAGCTTCATTTTCTTTTTGTTCATTCTAATTTCAATATATTTTTTCTTGAAACATAAAAGAAAAGAAAATGCCAAAGGCGATCAAACAGCTACAAGTAAATTCTTTAAGTTTCTTTCTTTCCTTCTTTCTTTCTCTTTCTCTGTTTCTCTCATAATTACTTTCTTTCTTTCTCTTTCTCTATTTCTCTCATAATGTCTTTCTTTTTTCTTTCTTTCTTTCTTTCTCTCGTTCATTCTTTCTGTCTCTCTCCCTTTCTTTCTTTCTTTCTTTCTTTCTTTCTTTCTGTTCTGCATTTCCTTATTAGGAAAATACCATTTTATATTTTTCTTTCTAGGATTCCAAGGCATTGTCTGAAACTCATTGCATTCTTGCTACATATATATATATATATATATATATATATATATATATATATATATATATATGTTTGTGTTTTTGTGTGTGTGCGTGCGTGTGTGTGTGTGTGTGTAAAAAATGATGTGATGCAGGTTCGATTCTTGTCAGAAGTATAGTTTGTCTTTAAAATGACTTTTGTTATTTGGTTGTTATTAATTTCACTTTTTCATAAATTAAAAAAATACAAGAGTAACAATTCAAACGCGTGTACCTACTAAAATAATGTTTATAATATAAATAAATACGTGTTCCTGACAACTGCCTTTAAGCCTGAAAGAAACTGTCGCCGGTGGGTGCTGATCCCAGTGTCTCTCTCTCTCTCTCTCTATATATATATATATATATAGATAGATAGATAGATAGATAGATAGATAGATAGATAGATAGATAGATATATGTAAATATGGTAATAATACAATATGGCAATCCATATGGAATTTCCAGAGGAATATAAATCCAGGAAGAACTCTATGTCAAAACAAAGAGCAAAATTATTAATTTTATATATATATATATATATATATATATATATATATATATATAGATAGATAGATAGATAGATAGATAGATAGATAGATAGATATATATATTATTACCTGTAGAACATTTCCGCCTGGAAAAACACGATTTCAAAACCCATACCAAATTCACTATAATTCAGAGAATAGAAAAGTTCAGAGCAGATAACATTAGAAAGATTCCCATGAAAATAAGTGGATACAACGTCTAAAAACAAAATATCCAGCCGGGCTAAACCATAAATTTAACAATATAGATTGTACTAATATATAACTCAACAAATCAAAACCTACCCACATTTCTCACCCACCCAAGACAGACATGCGAAGGTGTGGAGGCCTTACACTTATACACACACCCACACGAATATACACACACACATCATACTCACTCCCTCCCTAATGAGCCAAATGATAACACACACCCACAACAATACACACGCTTACACGTATCATACTCACTCACTCCCTAAGAACCAAATAACACACACAAAAACACTAAACAGAGACACATTCCCTTTCCAGGACAAATAAAACTGTCAAACTGACCACAGGAATTCAGAGAAGCATAGATTCATCCAGCTCTTATCTCAAATTACAACTTAAAAGAGACTGTCTGACCAACACAAGGAATGTTAAAAGATTCATGTTAAAAAGATGAAGAAATAAAAAAATAAATGAAAACTACAGACAAAAGTTCATTTTCTCCAGCAAGACATTCATTTCTGTAGTTTACTGCTACAAGCAAGCAGAAATATTTCTTCTCCCGATGATGGCCATTTTGTCCGAAACTAGTCGAGGAATCTAAATGAAATAATAAAAAAAACGAAAGAATATTAATCTACAACCCAGTGTGTCTGAAGATTTTAATTGTTTAATATTTTTTATTGTTCAATATATATATATATATATATATATATATATATATATATATATATATATATAATGGGAAAACGATGTATAAATTTTTATGTATCAAGAACAATTTTGGGTATATGATGTATGAGAAAGTCTAAAAATTTCGTGTGAAGTGTTTCGTCCCTTAGGACTTCAACGAATTATGCTTGGGTTTACGTTGATGTGCCCACGAACGAGAGGCGCTAGGAATTTTAAATTTAGAAAACATATTTTTTTGTATGTGTTTTGGTTATATAATCTCGCTCAGTGATTCCCACCCTTTTTTTTTTTTTTTTTTTTTGTTGTTTTGGTCATCCCCACTTAAGCATTTCTAAATTCCTTATGCCCCCAATCCATTCCGTGACATATATTTTAATAAATCCATTTCCTCTTGGCATCAGCTGAGAATGAGATTTTCCCCTATCTATATTGTAACCATCGTGTGTAAAGTTTGTATTTTCTTGGTTTCAGATTAAAACTTGGCAATTTTCAAAAATATTTCTGGGAAATTTTCAATTTCTAAACTATAGTTTATAATTATAATCTAGATATACTGAACAACGAAGATGGCCTCAGTTGAAACATAATTCCAAGAAGACATGAATTTATAACTCAACTCAGAAATAAATTTTATATGAATGTAATACTACTACTACTACTACTAATAATAATAATAATAATAATAAGATGATGATGATGATGATAATGATGAAAGTCAGTGACTTTATTCAATAATAAAGAAAGCCAACAAGTTCAAAATAGAGTTTCAAATGGGCGAAGAAATACAAGTAAAGCACAATACACTGACTGAAGCTGCAAAATACTTAAAAAAGAAAGCAAAGGCAAATGCAACTGACCAGATACAGAAACGATAGCAAGATAAACCGCTTCATGCTCAATACGCTGCCTGTACTAAACAAGCTGATGCATACAAACCCCGTACCAATCAATGGCTACAGAGTGCTGGGTTAAAAGCTGCAACCGAAGTTTTTATTCTTGCTGCACAGGACCAATGCTTGCTAACTAGAAATTATCAAGCAGACACTCTGAAAAATTGTGTTGACCCAAAAATGCAGATTCTGTGATAAATATCCAGAAACAATTGACCATCTTGTATCAGGTTGCGCGGTACTGGCACCCCTGAATATAAAACACGGCATGACAGAATGGACCAATATCTGCACTGGAAAATCTGTAACACTTACGGAAAAAAAAACTGTAAGAGATTGGTATGAAAACCAGCTAAACCCGGTTACGAAGATAGGACCTGTAACAATTTTATTGGACTTCATAATACACACAGACAGAACAATGAAAGCTAATCGTCTAGGCATCGTGATTAGAGACCGCAAAGACAAAATGTGCCTCCTTTAATGACATGCTAGTCCCAATTTTCTTGGGACCATTAGTAATTTCTTTTACAAAAATGTATTACTGTTAATTTGTTATATTTTTCTTTTTACAAACATGTATTATACTTTCATAGTGTTTTACCCAAGTTTTAACTATATAGTTACTCATAGTTGGGACGCTAAAGGGTGCTACCACTCCATGGTGGACCTGGAAACAACAGCAATTACAAGATGGTTCTATGCTTCACAAAGCCTCGCGATCAAAGACATTGCTGCCGGATGAAGTTTATCGTTATACCCAGAACGCAAACTGGAAAGACATGCAAACAGTCATAAAAAAAGAGATTTAATAACAATAAAATATGTTTCTCATGTCTGCCAATTTTGGGTTTAAAAGGTACCTCAATGTGGTGCAATGGTTAGGAAGTTTGTCTCACTATAACAATGACGGCTCGATTCTCACTGGGGCTCCCATACTTTCGGGCCTGTACCACATCTAAGCTACGCTTACAAAGTCATCAAAACAAGGATTTTAAGCATTAATATTCCTACACAATTTATCTAAAGGACTTTAAGCGTTGATTTTCCTACACCTTTTAAGTAAAGGACTTACAGTGTTGATCTACCTACATGTTTTATGTAAAGGACTTTAAACGTTGATCTTCTTACACTAATTATATAAAGAATTTTAAGCGTCGATCTTCCCACACACTTTATGCAGTTGATTTAAGCGTGGATTTTCCTACATTGTTTATATAAAAGATTTTAAATGTTGATCTTACTACATCTTTTATGTAGTGGACTTTAAGCGTTGAATTTCCTACAGTTTTTATGTAAATGACTATCAGCGTTGATCCTCTTACATCCATAGGAGCTATCGTATTCCATAGTCTTTGAAACATTTGTATTGTGTGTACTTTTCCGCCTTCTTTCAAACTTGTTTTTTTCATTGATATTAATTCCCATCTGTTGATACTGAACATTTTTATTACAAAGATTGTTTGTCTTAAAAGGGGCACCGTCGAGAAATACGGTAATAGATTAGTGACACATGATCTGAAGATAGTCATGAGGAGTGAAACTGATAGTCACCATTCCCTGTTGATGCCTATATCCACGCTTTTTCTCTCTTACCATATATATATATATATATATATATATATATATAATAGCTGGCCACTCGTATTCGAGGATACCCTCTATTAGGGCGGTTGGCCAATCCCCATTGCAGAGGCGCGGTGAGGCACATGTGTGTTTGTTCAACATCCACAGAGCCCGCCTGAAAGAGCGTGAAATACCCTGTTGTCAACAATCTGAACAAGGCCAGCACACTCAGACCCTCGGTCATGATGATTCATGACTTCGTGCTAGAACAGCTATAGACGGCCCCAAGTGTTCGGTGGTATGGTTTTCAGGCACTTTCCAAAGGTGCCGCACGCTGGGATCACCCTTCCTCCAGACGATAACATCAGGAAGTCTCCATCCTGACAAATCAACCGTGGTGAGATTCGGAACCGGGTCTCATGGTCAGAAAGCGAACGTATATATTTTCATTGCATTCACTTACGTGTTAATACCCTTTGGAAAGATGGGAATCCATATCTTCTACTTCTAGCTATAGGTAAATAGCAGGACAGATTGGGTCCTATAGCTTTGGGCAGCAACCAGTGTAGGAGAAAGAAAACTGTGAATTAAAAACCTGAAGGCCTAGTGTACGGTCTTCGGCTATCGTCCAAGAGCTTGGAGAGAAGATGGGCACCGCCTAGTTATCTGAAAGCCCACTCAAATATCATTAGGAAGAAGAAACAAAGTCTGTGCTCGTGTCCCCACTGAAGCAGTCGATTGTTAAAACACATATATATATATATATATATATATATATATATATATATATATATATATATATATATATATATATATATATATCAAACACAGACGCGTATATGAAAGAGATTCACATCTGTTAGATATAAGATAAAGGTAATGATGCAAAAACAAGTAAAATTTCAAAATGGAAAAACTTTGCTTTCTGACAGGTCAGGGGTTTGAAATGTAGAGACCAAGTGCATATTTGCATTGATAAAGACTGATAAAAAGGCGCTTTGACAGCGAATCCATTCGAATTTTGATAGAATTTAATGTGACAGTTGAACAAAGAAAAAGAAACTGCAGTTAGATTTGAGAAAGAAAGAAGAAAAAGCGTTAAACGAGATATGAAAACGAAAAGAAAGTTTTTCAGGAATATAAACTAAAAGATAACAAAAAACATCGAATGGCGTCCATGTTGTATGTTTAAAAAAATTAGCTCAATGAAAAAAAAGATGAATTTGTTTACTTACATATTAAGCATATCAAAATGAGTTCACATAAAAACGAACGGGCTCTCCTGCTAAAAATTTGAGTTCCGGATGAATCTGTTGAGGTATTTGTTCGAGACATGATTTCAGAAGAAGCTTGATCGCTCACTATTTTTTAATTTTCTTTTTATTATTATTGTTAAGCGAAACAGATACGTTTTTAAATTGAATGCTTAATATTTTCAGTTCATACGCTTAAAAATTGGACGATGGTTGATTTTTTTTTTTTCGGTTCTTTTTTAAAATTGCGTATAAGATGTTTAGTTTGTGAAATATCTTCTTTTTTTTTCTTTCAAAATAAATATATTTTTCTTCTTTTGCAAATATTTGGTTTCCTTTCTGTCACAATGTTAAATCTTCGTATTTGAAAGATCTGCCATCGAAGAAATCATTTCAGATTTTAAGGGAAGTTTTTTCGTTTTGATTTCTTTTAAAACTTTTTCGATGTTTCTTTTATTATTGCTGCTGATGCTGCTACCACTACTACTACTACTACTCTCTTTCCGACACGGCTTTTTCTATAATGTTTCTGATCATTTTTCATACTTCTCACCCATTTCTACTTTTTCTTCTCTCTCTCTTTCTCTTTCTCTCTCTCTCTCTCTCTCTCTCTATATATATATATATATATATATATATATATTAGGTTGGTGCAAAAATAATGTCGTTTTCTCACATATGTTACTATGTGATAAAACGACATTATTTTTTGCACCAACCTAATATATATATATATATATATCAGTCTCCACACTTTATTTTTTCCCTTTTTCCATTAAACTTTAAATTTATTTTATTAACTTTTAATTAACCCTTTTTCAATCTTTTCTCTTCCATTTCAAGCAGCTTTTATATATTTAATAAAAATTATAATAAATAATAAAATTAAATTACATCACAATAAAAATTATATTAAATAATAATAAAATGAAAATTATATCAAATAATCATAAAATAATAAAAATTATATTAAATAATAATAAAATAAAAAAAATTATATTAAATAATAATAATAATAAAACATATAAAATTATATTAAATAATAATAAAAATAATATTAAAGTTATATGTTTCTTGTGTCCCTGCTTTTTGTTTTTATTTCATTTTTAATTCGTTTTTTCAATTAATTTTCTCTTTAATATTTTACAAATAATTTAAATCCCTCAATATCATTTTCATCCATTGTATCGTTTTTGACTTCCGTTCCTATGCCCTTTACAGCCTTTTGACTTTGTACGTATTTGAGATTTGTTTTTTACTCTTGATAACTTCCATTTTCCTTATTGTCGCCAGTCTTTTGGTAAATTTATCTTTCTTTTCCTCTCTCTCTCTCTCTCTCTCTCTCTTACAGTTTTCATTCCTCTCTTTTCTTCTCGTTAATTCTTTTCTATTAGTTTTGATATCTCTTTTACACTCTTTCTTTCCTTTGCTCTTGTTTGGTTTTAAACACTTTTGCTTCTCTTTTTGCGAATTATTCTTCCTAAGTTACGACCAAAAATAACCGCAGGAATCAACAATAAATTGAAACAGTTATCTCTAAATTATCACCTTGTTTTAGTTGATTCACTCTTGCGTGAAATTACAAATAATCTGTCCCGAGGACATTGTCATTTCGACCTGTTTCTTTTACACTTCCTTTTTTTTATTTTCAATCAGAATGTGATTCTTTCAAGTGCCCAAGCTGTCAGAAATTTAAAAACGAAAAACAAAAGCCTGTAGCTTTTTGCCTCAAGGAATAAAAAAAAAAATTTTTATTAAACTTATTTGGCTTTCTCGCCTCAAGACAAATATCTTTCCGCTGTCATTGTAATTGTTCGCGATATCGCTCGAAATTTTTATTTGACAAACAGTACGTCAAAACGAGGCTTAAATAATGCGCAATGCGCATGCTCACCCTACAAATCTTTTTTTTTATTTATTTTTTATGCAATATTAGTTGTGTAGTAAAAAGTATCTGTGCTTACAGAACTGTGAAAAATAAACAATAGTTAAAGTTCAATTCTCGTTGACATTTTTTTCGTTTTCTACGGTTTATCAACTCTTTACAGGTTATTTAAAGTTTAAATCGTAATAATTTTTGTGAGGTGGCGTGGTGACGGAATATTAATGATTTGGTGGACATTACTAAGTGCTAAAAGGGATAGGAAGTTCTGGGAGCCATAATCACTCACGTCATAAAGGGACATGGCAGGAATAATAATAATAATAATAATAATAATAATAATAATAATAACGAATGCAACCGACCAGATACAGAAGCGATGGCAAGATAAACCGCTTCATGGCCAATACTCTGCCCGTACCAAACAAGCTGACGTAGACAAAATCCGTACCCATCAGTGGCTACGCAGTGCAGGGTTGAAAGCTGAAACTGAAGGTTTCATCCTTGCTGCGCAGGATCAATGCTTGCTAACTAGGAATTATCAAGCACATGTACTAAAATATTGTCAGCCCAAAATGCAGATTTTGTGATAAATATCCAGAAACGATTGATTATTTTGTGTCAGGTTGCACGACATTGGCACCCACTGAATATAAAACCCGGCATGACAGAGTAGGCCAATATCTGCACTGGAAAATCTGCAACTTCTACGGGAAGGAAACTGAAGAAAAATGGTATGAACACCACCCAGATTCGGTTACAGAGATAGGACCTGTTACAATTCTATGGGACTACACAATACACACTGATAGAACAATCAAAGCCAACCGCCCAGATATTGTTATTAAAGACCACAAACAAAAAAAGTACCTTCTTATTGATATGGTAGTCCCTGCCGACTGCAATGTATCTTTGAAGATATTCAAAAAGCTGTCAAAATATAAGGACCTTGAAACAGTAATCTCGAAAATGTGGCATATGGGAACATCAACAATCCCTGTTGTAGTTGGAGCCCTAGGACTGGTTGGAAAAGATTGCAGTAGACTAATTGAAGGGATTCCTGGAAATCCATGCCTCAAAGTGATACAAAAAATTGTTCTAACAAGTACAGCCCACACTTTACGAAGTGCTTTATCTATGTAATTTTTTTTTTTTTTTTTGTCTGTGGAAAGTGTCATGATGCCATTTCCCTGGGCGGGAAAGAAATGTGTAAACGCCAGAAATCAAGGAAAATAAAAATAAAAATAATAATAATAATAATGAGTGGGAGTAATCTAACTATTTCCGTTCGTGTAATTTTTGGATAGTTTTAAATATCTTGGATTTTCACTTCCTATAGCTATACTTTCCGGGGTCGTTTCTACTTCCCTCAAAATCATTGGTGCCTTATTATTAATAATAGTATTATTATTATTATTATTACCCTTATGGATTTTTTTTTCGTTTCATGGTCGAAATCCTTCGAATTCTTTTGATTCTGCTAAGTTGGTTGGTTGATTCATTTTCTACGGCTTATCAACCCTTTTGCATGTTATTTAAATATTTTTAGATTCTAAGGAATTTTAATTGTTGTTTTTTTTAGATAATAATGTTTTGGTGATATAAGTCTTATTAACTTATAGCAAGTTGGAGAATAGGTAGATGCATACCTTTCTCAAGGGTATTTGCGCATGGAAATATAACGAACCCAACCGGAATTGGAAATCCGCTCTCCGATTTCTCATTCCGAGCCGTTATCTATTACATCATCCGCACATACACAAAGTATTTCCAAGCGGTCACCCATAGGTACTGATCAGGCTCAACGTTGCTTAACTCTGTTGATTGTGTGGAAAATGTGTTTCAATGTGATATGGTCGTAAACCAATTCTCGTTGCGATCAAGTACAAGTTATTAGTCAGAAAAAACAAGTTGAGGCAAAATCCAATGGATTTGTGAGTGAAATTGTTCTGTATATGGAATACAAATTATTAGTATCCGGTACTAGTCAGGAGACATTATCAAACTATGAACAGTTCTCGATATTGTTCTTGTAGTGCCACAATATCGAACAATGAAGAATCGTTTGGATTTTGCAGCAGAAGAAATCTGTCCAGTAGTGAAGGGGGTCTGCACTTGTAAATAAGCATGCATAGCTTAGAACATAACACATTACACCACAATGGTTTGATGTGATTTCACGGTTTCAGAAACAGAGGAGACGGAGAGAACAATAAAACACTTTTACGTGTGTGTAGACATACAGAAGGCAATTATTAGGTTGGTGCAAAAATAATGTCGTTTTCTCACATATGTTACTATGTGATAAAACGACATTATTTTTGCACCAACCTAATATATCTCTTTTCATAGGATGAATATACTTATGCCTCAAGTTTCCCTTGAAAAAAAACGTGACAGTCCGCTGGAGACAGTAGTCAGTTGCTTTCCACGGGCGAGGACATAAGCCCGAGGCGTTCTAAAAAAAAAAGAGACAGAAAAGACATTTATCTCTTGTTAAATATGGCAGACAAGGAAAACTGAATTATTTATTTATTTTTAAATAGTCAAAACATGAAGAGAAATTAACAGCACCTAAAACAAACATTCTTGAAAATGGCTAAAGAAATGTCCGAAAGCGGGTGGGACAATGAACGATATGGGCAATTTGTTCACTCCCATACTCCCACCAAACAGAAAAGTATAAGAATGGTGGAAAAACTAAATAAAACATTAATTAAAATTTCCTTGTTTATCATATTTAACGAAAGATGTTTAAAAGAAAGGTTGCTGGCAAATATATACATGTATGTATATTTTGTTTAATATGAATTATATATGTATTCTCTAGTTTTGCATATAAAATGTTTTCATGTATAGAACTTAGTCTTTCATTTATGAAACTTATTTATTTTTCATTTATGGAACTTAGTTTTTATTGTCCTTCCTTTCGTGTTATTATATTACGGAAACACTGATAACCCCTATTAGACCTTGGAGAGTAGATAAATATTTCCTTTTCTTTTTTCTTTATAAGAATTTCATTACAAATAAAGCGGTCGGCTAAGTATTTTAGAACTCATTTTTTAAGTATAAATTCTAGAAGTAACCCCATAGTTTTTCTTCTTGGAAACTAAATCAAGGACGACACAAATTAGTTATCAGAATACGATATTTAAAGAAATGTTGACGTTATAAAATACTACACACTTGGTCCCATATCATTTGGAATTATGAATTTAACATATTTAAGTTAGTGGCGATATACCAAAAGACTTAAGTAGATACATTTTCATAGCAATGTCTAAGAAGCCAGGAGCAAACGAATACGATCATCATCGGATAATCAGCGTAATGAGCCATATAACAAAACTTATTATCCGAAAACTGATGAATCGAGCACGAAGCAGAATTAGACCCGAAAGAGGACAAGAACGGTGCGGTTTTGTAAACACACTGGAACAAGGAATGTGATATTAATGTTCAGAATAATATCAAAATGAATAATAAAAATGTAAAAGGATGTGTACCTATGTTTTCTAAATTACGCAAAAGGGTTTGATAGAGTGTGTCACAATGAACTGTTTGAATGGCTAGGTAAACTTAATATGTTTGGAAAGGATATGAGAATAATCCAGACCTTATAATGTGAGAAAACCGCCCTGGTTATAGAAAATAAATTTAGTAAATATGCAAAAATAGAAAAGGGCGTAAAACAAAGATGTGTCTTCTCATCAAACTTAATCAACCTTTACAGTGAAGCAGTTATCAGAGAATTAGAAGTCTTACCAGAATTTATTATTGGCAGTTACAATCTTAAAAAACATTAGATATGCAGATGACACAGTATTGATAGTATACGTAAAAAGGAAACTACAGGAACTCCTACAGAAGGCAGTAAAGGAAAGCAAGAAGAAAAGACTAAGCATCAATTTTAAGAAGATAGAACAGAGAATAGTACATGCAATGTCAAAATCCAAAGGAACATTGGGATAGTGAAAGATGCCTTTCAAAAGCTAAGAAAAGTATTAACAAACATCTCATTAGAAACGGTGAAAAGAGTATTTAACTGTTATGTGATATCAGTCCTCATATAGGGTAGTGAATGCTGGACAATCTCATCACAGATGAAGAAGAGATTTGAAGCAACAGAAATGTAGTTCTACAGAAGGATGCTGAGAATACCATGGACTAACTATGTGAGTAAAGTTGAAGTTTTAGAGAAAATGGAAACAAAATAGAGTGCTTAACATCAGAAAGAGAGAACTGAAATTTCTAGAGCACATAATGAGGAAAGAGGGTTTGGAAAATTTGATACTCGCAGGATATATTAAAGGCAAGATAGGTAGATTATATACAGCTTTCCTCTATCTAATGACCTTAGGTAAATGGTTGGTAGAACAGGTGTTAGGAGAGATCATGAAAAGGCAATATTTATTAAGAGCTATGAAGGACAGGAAAATGTGGAGAGCCGTGATTGCCAACACACTGAAGGGAGATGGTACAGAGAAGATAAATAAAGCACTCCAGATCATAAATATTAACTTTTCTGTTTCTTATTAAATAGTAACATTTTTCAAAAATATTTTGTCAGTAAAAAAAAAAAAAAAGAGCCAAACATGAAAATTACAAATCTGAAAGAGGTGTGAGACAAGGATGTGTCTTCTCACCAGACTTATTCAACCATTATAGTGAAACAATCCTGAAAGAATTAGAATTCCTATCTGGATTCATTATTGGAAGTCACAGTCTTAAAAACATTAGATATGCAAATGACACAGTATTGATAGTATACGTAAAAAGGAAACTACATGAACTCCTACAGAAGGTAGTAAAGGAAAGCAAGAAGAAAAGACTAAGCATCAATTTTAAGAAGACAAAATGTATGGTTGTCCGCAAAAGAAACAATCCAACTTACGAATTACAAATTGGGGATGCCACAGTGAAGCAGTTGTCAGAGAATTAGAAGTCTTACCAGAATTCATTATTGGCAGACCTAGTCTTAAAAACATTAGATATGCAGATGACATAGTATTGATAGTATACATAATAAAAAGGAAACTACATAAACTCCTAGAGAAGGTCGTAAAGGAAAGCAAGAAGAAAAGACTAAGCATCAGTGAAGCAATCACAAAAATCTAAATAATTTGGTAATGTAGAAGACAGAAAATGTGACATAAAAATCTGACGGTGCATTGCGATGGTGAAAGATGCTTTCAAAATCTAAGCAAAGTATTAAGAAACAGGAAGATTTCGTAAGAGCAAAGAAAAGAGTACTGAATGTAATATAGCAGTGAATGCTGGACAGTCGTATCACAGATGAAGAAGAGACATGAAGCAACAGAAATATGGTCCTATACTGGGAATACCTTGTTTTGAACATATGAGCAACGACGAAATCCTAGAGAAAATGGAACGAAAAGGGATATTTATACATTCCATCAGAAAAAGACAGTTGAAATGCCTAGGGTAGATAATTGGGAAAGGAGACTTAGAAAATTTGACACTCACAGGACATACTGACTGCGACAAAAGACAGGAAGAAAGCATATCACCTATCTCACGAGCTTGTCTAAATTATTGGCAGAACATGGATGAGGACAAATAATAAAAAAAGACAAATTTTACTAATATATTTTACTCTGCTTATTAAATCTACTTTAGCGCCTCTGTCTTGTAAAATCCTATTTCCTATAACATGACAGTAATTAACTTGCCCACGGGGACAGAAACTTACAATAAAGCCATCAAGACGCATGCTAGACCTCTTTTTATTCAATAAATTTTCTATACAATCTCTATTTAACATCAGAAAAAGACAGTTGAAATTTATAGGACACATAATGAGGAACGCGGGCTTGGAAAATTTGACACTCACAGGCTATGTTGAAGACAAGGGGGTGGAGACAGAGAAGCATAGTGCATAACCTGCCTAATGGTTGGTAGGACAGGTATTGGGAAAGACAGCGAAAAGACAAAATTTAGTAAATGACAAGAATTTATGGAGAGCCATGATCGTACACGCCCGGAAGGGACATGGCACATCAACGAAGAACTGTTGCAGAGAGCTTCTAAATATACGGAGAAGGACAGTTTTAGGAGTTCTTTAGATATATCTATATTATTCATAGAACTTACAAATGAAACATGATATAAATGTCCCTAAAGTGCTTTTACAAATTAATTATCTAGTGTAATGAGATCCCTCTTCTTTAAATGCCTCCACGACTGCAGCTATGTGTTAAACTTAGTAAATAGCACTAAAACAAACATTTGGTCTTATTAGATGTGATTAAAATGCCAGTTCGTGTATCTGAAGACATTTTTTTCATTTCTGTTGCGTTTTCTGTTTTTCTTGGTTTTTATGTGATTTCTTGCAGTTAGGTATGTCTCAGTATTCACTTCAGAAAATGTCAGGAAATCACGTGTGTGTCACTCTGTGAACTAATCACCTTTGACAAAATGGACTATGACAAAGCAAATCCTTGAGGAAATAAATATAACAAAAATAAATGTTTGTTTTTTTTTCCTGGTTATAGTTTTCTTTGATTTCCTTTTGTTTATTTTGTTTTTTTTTCTTCTTTAATTTTTGGCGTTGACAATACTACGTAGATTTCTATGGACTGTCACCAACCATTCACTTTATTTGCTTTATTTTTTTCTAATTGCCAGTTACTGATCTTTAAAAACTATCTAGAATATATTTAGTTTTAACTCGCTATGCCGATTTTTTTTTTAAATTTATTTAATCGGCTGAAGAATTGATGCTACAAATGTGAAATTTTGCATGCATGAATATCAACTCTTATTTGTAACTGCATTGTTTCTATCCGGTAACGAGGGTGGGATGAACAGTTTTTTTAGTGATTCTCAAGTAATAACATTTCCTTGCCATTATTCTACTGATTTTCCAGTAATATTTTTCACTCCCCACAATTTTAATGATTCTCCGCTAATAATTATTCCTCCCCAGTATTTTACTGATTCTCCGCTAATAATTTATCCTCCCCACTATTTCACTGATTCTCCGCTAATAATTATTCCTCCCCAGCATTTTACTGATTCTTCGCTAATAATTTATCCTCCGCAATATTTCACTGATTCTCTGCTAATAATTATTCCTCCCCAGCATTTTACTCCGCTAATAATTTATCCTCCCCACTATTTCACTGATTCTCCGCTAATAATTATTCCTCCCCAGCATTTTACTGATTCTCCGCTAATAATTTATCCTCCCCACTATTTCACTGATTATTCGCTAATAATTATTCCTCCCCAGCATTTTACTAATAATTTATCCTCCCCATTATATCACTGATTCTCTGGTAATAATTTTCCATATTCACTAATTTAGTCCATGTATGTGTTTTGCCTTGAATGATCCCTGAATGGCGACAAACGATTAATGGCTACTTTCTCTTTTTGTTATAATTTTCGATTTAACACTTTCGTATAAAGCCTTTTACCTTGCTCTTCCTTTCTGTGTTTTTTTATATATTTGTATATACACTCAATTCTCCTTTTGCACGGGGGATACGTTCCAGAGACTACCGTGCAAAATAAAACCGTGTAAAAAAAAATGTACAGTGTACCTATTAAAATTAGAGATGTGTTCCATCCAAATATATTTAATGAAATAATGTAAATTTTTATATACAAATAAATTGATTTTTATTTATGCATACATACATAGGTATATATAACAATACTCATTCGGTCATTCAGTGTCACTACTATAATGTTTATATTAATATATAATACACTCAATTCTCTTTTTGCACGGTTTTGAAATAACACGGTCCAACAAAAAATAAAACATTATTTTTTTGCACTATTTAAAAAAAATAAAAACAACAGAAAGCGGACACGTTTATATACAGTAAACGTGCCCGCTTTCTGCTGTTTTTTTCGGGGAGCAAAATCACACTCGTCACTGGAAATATTTAATTGTTATATATCTTTATGTGTATCTTGAATAAAATTAACATCTTCTGTTTCACTGGATTTGAATACAAATTCGGTTATCAGACGCTGTAATTTTATTTTTGTTATTTCTTTATATGATTCTTCATAACTTGACATAAACATTTTCAAATCATGTTGGAATTGCACAGCTTGTTCGACATTGTTATCATTTGTAAGAAAATGATTTCCAAGTTGGTGGCCTTCTAGAATTGTACTTGCAGATAGTGGAACCACTTTTCATCATCACTAAACCAACGTGGAATCATATACATTCTCTGAAATACTATGTAGTGATTTTCCAAGCGAGTGAGGATCGAACTCACTACTCAGTTATAATAGTTCCAGCGAGACATGCTTTCTAACCATTACACCACCTCGAGGTGCCCAAATAGTGATTTTCTAAGCCCGACTTAGATGTGGCACAAGGCCGAAAGTAGCGGGCACCCAGTGAGGATCGAACTCACTACTAAGTCGTAATAGTTCTAGCGAGACAAGCTTGCTAACCATTACACCACCTCGAGGTGCCCAAATAGCGATTTTCTAAGCCCGACTTAGATGTGGCACAAGGCCGAAAGTAGGAGGCACCCAGTGAGGATCAAACTCACTACTCAGTCGTAATAGTTCTAGCGAGACAAGCTTGTTAACCATTACACCACCTCGAGGTGCCCAAATAGTGATTTTCTAAGCCCGACTTAGATGTGGCACAAGGCCGAAAGTAGGAGGCACCCAGTGAGGATCAAACTCACTACTCAGTCGTAATAGTTCTAGCGAGACAAGCTTGCTAACCATTACACCACCTCGAGGTGCCCAAATAGTGATTTTCTAAGCCCGACTTAGATGTGGCACAAGGCCGAAAGTAGGAGGCACCCAGTGAGGATCAAACTCACTACTCAGTCGTAATTGATCTAGCAAGACAAGCTTTCTAACCATTACACCCCTCTGAAATACTATGTATCTACAGTGAATAGGTCCCACCCACACCAAATACTGGGTATCACTATACGAAAAAAATAAATTGGATTCTATTTTACTTCAGTAAGATGTTACTAAATCCTGTTAGGTAGAGTCTTTTTCTTTTTTGTAAATTATAATTGATTGACATTACTTAATCGTTTACTTGCCATTTGCAATAAATTTGGTGGTCACACAAGGACATAGGTTTAAACCGTGTTAAAGGAAAAAAAATAGTGCAAAAAATAATGTTTTTTTTAATTTTTTTTGTTGGACCATATTATTTCAAAACAGTGCAAAAAGAGAATTGACTGTATTATATATTAATATAAACTTTTTAAAATGACTGTGGCCGTTTTTAAAACCAAAATTAAATTCGTTATCTCCATAAATTATTTTTCCTGACTTATTTAAATAAACGCATTCTATGTTTCAACAATAAAAGCACTATAAAAACAGTTATTTTTTTTCTTAAATTATATTTTCTGCATTTTGAAATTTCCAGAACCTGAACTTTTGGGATTTCAATATTTGCGATTGTTTTTCAGGATCATGAGACTAAACCAGATAAATAACTACTAACCATTACTCAAATAATACCAGGTCTGTGCCTGGCATCACGGCTTCTTAAAATGCAATAAAGCACTAAACATACATCTACGCATCTGGCAGCTGCAACGTGTCCGTCAAAATTTGAACGGAAAGAAGTGTGTGTTCGTCTATATACAATAGCGGCCATAATATAAGGAACGGAAACAACAAAGACATAAATATGTGTATTACTTAAAAAGTAATGCATGATTAGCAATGAAATTTTTACCGAATAAAGATTAGGGTGTAATGCATAAATATTATACAAAGTTACAAAAATTAACATAATATTTTTTTTTAAATAAACATTAAATGGAACAAAGGAAATAAGCGACTGGACAAAAGTTAAGGAACGATCTTGTTAATACTTGATTGTGAACAAAATATCAACAAAATTTAATATTTGGTGAACATCCCCTTATTTTCAATGACTTCTCTGCATCATCGACCACATGATCTAATTAATTTCTTGCAAAAATCAGCAGTAATTCTCTCCCATTCGTCTTTCAATAACTCCCATAGGTGATCCTGGTTTTTCGGGTTTCTTTTCTGAGCTTTTTCTCCAATTATCTTCCAAAAATTTTCTATTGGATTCAGGTCGGGGCTCTGGACTGGCCACTTCATTAGGGCGATTCCTTCTTCTTCAAATAAAGCCATAACCTTCTGAGCCTTGTGCCAAGGTGCATTGTCCTGCATGAAAATAGGAGATTCATAAAGATTATGGTGTAATCTTGGTACCACATGCTGCTGAAGAAGCCTTTTGTAAATCTCAGTATTGATATTGCCATGTGCGCGGATGATAAGGCCAACTCCTGCAGATGAAATCATTCCCCACACCATCACACTACCGCCACCAAACTTAACGGTTTTCTTGACCCATTGAGAAGACAGTCTTTCACCTGTTCTACGGCGTACGTAAGTTTTGCCCTCAGAACCAAATATAGTAAACTTAGACTCGTCACTGAAATGAACTGTATCCCATTGTGCGTCAGTCCAAACAACATGTTCTCTCGCTTACTCCAGGCATGTCCTTTGGTTTCGTTTTGAAATGAGAGGCTTCGAAGCTGGAATATGGGCATGCAATCCTGCATTTTTTAACCTGCGAGCAACCGTTATCTGCCAGTTCATTAAATTTACAGGCAATTGATGTAGCAGTTTCAAAACGGTTTTTGTAGATATTATAACAGTTCTTCGATGTTTTTGGAGGTCTGCCGGTTTTTGGTTTTGCATCTAACGTTTTATCGGTTTTATACTTGCTAATTACACGATGAACAACTCTTTTAGACTTATGAACAATATAAAAAATTTCTGAAATTGACTTTTTTCTTGATAGCGATAATGAGTTTTTTTTTCTTCAAAAGAGAGCGTGTAGAATTTGCCATATTGCTTAAAAATAAAGTCCTAATGATAAATGAACTTTTACTTATTGTTGAAAAGCTCCATCGAGTATTTTAACAATGTAAATTAAAAGTTTATGCAAATTATTAACATCGTTCCTTAACTTTTGTCCAGTAGCTTATTTCCTTTGTTCCATTTAATCTTTATTTTTAAAAAAAAACTATTATGTAAATTTTTGTAACTTTGTATAATATTTATGCATTACACCCTAATCTTTATTCGATAAAAATTTCATTGCTAATCATGCATTACTTTTTAAGTAATACACATATTTATGTCTTTGTTGTTTCCGTTCCTTATATTATGGCCGCTACTCTATACTATATAAAAATGTTGTTCACCTTTTTTCCTGTTTTATTCTGTATGCGGCCTAGAGTTTTTATGAAGAAGGACATTTTTTTAATATATTATATACACAGCCATTGTGGTGTAAAACCTAAGATTTGATAATGTACTCGAAATGTTTTCTTAGCTGCCACGTATGATTAATAGTTAGAATAAAACATTCGTCATTACAATTGGCTCCCAAAACTGGAAATTATTAGGTTGGTGCAAAAATAATGACGTAATAATGTCGTTTTTTGACGTATAACGTCAAAAAACGACATTATTACGTCATTATTTTTGCACCAACCTAATACATATAATTCAATCTTCTAGATTTTTTCTACCTACGTTTCTTATATTCCAAGAATTTGATTTTAAGGGGAATGACGGTTCTTTCCTTATATTCATTGCTACATTTGCATTGCATCTTGTGCCACACTCTCCTCCCGAACGGAATTAATTCAATTACGGAGATTGAGAAGAAGAGATGTGTTATTAATAATAAAAAAAAATATCTCTTTGATGCTGTAATGGGCTTAATGTTCGAGTCTCCTGCAGTTGTTTTAATGCTATCTCTGTTCACTGGAAGATAATATATTTTTCAATTGTTTATTTGACTAAGAGTATAGCAAGAAATAAATAAATAAACACATGTTCCGCTTCTTAAAAGTTTAAATTTTGTCACGAATGATTAAAAACGTTGGGAATAGACACTGATTCCATTTGCTTTTCATTTCCTGAAAAAACGGTAAGGTAAACGAATTTAACGAACGAGCCAATATGTATTTCAGTAGATGATTATTTTCTTCTGTTTTCGGTTTTTTACAAAGATGCATATTCCATGTTATTGCTTACCAAAAGTCTACTGAATATTTCAAAAATTATATCTAGATATATGCATGTATATATATATATATAGATAAAAAGGTAGATATCAATGCCTCCGTGTAGGCGGGCGTGCTAAGGCGATTCGTGAAGTAGGTAGGTAGGTGCATCTGCACAGATAAGTATTTCAGCTTTATTTCTGGTACAAGTAGAAATTAAGCTCTTTATTTTATATATATATATATATATATATATATATATATATATATATATATATAATACACAATCATACATATATGTGTGGGTTTACATATAATTCTTCATAAGCATATAAGCACATAGGTGTATGTACAGATATGACTATGTGTTGAGATATACAAGCGCACACAGGTGAATATGATGTGTATGCCCGGCTGAATATATTTTTAAAAGCATATATTGACGAATAAGTAAATATAATTACATCTTATTGCTTACCATACTTATATCTATATGTGAATATGTGTACGTGTTTGCGTGCGCGTGTGTGTGCAACGATTTATGTGTGCTGATAGAAAGATAGATAGATAGATAGATAGATAGATAGATAGATAGATAGATAACATGAACACAGACACACGTATAGATAGATAGATAGATAGATAGATAGATAGATAGATAGATAGATAGATACCATGAACAGACAGATATTAAGAATGTGGAATAGATAGATAGATAGATAGATAGATAGATAGATAGATAGATAGATAGATAGATAGATACCATGAACAGACAGATATTAAGAATGTGGAATAGATAGATAGATAGATAGATAGATAGATAGATAGATAGATAGATAGATAGATAGATAGATAGATACCATGAACAGACAGATATTAAGAATGTGGAATAGATAGATAGATAGATAGATAGATAGATAGATAGATAGATAGATAGATAGATAGATAGATACCATGAACAGACAGATATTAAGAATGTGGAATAGATAGATAGATAGATAGATAGATAGATAGATAGATAGATAGATAGATAGATAGATAGATAGAATTAGATGGATAGCTATGAACAGAATAAGAGATATCAATAGGTATGAACAGAATAAGATAGATAGATAGATAGATAGATAGATAGATAGATAGATAGATAGATATTTTTGAGATTGCTTTCAGTTTCGACGAGGATATGCTTTTGACAGACTGTCAAACAAAATTAGGCTACATGTATACAGAAACCATTTTACATTTGCCTAGATTACTTACATATTACTTATATATTACATGCCGAACAGGATAATGATTTCTTTTATTTTTTAATGTTCATGAAAAGTAAAATGAAAAATAAAAAGTAAAATGAAAATATTCGTCCCACAGTAAATTTTATGAGTTGCTGGTTTCAGCATTTAACATGCGATCGTTAAAAAACTATTCTAAAGAAATCCGTTTTAATTAAAGCGTCTTGTAATTCTGTTGCCTTATGGAAGCTCTTCTTTGATATCTTCTTCTATATACCATGTTCCTATGGAAGTGATTAATCATGGCTCTCCACAACTTCCTCTTAGCAACGTTTGTTTTTTGCCATTTAGTCTCGTATTCTTACCATACTAATACAACGCTACAGTACAAAGATACCATTACTCGAGGCAATTCCTTATTTTTCGAACCGACCATGTTCTTCTTCTTCTATGTGTCTAGTTCTTTCAGGATGTTGGCGATCATGACTCTCCACAATTTCTTATCCTTTTTAGCCCTTAGTAAATTTTTTTTAAGCTATCTCTCCTAATCCTTTCTACCAACCATATACACAAGCTCGCTATTGTAGTTTATGGAGTTGTTCTCTCCTGTCTCTCTTGCCTTCCATATGTTCTGTCAATATCAAATTTTCCTGGCCGTCTTTCTTCATGATGTATACGAGACATTTCAATTGTCTCTTCTTGATATTAAGTATAAGTATCCTTTTTGTTTCCATTTTCTCTAAAACTTTCTGATATTAAATAGATGTTGCATAGAACATTTACTGAATATAAAAAGCCAATTACAGCGGGTGTGTTGATGGTTTTATTGCAATTTGATATCGTTTCGGGTAAATTCTTACTGTCATGTTATAGAATATAGGAATTTACAGGCCAGCAGCGTAAAAGTAAATTTAATAAGCAGAGTAAAATATATTTAACAAACCTGCGATATTAACTGATGTTTAGATTACTTAAGTAAATATTAAAGTTTAGTAAAGTTTGTCTCTTTTGCTATTTTTTCTAATCTCTTTTCTGTCAACCATTTACACTACCGTACGTATTGCATTCCTCTTTCTCCTCGACCTTCAGAATATCTTGTCAGTGTCAAATTTTCCAAATCCTCTTTCCTCATTATGTGTCTTAGAATCTTTAGCTGTTTCCTTTTGATGTTATGTAGATATTTGTACAGACATGTTATTCAATAAAAAAAGTCAAGTCCAGCAGGCGTGTTGATGATTTTATTGCAAGTTTCAGTCCTTCTGGGCAACTTAATTGCTGCCATGTTGTAGAAAACAAGATTTTACAAGCCAATTGGGTTAAAGTTGATTAAACAATCAGAGTAATATATATATATATATATATATATATATATATATATATACACACACACACACACACACAAACCTGTGATATTAACTGAGGTTTAGATTAGATAAGAATATGGTCAGAGAGAATCTCAGTTGAGGTCCACCACGGAATGTGGGAGTGAGCGGCTCTTCATTGAGTCTGATTTGCAATCTCTTCGTCACCGAAGCGGAGCGGTTGGTATGGTGTTCGCTTGCCAACCTAACTGTCGGGGTTTCGATTCCCTCGGTAGTGGATGCGCACTGCTGATGTAGTCCCAAATATAGGACGAAACGGTCGTCCAGTGCTTCCTGAGGTTTCTATCAGACTTGATGTGTCAATTTATATATATATATATATGTGTGTGTGTGTGTGTATGTATGAATTTGTATATATATACAAATACAAAACTTTGATATTAACTGAGGTTTAGATTAGCTAAGTATGTTTTCTGAGGGGCAATTCAGAATTTATCCCATATATTTTTTTCTGTATCCTAATCCTTTAAAATGCAAGTGGTTGGGTTTGATGAAATATACAAAATTAAACCCATTTACAGATTTAAATTAACCAGCTCAGAAAACATTAGAATTTAAGGATTTAAAACAGCAGCAGTTGAAGGGAAAAGATCGAAATGAAAAAGACAAACATAAGAGTAGATAATCTATATATAAAATTCTGTCGCTTCCGTTAGTTCGTTCGTCCATCCATCACGCCCTTTAATATAGCCATACATTGACTGATCGAAACTAAATTATGAAGTGCAAACAGGTAAAGGTGTACAAAGTACAGTTGGTTTTACTAGGATGCGTAGTTTAGTATAATAAATTTTCATTAATTTTGGGGAAAAATTAATAAGTTTTATTATTTAACACAAAAAAAAAAACACTCCCACTGTTTTAGAAACAGTTTAATGATTAAAATAACAAATACTGATTTAATAAAAATGCAGTATTGTCTTTTGCATATCTTTTCAAGTTTTATTATATACAATAATTCAATTTCCTCTTCGCCATGCGTTTGCGAGAAATATGAACAAGTCACAAGGTCAAACACTTCAAAAATTTGGAATTTAGCTCCAGAAAGAAATATTTACGCATGGCCAATTGTATGTTGCATTCTCAAGAGTAAGAAATCATAAGAATCTATTCTTTGCTGTTAAAAAGGAAAAAAAATCTCTTAAAAACATTGTTTACCTATAAAGTTAAATTAAATTAAAGAAATTATCAAATCTCGAAGTAGTGTTTTTAAGGATTTTTCCAAATAAATCAGCTTATTCAAACTTCATCGACTGGTTTGCGAAATTGAATGAAACCTATAGTTTGTAAATCTTCTTAAAAATGTTAGCGGTAATTTCAACAATGCTAAATACTGTGGAGAATTTTCAATACACGTCAGCGTGTTGCAAAAAAATCTAGTAGAGATAAAAAGCTAGGTACAGAAAGGAAAGCTATTCGACAGCTGCTCCGAAAAAGGTAAGGTTAACGGATATTTAGAATTAAGTCATTCTAAAAAAAAAAAAAAATGGTAATATCTCAGCTGACAACTTAATTCCTTTGTTTTCATTTTCAATAAATAAATGCCAGAGATTTCGTGGTCAATGGGGCTGTTCGGTCTCCTATTTCGGGTTTCTACTCCTACCGATGTTAGGTTCTATTCAGACCTTACTTGACACCACATTCGATCCCTGCTACATTTCATTTGTCTCTTCTTGATATTAAGTATAAGTATCCTTTTTGTTTCCATCTTCTCTAAAACTTTCTGATATTAAATAGATATTGCATAGAAAATTTATTGAATATAAAAAGCCAATTACAGGGGGTGTGTTGATAGTTTTATTGCAATTTGATATCCTTTCGGGTAAATTCTTACTGTCATGTTATAGAATATAGGAATTTACAGGCCAGCAGCGTAAAAGTAAATTTAATAAGCAGAGTAAAATATATTTAACAAACCTGCGATATTAACTGATGTTTAGATTACTTAAGTAAATATTAAAGTTTAGTAAAGTTTGTCTCTTTTGCTATTTTTTCTAATCTCTTTTCTGTCAACCATTTACACTATCGTACGTATTGCATTCCTCTTTCTCCTCGACCTTCAGAATATCTTGTCAGTGTCAAATTTTCCAAATCCTCTTTCCTCATTATGTGTCTTAGAAACTTTAGCTGTTTCCTTTTGATGTTATGTAGAGATTGTACAGACATGTTATTCAATAAAAAAGTCAAGTCCAGCAGGCGTGTTGATGATTTTATTGTAAGTTTCTGTCCTTCTGGGCAACTTAATTGCTGCCATGTTGTAGAAAACAAGATTTTACAAGCCAATGGGGTTAAAGTAGATTAAACAATCAGAGTAGTATATATATATATATATATATATATATATATATATATATATATATATATATATACACAAACCTGTGATATTAACTGAGGTTTAGATTAGCTAAGAATATTTTTTGGGGAGCAATTCAGAATTTATCCCATTTATTTTTCTGTGTCCTTATACCTTAAAATGCAAGTTTGACGTGCATCTTGTTCAAGCCTTTTAGTCCTCATCTCTATTGTACTAGAGATAAAAAAAGAAAATATTTGTTTCGCGTCCATTTCATTCATTCATTTTCAACCTGTGAAGGTCCATTGTTGGACATATGCCTCACCCAAATCTTGCCATGTTTACCATTCATGTACTAGCCTTGATCATCGAGGTTGGTGATACGATTGGGCCTTGGTTTAAATCCGGTGCCACAACGCAATATATAGTTTCATCTCTGTATAGATTTAGATAATATTTTTCTATTTCATTTTCAGTCTGTGAAGTTCCTTTATTGGGCGTATGTCTTCCTCAAATCTCGCCATCTTTGACGTTCATGCACTAGTCTTGACCATCGACTTAAATGATGCGATTGGGCCTTGGTTTAAATCCGGTGTCCCAACTGGAACGGACGGTGTTAGATTGTGGCGATACAACATGGGAAAGAATGGGTTATTACCCTACTGCGCTGGCTCGTTGCAGATTAGTAGGGGCGGATTAGTAGGTGCGGATTTAATAGACTGTCCTATTATTTAACCCATATTTGGGGGTGTGAGAAGAAATCGATTCATACCCTTCCTAATGGTTTTGGGCGTAAGTAAATGTAACGAATACTGGAATTCGAACTCTACTCTCCAAGTTCTCATCTCGAGCCGTTATGCATCACCGAACACTCAAGTTTACAGCAGCTGGTATTCCGAAGCGGTCACCCATCTAGGTACTAACCAAGCTCAACGTTGCTTAACTTAGGTAATCGGAAGAGAATCGATGCTCAATCTATACTTAAACAATCCCTCGGAATAAATATAAGGGGTCCAAATTAATAATTGACACAAAATATTTCCCAGGAAAATGTTAAGGGCTCTGAATCAATAATTGATTCACAATAACCTCAGAATACTGAGAAGGGCTCTGGAGCGAAACGAGATACAATATTATCCACTAAAATAATAATAAATGTTCCGAATGTATATTTGATTCACAATAATCCCCTGAAAACTGATAAGGGCGAATAATTAATACGAGACTCACAATAACCTCATAATTAGGTCAAAATCGTTATTTAATTCAATATAATGATACTTAATTCCCAATAATGATAAGGCCTCTGAATTCGCAGTAATCACCCAAATAATAATAATATATCTCTTGACACTTGAATTACTATGAACCCCGAACATAATGTTTTCGAAGTATTTTCACTTAGTGAATTGTTTTAGCGCCGACGAATTTCGTAAGAGGTGTTTTTATTTGTTTGTGTGTTTGTTTGTTTGTTTGTTTGTTTGTGTGTGTGTGTGTGTGTGTGTGTGTGTGTGTGTGTGTGTGTGTGGGAAGACATGTAAAACATTGACATTGTTTTCTCTTTCTTTCTCTCTCTCTCTCTGGCCTTTTTTTATTTCTCTTTTGTTCTCACCATTTCCCTTTGCATTCCCTTTCTCTCCTTCTCTCCCTATTTCACTTTCTCCTCCTTTCACCGTCTCCATGTTTCTATTTCTCTCCTCTTTCGATCTCTATCTTTCTCTCCTTTATCTCCATGTATCTTTCTCTTTTCCCTCTTTCTCTCTCCTTCCCTTCTATGCCCATTCCTTCTTCTCCTCCTCCATTCCTTCCCTCTCCTCTTTCGCCCATTTCCCTCCTCTTTCTTTCTCTCTTGTTGTCTCCTCTTCTTTTCATCTGCCTCTATCTCTATTTCTTTTCTCTTCCTTTCTCTCCATATCTCTTTCCTCCTGTTTCTCACTTCTTCCTCCCTTCCGTCCTCCTCTCTACCTTTCCTTCTCCTTCTATCCCGCTCTCACTTCCCTTCCCTCTTCCTCTTCTTTCCCCCTCTCTTTCTGTCTCTGTACCAATATATGCGTGAAATTAAAACAAGTTTTAAAATCTAAAATGATTACGCTCTCTGGTCATTTAGTCTCCGCTTATAATTTTCCTTTCGAAGTTTCTTTTTGTTTACAGCAGCGAATAACAACTTTTTTTGCTCACACGATCAACAAAACCTTTACATAGACTATAATTCGGCTGAGGTAAGAATGGGCGTATCACCATCGGAAAAAGGTCGCCATTCATCCGAGAAAACAAGAGAAAACAACTTTCAGTAACAAACACAAATCTCCATTCTTGTTTGTGGCTTGTTTTTCTCATATTTTCATTTAAAAGATCCTTCAATTCAATTAGCACTCACTAACCTCTAATGGGACGATGACCTCGGCCCAAACATCGTCACAAAAATAAGCGAGTATATCTCCGCGAAGACAATAGGTGCAGGTCCCTGAGCCCAACAAATATAAATCACCCCACTACATTATACCTGATTCAAATCTTATTTTTTCGTGCACTTTTGAAAAAATATCGTATAAATATTTTTTATTGTTAAGCTATTAATCGCGACCAGAGATTTAAACGAAACCTCAGATTTTCATTCACCATATCGTAGAATTAATTTTATAAAGTTAAATCATTTGCAACGCGTTTATATACAATATATATGTGTATGCATGTGTATATGTATGTGTGTGTATGTGTATGTGTGTGTGTGTGTGTGTGCGTGCGTGAGCAAGGACATGTCACCATAAAACGGAAACACTAATTTGAAAAAGCACGACTACATTTTTCATTTTTTTTCTTTTCCTTTTCGGCCAACACTTTTTTACAAAGGTAACCGTTGGCGCAAATCTGACGAAATAAGGGATAATATTAAAAAAAAAAAATATATATATATATATATATATATATATATATATATATATATAGAGAGAGAGAGAGAGGGATTCGTATACTATTAAATTGTATTAATGATGTTCCAAAGTTCATATATATATATATATATATATATATATATATATATATATATATATATATATATATATATATATATAGAAAGAGAAAGAGAGAGATATCAGTATACTATTAAATTGTTTTTAATGATGTTCCAAAGTTCCCTTCCTCGTTCAATATATATATATATATATATATATATATATATATATGTGTGAAAATATTGTAGAAAATGGGAAAGAAACTGGTTTGGTAAATAATCCAAAGTTCCTTAGTATTTTTGTTATTATTTTTAAAAAATAGTGCTCGATACGAAAGTAGAGCATAAATATAATTATTTATTTAAAAATATGATTCCAACTCGCTACATAAGAGGTCTCATGTTTCAAAACAAGAGCCGAAAACTTCAAAATAATATTTGAATTAACTTGAGTTAAAGTAGGCTCTGTTCCATCTTCAAACGAAATTTTTTTGGGAATGACTTATTTCTGAAATTTACGAGTTTTAATAGTATGGTCAGAATTGAAATCAAAAATTTCCATGGTAACATCAAGGGCGGATTGTTTAGAATCGGCAGGGGAGGGGTGTTAATAATTTGTATCAGTATAGAGTTATTTTCATAGATGCCGGGTCAGAGTAAGGTGGGGGTAGCTAAATTTACGACGGAAGAAGTTTTCGCATAGTCTGGCTTGAGCGTCTACGGAGATTTATTTATTTATTTTTATTTTATTCTTTTATTATATCTCTTTATGAAAGGGATTTGTGTATATAAAAAAGCCGTAACGTTTGTTATTTGACGACTTCATAAAGGGTTATCAGTTTTTGTAGGGTATTAAAACTATGTATATGGGCTATGGATTTTAAAATTTATTTTATTGTGTGCGTGTTTTTAGCTAGTTATTCAGAGCGTAAGTTCGGTTGTGTCGGCAGAAAACCGTTAATTCTTGCCTGTTGTTTAATAGGTTTTTATTGTTTAGAAGCTTAATAAGGTGTAGTTTCTCATGGAGGCACAAAGGGCATGGGTCATCCCAAGTTTTGCAAGTTCTAGTCCTGTTAATGATTTTCAATTTTACTTTAGGTGTCCTATTTTTTTCTTTCAGGTGCCAAAAATATTTAGATAGAGAGGTCTGATGTCTTAAGTTTATGTTGTTGAAGGAGCATTTATGCTGCCTCCATCTGGTTTTAAAGGTATTTTTCGTGGACCCAATGTATATCATATTATTGTTAGGTCTCCGTGGATGATATAGTGCATTGGTATACCACAGATTTGATGCAGCACTTATTTTCTAATGGGCAGTCTACCGGGTTTCTACAATCGCATAATTTTTCCCTATCATTATCTGATTTAAGTGTAGAGTTATTAAAACTATTCAGGTAAGGGGGTTTGTTCAGGATTTTATTATTGTGTCTTCTTATTATACCTTCTAGATTTTCAGTGAAGCTGTAACTCAATTTTAGTGTGTTCTTATTGAATATTTTACTAAGCATACTTTTGGTGGGGAAGTGTTAATCGATTAGAGCTAAGAACTTCTGTCCTAGTTTAATGCTAACCATTTGGTTGAACGGAGGTGTATACCAAATGATGTTTCTTTTCCTGTTTTTTTTTCTTTTGGTTATTGCAATTGTCCCTATATTTAATGTTAGCATTTTTATAACCACTACTTTTTAGGGCAGTGTTATAGAAGTCGTTATGTTGGTGGAATATTTCTTTGTTAGCGGAGTTACTGCTAATTCTATTTTCTATTGATGAGGGTATATGTTTAATTGTGGATGGACGGTGGTTTGACTTCGGGTGTATATATAAGGGGTTAGCATTTGGTTTTCTATAAGGTTGGTACGTGTTGCTCGGTAAGTCTAGGGTTACGTCGAGGAAGTTTGCCTTTTTCAATTTAGAAGAGACGGTTATCTTTAAGTTTAGATTTTTAAATTCACTAAACATAATTTTACGGATCTTCTCTATCTTAAAGCTAGTGGAACTCCTCACCACCATGAGCCCGTCATCTCTATACAGTCCAATGTCCTAGATATCAATCTCGCGGTGTGCCGTTAGGTTGTACAATATTAAAAGACCAACCAAGTCAGAAGACTCTGCAGAGTCTAGTGATCCCATAGTGATGTCAAACAGGTCGTTATTGTTTTTTATCCATTGCTCCCCATTATGAATGAGAACGGATTTTTTTGCGCTGAGGATTATGTTGGTTTCTTCCTTTGTCAGGTTAGAATATACAGCAGCAAAGTCCAGGGCAGTCGTAAAAAGATCCTTCGATATTGATGGGTAGTAGTCCACGATATTGAACTGTAGTAAGGTGCAATTTGTTTTATTGTCAATATTGTTGAACCAATTGATGACATCTTTAGTATTGATCCATAATTTTAATTTGAGTTGTTTTTTTATTTGGTAAGTAATTCTTTCCAGGATCCTTTTGCTGATCTTTCCTATATCGGGTCGGGTAGGGTTAATTATCCTAGTGGTCGGGTTTTCCAGAAAGTCAGGCTTATGGTCCTTAAGGGTTTATATATATATATTGAATGAGGAGGGGATTGTATTAATGATGTTCCAAAGTTCCCCTACTCATTCAATATATATATATATATATATATATATATATATATATATATATATATATATATATTCTAATGTTTGGTCATTTGGGGAAATTTGAAAGTGAGACAGGCCTCCTACAACATTTTAAGTGCCTTTTTCCAAAGATTCAATATCTATCTTTTTTTAGTCAGTATCACCCGAATCAAGGCAGTACAGCCCCTAAAACGCAAGGGGTTAGAGGGTGTGGAGGAATTAGGAACAGAAACATTAATAATGTGTAGAGATTTTTGCTGATTAAAGTTGACTCGAAAGAATGGAGCTGTGTGGAAGTTCCACAAACAAGAAGTGCGAGAAAAGAAACTGTCAGCATAGAACAAACGGTTACATCTATCTAGCTCAACTGTAAATTGATCAGATCTCGTCGCCAGTCTAATATTACGCTTAAATTCATACAGTCTAGGTACCACAATAAAGAACTCATTCGAACAATTACCATCAAAGAGTTTATTAAAAAAAAAGTAACAGAGAGCAATACTACGCGGACGGGCAAGTGACTGAAGCCGAGCTGCCAGATCAGGAACAATAATATTGCTTTACCGAAATGTATGAAAGGAGGGGAGTAAACACATTAAATGAAATAAAATGATCAAATCAACAATTTAAAAGCAATTAAGACTGTGTGCTAAGGTATCATCTGCCCGACAAAGATGCACTTATGATGAATGTTGTGGGAATGAAAGACAAGCTAGGTTTTGTAGGAAGATTATGAGTATAACAAGAATAGATAACGATTGACTTTTGATGTGAAGAGGTTAAGATTGAAATGTTAAGGGAATTTTGAATTTCCAAATTTTCATTACTGCGATTGTTTTCGGATTCCGCCATCTTGGCTTCTACTGATAAAAACAATTCTATGGACACAACTCTTTAACTTGTTCAAATTAAAAAAAATTACTGTTCTCAAATTACAATCTTTCAAAATAAAATTGTTCGTGTTTTCAACTTTACTTGTTGAGGCCGTAGCCCAATATATCATACTATTTTGGAATCATGCTGATTCCATGAACAAATTAAAAACATTCCGGGTTGGATCCAGACCCGCAATCATGAAATTTTGGATTCCCAAGTTTTTATTACTGCGATTGTTTTGCGACGAATTTTTTTACGGTAACAATTTCTATAAATTGTAAATAAATTTGTGAATAATCAAAATTAATCGTGAAATCCAGCGAAAGTCACCTATGAAATAAAAATATTTGTTTGTACGGAAAGTAAGGACCTACAAACATCAAATTGTCTTTAAATTAAGTGGAGACATTAGAATTATCGTTGAACTTTTAAAAGATAAGGTTAAATATTAATCCAATACTTAAATGCGGCGATCAATTTTGAGTTCTGTAATTTATTGTTGCCTATAACATATATTCTTCCCTGCCTATTGTGATGAAGGTTCAATCAAGGGCTCTCCGCAAGAGCTAGCTTGTACCGCCTGATAACCTAGTTTGGATTATATGAGTGAAATGAGAGTGATTCGAAATGAAAATGATTGGGAAAAGAATGGCTTGTTCTAACCGTAAATGTTTGAACTGATAGAACTGTTATTCGAAGTAACATAATTGAACGAAGTGTTGTAATGCAAGGGGGAGATAACTGTTTCTATTTTTTAATCTTTGAAAACATTTTTTATTAATTGATATGTTTGTTTGATGGTATATCAACTCCTTATCGGTCATTAATGACAAAATTTCATTTTCTTTGAAGCTTTGAAGTAATAAAAATATATTTTATTCTACTTTCACAATTGAATACAGAGTAGATAATGCTTAGCTTTTGTGCATATTCATGTTTGTGCGGACATAGTTACTAGAGGCAATGGCATGTGTTTTTTATGTTGTAGTTATATTTTTAAATAAAGTTTGAATTCTTTGAGAAATTGTATATTATATGGATTAATGTCATGAAAGAGTTCTTTCTTGTTTGTTGATTTTGCTTAGCTGCATATCAGCTTCTATGGGTTATTTAATGCTGAAATCTAAATATTTTGAAGGCATCTGTATGCCTTCATCTAGACAAAATGTATTGTTAGTAATTCTACTATAAATAGGTATTGTTGGTAATTTTTTTATATATAAAAAAAATATTTCTGGTATTTTTACTATAAAAATGTATTTTTATACTTTCATAGTGTTTTGACTCGAGTTTGAGGTTTCACTATTTGCCCATAGCTGAGACCCCAGCAGCCGCTACCACTCCGAGTCAGGATGGATCTGGGAACAACGGCAGTTAAGAAGTAGTTCCATGCTCCTGAAAACCTCCCGATCAAGAGGCCTTACTTTCGGATGTAGTTTATCGTCATACCCAGGACTAGTTCCTGATAACGAATATTACTATAGCAGAGTTATGTGTAAAGAGAGTTTCAAAACCTAGTCGTTTTTATTTAAACTCTTTTTACTGTCTGACAAGTGAAATATCTGTTCTTATAAAGGCAGTTTCTGTAGCTAGACAAACACAGACAATGATTAGCTCCATTGAGAATCTCGGAACTATTTGCCCCCTGGGCAAAATACCACGGAGAAAACAATAAAAAATCGTATAATGGAAAGTCACTCAAAAACGGTTCTTTTGCAGACTTTTCAAATATTTTCTTGAAATATTCTGGATTTATTTTTGACTTGAGTTAATAAAGAGAGAGAGAGAAAAAAATTACATCATTTCCAAATTTTGTATTACCCAAAAGAAACATAAAATGTAAAAAAGACGTTTGGAAGACATGCAGACATTTTCTAAATTTGGCATTTCTATGAAAGAAAAGGATATTTTTATTGCACTAATACTAAATGAAGTGTGCGGTTGGTTAAATAGTTATCAGCACAGAATGTCGAATCGACGGGCAGAGTTCAAATTGTCTGTTGCGTTCACTTTCGCTCTACCATCATTGGGAAAGACGTGAAGCCACCTCCTCTCTTCTAGTTATGGCTTAAATAGTACTGCAGACTGGATTCATTAGCCTTGGGTTATTGCATAGCCCATTGGTGGGGTGGTCTTGGGGCGACGGCTTCAAAACCATAATAAAATTGCATTCTTCTCCCGCGAGCGATGTTCGCTAGTTGTTTTGGGTTCAGAGACGAAAAGAACACAGGTTATTTTACTTAACTATTTTATTAACGTTCACGTATACATCTTCTATTTGTCCAGTGGGGCCGCTCTCCCCAACTGAGCAGACCCTTCAGACACGAAAATCAACACGTCTATATTGTTCGACTGTTAAGAACCAACTCTCTGAAAACCCTTTCTCTATCTATTGTTTTCACGCTGGTTGACTTTCAAAATTGACTTCCTTGTTTTGTCTTCTTTCTGATCTCAAAGGTAAACCTCAGGAATTCGGAACAGTGATACACTTCCCCCTAAAAATAATAGTCTGCTAAGCTATTATTTAACAGTTTTAATATTATTACTGTATTTGTGCAAGACTTAATTCGACGTCCAGGGCAAAGGGTACAACGATAGCATCAACGACCACGTCTCGGTCACAAGAGCGGGACTTCAAGTTGGAGGAATACGGCCATTCTTCGGTCTGGTCAAGTGCTCAGCTGTGGAGCGACATTACGGCGATAAAGCCACTAAAACACAAGCGATTACTGCGTGTGAAAGAGTAAAAACTTTCATCTATAGTAACTAGACTTTATGAATTTAAATGCAGTACTAGACTGGCGGCAATGTCTCATCATTTTACAAATTAAATGTCTAGATGTAACTTCTATGCTAACAGTTTCCTCTATCGCACTTCTCGCTTGAAGAACTCTCTTCCGGTTTAGTGCATCTTGGCCAACTTTGATCTTCAAAAATGTAAATGTAATGTCAATCTTTATCTTCTCTCTTCTTAAATCTTCTTCTTTTATTGTTCTCTTTCCTTAATAGAATGTTTCTCATATTCTCTACCATTCAGTAAATCAATGCGTCTTAGTGGCTTTATTGCCTTGGTTAGGGTGAAATAATTTAAAAAAATATCCCCATGTTTATTCAATTAACTATATTTTGCCTATTCGTTTTAATCTGAAAATTATCTTTCGCCATTACAGTCTGAGTCTATTAAACGCTAGAACAATCTGAATATTATTACTGTATTTAGAAAAACTGCACTCGACGTCCAGGGCAAAGGGTGCAACAATAATATCAACGGCCACGTTTTCGTTACGAAGGCTGGCCTTCGTGTTGGAGCTATTGATCTGGAGAGAAATCATCTCCGCCGGGTCTTCTGGTCCAAGACATTTTAGGCATGGACGAATAGTTCTCCGACTTTCAAGAAAAGCATGTGGACGGCACTGGTCAGGTTCTCAGCTTCGAGGTGACCCTATGGTCAAAATTAAAATTGCATTTATTGAAGTTGATGTGATTATTAAAGTTATTGTAGTTATTGAAAATGTCGTCCCACTAACGCTTGCCCAACTTATGCTTGCAAGGAACGTAAAACAATTTGAAAGTATATTACATGTCGGCCGACATAGAATGTTGCAAATTTCTATAATCAACACATGGGGACTTCTGAAATAAATGTGACAACCAAAGAAGGAATTCATTTAATAATAATTATGATATTATAATATTTGACAAATAAGATTCATTTTCATAGCTATATTTTCCTACTACACTTACCAAAATACAAAAGAAAAAAATCTTTTGAGCTTTTTTTATTGAAATCTTATCAATTACATCAATGCGCTACTGTTTATGATTTTTTTTTATATTTAGCGCCTACTCAGATAAGATAAACGATTTTGGGATATTGTCGATCATTTTTTTGTCGATCCTATTTCATCTGGATATATATATATATATATATATATATATATATATATATATATATATATATATATATATATAAAGTACAGTAAGATATATAATCCGGTGTTCTTATTGATATTTTTATTTTTACAAAATAGTGCTCAATGTAAGTTTACAGAGCATTAATATTATAAATTAACTGATTTAAAATATTTTTCGCTACACAGTAATAACCATGTTTCAAAAATGGAAGCTAAAAGCTTCGAATTTAATTTTGTAATTAAATTAAAACATTAGTTCCATTTCATCCTCAAGCGAATTTTGGAGTAACTTATTTTTTAAATTTAGCTAGTTTTAAAGGCACGGAAGAAATTCATAATTCACTGTTTCCAAGGATACAGAGACATCCAATCATTCAGACAAGGGGTGGTAGCGTGTTCATTTTTATTAACTTTTCTTGTATCAGTTATTAGTTACGTTCGAAAAAGGGGTTACATTTAGGTAGGGGTAGGGATGTATTTTTTAACGAATTCTGACATCCGTTAAATGCATGTCGTCTGGGTTTTTTTTTTAATTTTATTGTTAACGGCAAAAAATTCTTACGGCATTTTTTATATTTGTATACTTAAAGATTTTGGGGGGATATTTAGGTTAGAATACGTTCTATTTAACTACAATTTTAAAATATTTTCACTTTTAATTTTTGATATACTATATTTCTTATAAAAAACAAGTAAATGTACAAGAATTACTTACAGTATATAAAATTATTTTTTCATATCAAGTATAAGTATGTATAATACCAGATCACATTTTTTTAAATTCTATTTTTAAGTATTATTTAAGGAAAATATATGACAATGACGGCAAAAAATAGTTAATTAATTTCTCTGATTCAGTAAACTTTTATTTTTTTATAAACTTAGTAATATATATTAGGCTGGTGCAAAAATAATGTCGTTTTCTCACATAGTAACATATGTGAGAAAGCGACATTATTTGTGCACCAACCTAATAGTTTCTCATGTATTTACAAAGGAGATGGGTCATTTAATGGCCTACATATTCTGGCTTTTCTTATTAATTTCATTTTACTGTAGGTGTTTTATTGGATTCTTTTAAGTGTTGAAGTACTTTGAGAGAGATGTTTAGGTTAGAATACATTTTATTTAACTATGGAAAGAGAATGAGAGAAAACGAAGTTTTCTTTTTGTTTTTTATTTATATACAATAGGAATAGATAGTTTCGACTACCGTTCGTTTTACACTGCCCCTCGTTCTTTTGAACAGGAGTAGATATTTATCACATATTACCTGTTCAGAATTGGAGTGAGTGTATGTGTGCGCGTGCGTGTGTCTGTGTGTGAAAGAGCAAATTTTCTTAAACTTGAATTCGTTCAACATCTTCTGAGTCACGTTTTGTCAGCAACTCGATACCGTGTTGAATTTGACGGCTAGACGGGTTCATCAAAAATGTAAATTATGCCGGCAACCTGTCTATACACCTTTAATCTCCTATCCTAGGTTTGTTTCAAGAGCATCCATGAAAGAATATGCAATGATTCACCTCAAACAAGTCTCTAGGAAATATCTCATTCGTCTTTTCTCTCGTTGATTTGAACGTTTCTTACTCGCTGTCTGCTTCTGTACTTTTTTTGTTTTCGATGATAGCGAGAGTTTTATTTTGCTTCAATATTGTCAAATTAAACAAGGGTGTGTGATAAGGAGTCCAATAAAGGAAACTACAAGACCTCCTACAGAATGTAGTGAAGGAAGGCGAGGAGGAAAAAATAAACATTAATTGCAAGGAAACTGAATACATGGTTATTTGCAAAAAGAACAGACATGAAAATTACAGGTTGGAGATACTGAAATCAGAAACGTGCAATAATTTAGATTTCTTGTAAGTGTTTAAACAGAGGACGGAAAGTGCGACACGGAAATCCAAAAGGTAGCGAAAGATGCCTTCCAAAAGCTAAGCAAAGGCGATCATGTATCTTTCGATACATGACTGACGAGGCAGATTTTTTTTTTCCGCCGTAGGTTGTCATTTCTTTCTACGGTAGACAAGTTGCCATCCAAGGTTATATTTACCCATAGCTGTGGGGAGAAGAAGAGGATTCATACCCTTCCCAATAGTATTAGCACGTAAGTGAATGTAATGGATTTGACTGGAATTCGAACTCAGCTCTCCGATTCCGCAATCTGAGCCGCTATCCATTACACCACCGAGCGAGGCTCCTATATATAATTGAATGCACAATAAACAGTAAGTGCTTACTAACAATATATACCTTTAGTATGTACTCCCTTTAGGTATATGTTGTCATAAAATGATGCAGACGTCTCAGCTTGTTAAAATAATCAGGACACAAATTCAAATTGTTTTGTAACGACAATAGAAGGATTCCTCAGTATTTTTATGGTGAGCAGGTAAAACACCGCCAGGACCAATTTACGCGAAACTGTTGAAAATAAAACCATTTATGATTAATTACATATACTTTATTGATGACGTATTTTCCCCTAAGGGATATAACTCAATAACAGAAATCTGTCACGCTGTCTTGAAACAATATTAAATTTGTATTTATTTATTTTATCATTTCACCCCAAGAAAGGCCATAAAGCACTAAGATACAAAGAGTGTGAAAGAATACGAAAAAGAAAACTATATTAACGAAAAAGAACAAATACAAAGAGAGGAATCAAGAAGAGAGTAAATATCGATTGGCACTGCATTTACATTTTTGAAGATGAAAGTTGTCTGGGAATCAAAAAACAGGAAAAGAGTTCCTCAAACGTGAAGTACGGGAAAATAAACAGCAAGGAAGTTACGGTTATATCTCACCAATTCAACTGTAAAATAATGGGACCTTTTTACCAATCTAGTACTGCACTTAAATTTATAAAGTCTTGATATTACAGAGTAAAGTTCATCAGAACCATTACCATTTATGAAGTTAATGGAATGTCGTCTGACTAACGCTGGTACAATTGTAAGCATAGAAGTAAAATTAACTTACGATAAGAAAGTAACTTTTTAATTTTCTTTCTGTGAAAGTCTGAAGACTAACAAACTCTTGGAATTTAATTCCAAATTCTTTGCATCAGAAAAAAAGAAAACGAAGATTTCTTTTTCGATTTTTTCTTTCTCCTGTTGTTTTCATTCCTTTTAATCAAAGAATTGATCTGATGCGTGAACTGAAGAAATAGCGATAAATTATGATTTAACGAAATATATACATTTTAATCAGGACTCATTTTATATATATATATATATATATATATATATATATATATATATATATATATATATATATATATATATATATATATATATATATATATATATATATATACCTTTTGTATTTACTGCTTTTAAGTCTATGTAGTGATAAAGTGATGTCGCCGTCTGCGTCTGTTAAGAAATCAAGACACTGATTCAAATTGTTTTATAATAGCAATAGAAAGATTCCTCAGTACTTTGATGGTGAGCAGGTAAGACGTCGTCAGAATCAAGTTACGCGAAACTGCTGGAAATAAAATGTCTTTATGATTTACATATACTTTCTGATGACCTATTTTCATCTAGGGGAGATAACTCAATAACAGAAATCTGTCACATTGTCTTAAAACAATATTAAATTTGTATTTATTGAATTTTACAAAGATTTTTTTAAGTTAATGGAATGTTATCTCACAAACGCAAGTACAAGTGTTAGGGTAGAAGTAAATTTAACTTATGATAAAAAAAAAAAAAATTTTAATTTTCTTACTGAGAAACTCTTAAGACAAGCGATCACTTGGAATTTAATTCCAAATTCTTTGCATAAGAAAAAAGAAAAGAAAAGGAAAACGTAGATTATGTTTTTTCGTTCTTTCTTTCTTCTGTTGTCTTAATTTTTTTAAGTACATAATTTATCTGAAATGTGAATTGAGGAAATAGTGATATATTATCGATAAATTAACAATAAAAGATACAGTATTTTCTCAAATGATATATTATTGCTGTGGACATTTTCTACTTATAATGTTGGCGTTATATTCGTCTAAACTGACTACATTGTTGAAAAACTATTGACACAAAAATATGTCATTGTTTATCGCATAAATGTGATTAAATTCGGGTAGATGAATCTGGAGAGCCCAGTAAAAGCAACCGATCAAGTGGAAGGGAAAACTGGATCTTAAACCTTCGCTGCCTCGCGGTTATATCCAACCAAACACGGAGTAGAGCTCCGAAGGTGTTTGGTTTTCAACACTGTCAACATTCCGGCAAATCCTGCTATCAAGCCGCCCCTGTGTATTCCTCTGGATCAAGTCGTTACGGCCGAGAGCGGGGCCATGTAGCAGGTGCAGAGCACAACCTTCATATACCATTATCCAAGCTTGCGCCCTGGAGAGGGTCACTCCAGTTTTCACTAACAAAGGAATTTTGACCCTAACAGGGGGCTACCTTTAACTACCGAGATAAGCGGATACTTAGAAATGATTAAATGCAATATATACATTTTAATCACTCATTTTTGTTACATTAAAAAAAACACTGAATAAACAGAAGGAAAGATTATAAAGGAAAAATTAAGTCTGTTCTTGAAAGAAGGTCAAAATAGAAACTTGAAAAAAAAAATGAAACAATTGAGCAAAAACTTGAACGTTCATTTAAAATATCCCAGTCCTTTTTGTCAAAATCAAAGTCGATTGTGAAATATTGAAATTTTAGGGCGTTTATTCTCGTCTCCGCCCTCAGCAAGTTCTGAAAACGATTTTAGTATCTGTGGTATAAATATTTTTCAGGAAACAGTTCTTGTCTCTGCCCTCAACAGGGCTTTTTGAACAAGTTACTTTTCGGGGAATTTTTCGCGGCTTTGCCCACATCCTGGTTGAAAAGAAGTTTTTTCTTCACAGTGTACTCATGAATTATTATTATTATTATTATTATTATTATTATTATTATTATTATTACTAATTCGCAGAAAAATCTGACAGCTAATTCAAGTTTATGCTGCTACCATATATATTCTGGTGACCCCGCTGTTCGTTTGAAGGTTCTCGACAAAATCCAGAGATTAATATGCAATGTGATTGGCCTTGATCTGGCATCTCGTGTACAGTCGCTCTCTCACAAATGTGCCGCCCCTTCCCACTTTCTTTTCTACAAATACTTTCACAGTAACTGCTCCGACGAGCTACTTTCGCTGGTTCCCAAACTGCAGAAATTTAAACGTGCTACTAGGTAGACATCTCAGTCCCACCCTTTCACTGTCGAAACGGTTAAATGTAACCGTCTCTTCGTGTCTTGCACTTCCCGTCTGTGGAACTCCCTTCCTCTTACTTGCTTCCCTGATAACTATAATCTTTAATTATTCAAATGCAATGTCAATCGAAATCTTCAGATGCCTTGATCTAATTTCCTGCCCTTCTCTTCATCCTTCCTCTAAAACGCCTCTTTACTCTTGCTCCGTCTCTCTGTAACCCCTTGCGTGCTAGTGGCACTCACGCCTTGCTTGGGGTGAAATGCTTAAAAAATGTATTAGTTTAACACAATTTGGTTACCTTCTAAAATCATCTCTGTAGGAAGAAGAAATTTTTAACGTGATATTTTTGCATTTTAAAAAATATATTTCCTTTGAGTCAAATGAAAATATTATAATGCCCTTTTGTGGCATGCTTTTTTCTTAAATAATTACAAAAGATTTGTTTTTGCAGTAACATTGATTGTCTCAAAAGTAAAAAAAATTACAAATAGAATGTCACCGAAGGATTTTTCACAGTTCCATACCAAAATTTCTGTTCAAGATTAGCTCATATCTTACAGGCACACGTTTGAAAATTCTTCTGGAAGTGCTGGTAGAGTGGGTCGCCAATATTTTAAGTTTTTCGGGTGTGTCACACGCTTGAGCATTTCTTCCCGATGTAAATTCTTCTGAGAATTATAATCTTGGACATTCCGGAGCCAGTCGTTAACTTTGGTATTTACTTCCATTTCTGGAAGTAGATTTGGATAAAGTGGTATTTCCCACTGTCTGATGCAAGGCATGAAGATCCTGCGGATCAATTGCTTTAAGCGTTGCCATGGTGCTGGGGTGATAATTGTTGAGAGAACATCCGTTATCGTAGACATATTTAATTAAGATCGGCAACAACGATGTCTGAAAATGCTTCAAGGATAAAGCAATGACGAAAAATTAATAACGTTATAAACGAAAATTACGTCATATTTTTCGAATTATTTTAAATGTTTTTATTCTATTATTATAAGAATATTCCACAGCATCAGGCACTATGTTATTTTAATGTTCGATGTATTTAATATATACATTCCTAGTAACCTGTCGTAGTGCCGGCCGCTTTCCACGGCATGCAGCCATTAACGACATCATCAAAAGAGGTTTGGATGCAGCTGGGTTCCCTTCCCAAATCGAACCCGTAGGCCTCGACCGCGGTGATGGAAAGCAGCCGAATGGCATTACCATTTTCTCTTTTAAAATGGGGAAGTCGTTGATTTGGGTGGGATGCGACCTGTACGGATACATTTTCGGCCGGCAATTTGATCAGGTCCCCGGTTGATAGATTTTTTTTCCTCCTGTAGCAGTGGAGACTTCTGGGGTTATTGGCCCTCGTTCGATGGCGTCCCTTCGGAGGATTGGCGCGATTGCTTCTCGATTAAGGGACGAGCCTCGCGAAACGGAGTGGCTCTTGCAGCGTGTCTCACTGGCGATGGTTCGAGGTAATGCTTTCTCCATCATTGCGGCTGGCAGAGGATAGAAAAAAGTTGTTTATACTTACTTTGTTCTGGAATTGTCATCAATGGTCAACTGAACTTGTTTTGTTTCAATAAATTTTGACTGTTCTTTTCAAAAAAAAAAAAAAGAATTATGTTGAATATTGTTCATATTAAATGAAACATGAATTTCTTCACGAGTGTCGATCGGCCTTGAAGATCATTCCTCGGTCCAGTGACCATTCTCGGCATAGGAGAATCATTGTGGAGGGGGCCGCAAAGTATTCACTATGTGAGCGACTCGGCTTGTCGGGGAAGGAATTTCGCTCCTTCTGATCTTGGGTGCCAGCAACGGATTACCTCAGCAACCTTTAGTTTTCGCTTACCTGGCGACTGGTACGGAATAGGTTATCTCTCAATGACATGGCCTTCATATGGGGCGTGGCATATTTGCCAGACTGTGAACGATGCGACCTTGGCAGAGATGAAACGGCTTAGCACGCCTTCTACGACTGTCCTCGGGTCCGTACCCTATGGAACCATGTCAGCGAGTTGACGGCTCGTCTCGGTCTCGAAAAGCACGTGTTCATTGATTGTGCATTAGCTTGTGACAATGTGTCGGCCCCATATTCTGGGGTGAAACGAATGGTGTTTCTATCGCTGCTGGCTACGGCTCGAATGGGGATTTGGACATCACGACAGGAGGAAGTCTTGGCAACCGTCTTTCTCATCAGGATCTTATCCGATTCTTTGAGCATCAGCTCAAGATGAAGATTAGAACTAATAGAAAACGCTTGGTTTCGACAGAGTTTAGCGAAAGGTGGGTGACTGAGGCGAGCTTGGTTCGTGTCAACGGGGCTAGCCTTGAATTTCTCTTTTAGGTATACCTAATTCACATTGGGGTGGTTTCCTGTGGATCCCTCTCCTGATCAGGATAGACCTAGTTAATGTGAGTAAGTGCAGTTACCGGTTTGTTCCTGGCTATATCTTTGGTTATGATCCAACTTGAGATTTCCAGCCTACCCAGTTTGTTTTCTGGCCTCCTTTCATCTCGACTGGATCAGTTTTATTTATTCCCCATGTCCGTATATATTTTCATCTTTCCCTCGCCCTTACCGAGAGAGCCTCTTGATTCTGTCGTAGGACAGAATACATCAGCCACTCTTGTTTGAGGGCTAGATGGGTTCAATCAAAATAAGTTATCTTTAATTTGTTTGTTTTGACATTTTAGTTTGGTTTTTTGGATTCATCCCCTCCCCTCTCATTTTACATCTTGTACAAATTTTTATGTATTGTATTTTATAATCATGAATTAAAATTTTTATGTCGTGGGGTGCGTTTTTTGTCTCCCCGCCCCCGAGAGTATGTGGTATTATGGTATATGAAGAATTGATTGGCGATGGATGAGTTTTTGTAGTGAATGTGTCAGTTGTAACGAATGAATGGGTCGTGAAGTGGATTAGCTATGTATAGGATAGAAAAGACCAGCCTGAACTCTATTACCCACCTTTTCAGCCTTGTGCCACAATTGTGTATTTTACACAATAAATCTTTAACATTATGAATTATATCATTATTGTTTAATTCTTTATTTTTAATTTTTAATTTCCGTGAGAAATCATCTTAGGGACACCTTCATTGGCTTCTATCAGCATGGAGGGGAAAGATGATAGTGAATCAATCGCTTGGTCTGCTGCTATGAAAGTTATTTCATTTTGTTGTGCAGGACATTTATAAGTCTACCATTCAGCCATGCTTCAAGTGGATGCCACCTCGATTGAGTCCCAAAACGTATCCACGTCCTTGTGAGCGAGAAATTATTTTCCACTCTGCAAGACCTCTCTCAAAGAGAAGTTATGGCAATCTACTGTTAACCTTTATCTTCCTACATATCAGCAAGAACTGCTTCTTGTTCTGTAGCCCTTGACCTCGAGTGGCCCCATGCTTTGTACAGAGTGAAACTCTTTATAAAAAAAATGTCCTGAAAGTCGGGGCACAAAGAAGAAGAAGAAGAAGAAGAAGAAGAAGAAGAAGAAGAAGAAGAAGAAGGGGAGATAACCAATTCAGAGATATCACTCATCTATTTTACATTAATTGGAATGAAGATAACGTAACAAATTATGACTTAGGCGTATGCGAAGATAACCGAGAATTAAAAGTGATTTATTATAGTTTTCTTTCTGTAAAAGTCAAATTTAATACAATCACTTTTTATGAAATTATTCCATTTAAGAAGCTTATAAAAATTAATTTACAATGATACCTTTTTGTGCTAAATATACAAATTTACTTGCAATAACGAAACTTTTGGGGCAAAATATAAGAATGGTTTTTTTCTGGGAGAGAATGAAAGAAGAAAGAACATCCAATTTCTTATCCCAATTTTTAAAAAGACGCGGACAGTGACAATGGCTGGAATCTACCTCGTGAAATTTGAAAGTTACAAACATTTATTAAACTGATACAAAACAATATAACAAAATTTTACAAAAAAAGGCTTGCACAAACATTTCCTTCCATGCGCCTTGTTACAGACAAGGCAAGATAACATTACAAAAGCACATAAGTGATTGGCTCTGAATAAGATTCACAATACATTTTTTTTTCAAATCAAGAAAGAAAGAAACTTTGAGAAGAAGAGACGAAAACTGTTTGAAAAAAGAAATTACTTTCAGAAAAAAAAATAGTGACGCACGCACCTCATAGACATATGAAAACAATTGTGTATTTCGCTAGAGATTATCAGAGAGATTTTAACGTTGTTTTTTCAATGTCGATCTGTTTTCAAAGTTTCCCATTCGCGGTCGGCCTAAAGGTGCTCTTTGTTCTTTTTCATCAGCGTTTTTTTTTTTTTTTTTTTAGACTTTTCTGTCTTTTACTCTGCTGGTGACTTTCTCACGACGAAGACTTCGTCTCTACCAGCCGGATGACCTTGGTCGTTTAAGACGTCGAATCCTTTCTGTGTGACGTATCCACTTCCTTATGCACCAACCAACAGGCATTTTCGCTTCAGCCGTCTAACCACATTCTATGGTCTTTCATCGACTTCTTCCACTTATCTGCTCTTCTGTGTTCTTTAATACCCATCGGGAATAGTTCAGCGGATCTCGACTTCTAATTTACGATGGCAAAAACCACCTTTTACATTTATAATATAAAGTTGAAAGCCGATTTTATTCTGTCTGAGCAGCGGACAGTGCATTAATTATTGAAGGGTGGAAACACATAAATGAGATCATAAATAAAATTTGAATAAAATAAACTTTATTTTTGTTTATTTATTGAATTTGTATCAACACCAGAAAAAAATTATATTTAAAAAATGTAAATTTAATAAACTTATTTTCCAGCTTCTGGAATAAACAATAAACCTCATAGCTAACAACGCTTTTACTTTTATTTGTTAAAAAATATAAACAAACATAAGTTTGTTGACTTTTTTAAAATTCAATACTAAATTTTTCGCAAACAACACGTTTACATCTGCTTCATTTTATAATCGAACAAAAATAAGTGTAATGACAAAAGTACGCAGGTGTAGGCTTTAAGAAAGCGTTATTCAACTGCGAATACAAGGGTCACGTATAGTGTCCTTTTATGGTCCCAGTAAACAGAAATAGCTCTCTCAAAGAAGATAGTAACAAAACAAGGGGAGAACACTCTTGATTATTTATAACAATAAGTTTGTGGATTTTTTTTTAATTCAAAACTAAATTTTAAAAAATAACGAGTCTTCTATACCTCCACGAAAAAAAAATTAGTATACAGTGATGAAAATATTCTGCAAACGTAATTAAATCATAGTTTAATCGGCAAAATCGTTATGTCATATTAAGAGGGTGGAGCAAAGTATTTTAAAATTATTTTTTTTAATTTGTTACTCCTGTTTAGAACATTCGAAATTTTGATTAAAAAATGTATTTTTCTTGATTCGCCTCTTTTTTGCAGTGACAAACACATTAATTTGGAAATTCTTGCAGAAATCAAATAATCGTCAGATTTTAATGACATTTTCAGGATTTACGCACAAATGAATTAAATTATTTTTTCAATTATTTTTATTAGAAAATCTTAGTAAGAGTTTCTTTCTTTTCTTTTTTTAGATGCGTTTCTCCCTCTTATCTAATTTTATGAAAGCTTCAGAAATTCATCGAAATAATTTATATATTAGTTAAAAGCAGAATTTTTTCAAGAGTTTATTTTTGCGAAATTGGATCCAGTCTTACCGAAAATCTGTTCTGAATCGGAAAATAAAAATGCAATAAAACTAAGACATTATTTAATTAAAGAAACTTTTAATTGCATAATGACAATGCTCTCCGAAGAAAAAAAAAATCGATGAAAAATGAATTTTTACAAGATTTGTTTTCATTTTTTACAATTTAAAATTGAATAAACTTCAATTTCGATAAGATTATTCTTAAAACTCTATTTACTACTCATATATTTTAAAACTTACTAAAATTTGAAAACCCCGAAGATTTTTAAAATAATTTCGATTTGTGTTTTTATAGCAACTTTCGAAGAGTAGCTCAGATGTGACAGAAGGGCAAAAGTTTGGGGCACTCAGTGAGGATCGAACTTACTACTCAGTCGTAATTGTTCTAGCGAGACAAGCTTGCTAAACATTACTCCGCCTTGAGGTGCCATGATTTCTGAAATATGGATGTACGGGTAAATAGATAAAAGATAAATCTATTAATAAAATGTCATTTGTTTTAAGGGTTGTCTCCCTTTACGAGAAAAAAAAAACCTGTATGAAAATTGTCGTCTGCTCCACTATAGATAATTAACACATCAGAAAAATACGACTCCGTAATTATGAAATGATTATATACAACATTTTATGATTAAACTTAATTTTAAATTTGCTAATTTTCTTCAAGTAATGTTTTAGAAATATATGTTATATTTTTGCAATATTTTTTAAACAGAAAATTAAGTTTGTGTTTACAAATGTCTTAAAAATGGTTGACGTGATAGATTTTACTGAAAAATGCAACTCTATTCCAATCAATATAATTTCAATCTGAAATACACCAAAGTATTTTGCTTACCGGATATAGTAAATTTTATCCTTTGGCTTTCATTTAAAGCTAAATTGAAAACTTTAGGAAATGTTTTTCATTTTTAAAAATTTATTTTAAACTTTATGTATACCAATTTCGTGGAGGTACCTACGATATGGAAATCCGATTTTGTGGACACATAAATGAGATCATGAATAAAATGTAATAAAATAAACTTTGTTTTTGTTTAGTTATTCGATTTTTATTGACACCAAAAAAGAAATTATATTTAAAAAATGTAAATTTATTTCTTAGCTTCAAAACGATAACATCAACATATTATTTTTCATTGTTACATTTGTTGATATTTTTTGACTTTCTCACACGGGTTTCGATTTCTTTCTTTTTTTCAGATATTTTTTTCTATAATTTTTTTCATAAAATTATTCTCTTTCAGGAAATCACCTAAAAAACAGGAAATTACCAAAAACTGTAAATACCCATCAGTTACAAATGCTCCCCCAAAAGTCCTCGCTTGGCCGTTATAATCACAAGCAAACTGGACAAAAAAGAACATTTCAAAACGAAACCAATGTACAAGATCAAGAAAGGTTTCGCGCACTTTCACAGGAAAGGCTGGATGCAGAACGTATCAGAGTACATCACCGACCGACCATGGCGACATCTGAACAGTCACAGGAACGGCAAGATGCCCACTGCGTCAGGGCACGTAACCGACGGACCATGGTGACAGCTGAACAGACACAGGAACAGCAGGATGCCCACTGCGTGAGGACACGTAACTGAGGGACCATGGTGACAGCTGAACAGTCACAGGAACGGCAGGATGTCCACTGTGTCAGGACACGTAACCGACGGACCATGAAGGCAGATGAACAGACACAGGAACGGGAGGATGCCCACTGCGTCAGGACACGTAACCGAGCGACCATGCTGACAGCTGAACCGACACAGGAACGGCAGGATGCCCACTGTGTCAGGACACGTAACCAACGGACTATGGCGACAGCTGAACAATCACAGGAATGGCAGGATGCCCACTGCGTCAGAACACGTAACCGACAGACCATGAAGACAGATAGACAGACACAGGAACGGCTGGATGCACACTGCCTCAGGACACGTAACCAACGGAGCATGGCGACAGCTGAACAGACACAGGAACGGCAGGATGCCCACTGCGTCAGGACACGTAACCGAGGGACCATGGCGACAGGTGAACCGACACATGAACGGCAACATGCCCATTGCGTCAGGGCACGTAACCAACGGAACATGAAGAAAGCTGAACAGACACAGGAACGGCAGGATGCCCACTGTGTCAGGACACGTAACCGAGGGACCATGGCGACAGGTGAACCGACACATGAACGGCAACATGCCCACTGCGTCAGAGCACGTAACCGACGGACCATGAAGAAAGCTGAACAGACACAGGAACGGCAGGATGCCCACTGCGTCAGGGCACGTCACAGGCGGACCATGAAGACAGCTGAACAGACACAGAACCGGCAGGATGCCCACTGCGTCAGGGCACGTATCCGACGGACCATGAAGAAGCTGGAACGTCGCAACAATATCGGGATGCCCACTGCGTCAGGGCACGTAACCAACTGACCATGGCGACAGTTGAACAGACACAGTAACGGCAGGATTCCCACTGCGTCAGAACACGCAACTGAAGGACCATGAAGACAGCTGAACAGATACAGGAACGGCAGGATGCCCACTGCCCCAGGGCACGTCACAGACGGACCATGAAGACAGCTAAACTGACGCAGGAACGGCAGAATGCCCACTTCGTCAGGGCACGTATCCGACGGACTATGAAGAAAGCTGAAAAGTCGCAGCAATATCGCGATGCCCACTGCGTCAGGACACGTAACCGACGGACCATGAAGACAGCTGAACAGTCGCAGGAATAGCGGGATGCTGACTATGGACCATGGCGACAGCTGAACAGACACAGAACCGGCAAGATGCCCACTGCGTCAGGGCACGTAACCAACTGACCATGGCGACAGTTGAACAGACACAGTAAAGGCAGGATGCCCACTGCGTCAGAACACGTAACTGAAGGACCATGAAGACAGCTGAACAGATACAGGAACGGCAGGATGCCCACTGCCTCAGGGCACGTCACAGATGGACCATGAAGACAGCTAAACAGACGCAGGAACGTCAGAATGCCCACTGCGTCAGGGCACGTATCCGACGGATCATGAAGAAAGCTGAAAAGTCGCATCAATATCGGGATGCTGACTATGGACCATGAAGACAGCTAAACAGTCACAGGAATGGCAGGAGACTAATCGCATCTGGGCACAGCGGTGACGTACCTTGCAGACAGCTGAAGAAATTGAGACAGAAAGAATTGCCAGACGGGGAGCAAATGCTGTAGAAATAAACAGGAATGATATATTAGCAGTTTTGTGCATCGAAACCCGCTTTACCTCAGTCGAGTTTTTGGTTAAATGAAAAACCTCAGTTATGGCTGTCAGCGTGATTATTATCTTCGTGTAGAATTGAGCAACGGAAAAACATGTACCAAATGCAGAGCCAAAGAATGCGTGATAGAATGTGATGTTATCTGTTATTCTGGCGAAAAAGTTCTGCCAAATTTAGGGACCCCCCATCTCCCGGAACCATTAAAATCTTTTCTAGATAACACTTCGCTTGATTCGTTACATTTTTTTTTCGCAATACTCGAATTTACTACCAGTGTGTCACAATGGCCATCTTTGGAGCGGAGGAAATACACGAGGCTGGCTATATGCCTACATTTAAAGTTTTTGCACGGGTTTGTCATAGAGTGTGTTCCTTGCTACCCACTCCCAAGTTTCTTCAAATTTCTTGGCGGTGAACAGCAACATGCATCAATTAGATGTAACAATATCAGGAATACAAAGTTAAGTATTGTTCTTGATCTCCAAAATATGTCAGAGAGTTCAAGTTGGGTATGGATCATGCTCGATGTGAAGATTTTAAAGTGGTCATCCATGTCTAGAGGAGAAAATGAAGGGTATAATAATGTTCTACAAACACCGGAGGTTGCCATTGTAATAGTTGGGTAAAAGTTCCATCATCGTGGCATCATTTTACATCTACGAAACAATCAACTTCAGCTCATATCGGAAACAAATCAGGCATATGATGCCTTGCAGTACCCAATCATTGACTTGAAAGATCAAGAAGGATATAATTTCAAGGTTTAGCAAACAAATGTTCAAATCAAACAATTGTTAGTAGAAAAAAAGCTATCTGCTAATGAATATATATATATGAAACATAGATCAGAAGAGGCTACTATATGTTAAGAATGACCAAAAAGAATTCAAAGTAGCCAACTGCATTCATTTGAAAGACTCCTTAACTAATGATGGCAATGTAGAAAATGTCGGACAACTAAAAATCCTACCAGCAACGTTTACTGGAGGTCCTCGGCATATGTAGTGATGTATGTTAGAAAACATGGTACTGCAGATTTATTTATAACTTTTACCGGCAATCCAAAATCGCTTGAGATTATGCATCAACTCAAGTACTACATGATCGTCATGACCGTATAGAAAGTGTTTTTTCCTCAGAAACTATGTATCCTTATCCAATTGATAACCAAAGGCTGTAACTTTGGAGTGGTACTAGCTTACGTGTACACTGTTGAGTGGAAAAAGAGATGATTGCCACATGCTCATTGTTTGGTTTGGCTTGGCGATAAGTTGAGAGCCTCTGACTTTGACACTGTTATCAATGCAAAAATTCCAGACCCTGTGGTCGATCCAGTTTTATATGATATCATTACACATCACATGATTCATGGGCCGTGTGGAAATATAAACAGACGTTCAGCATGCATGAAGAATGGAAAATGTTGTAAGAGGCACCCCAGTTATGAAACTCAGTCTGATAATGGTGGCTACACACAATATCGCAAAAGATTTAAGGATACTGGAGACAACAATTACCCTACATGAAAATAAAACAGTTACCATGCAATAGTAAGATTTTTAATGCCCATATCAATGTTGAATGGCGTGAAACACATTTGTAAATATGTAAATAAAGGAAGTAACCAAATTTTCATCACAATTGAGATGAGAGGAAGGATCACGATGAAGTTAAGAAATATGAAACTGGCCGATCGACATATATATATATATATATATATATATATATATATATATATATATATATATATATATATATATCAACCAATGAAGCCAGTTGTAGAATACTTAACTTATATGCACATCATCCCCCAGATATTCAACTGTCAGTGTATCTAGAAAATGGACAGAGGATATACTTTAGTCAAAATAACGCCACAGAAAGAATTGCAAATCCACAACTCTGATGGCTTTCTTCCCAATGTGTCGAACTGATGATTTTGCAAGAACCCTTTTGTATATTGATGTCTCGAACTGGTTTCCCTTGTCTCGCCTTTTTACACATGGGACACTAAAATTAACGTCTTCAAAAGACAAGAGAAGAGAAACCATTTCGAGACTACCAGGGCATTAGAAAAGCTTAATATTTGGGTAGCATTTACACATTGCATCCAAATCTATTTGAAATGTTCTGTTTCAGACTTCTACGTTGTATTAGAAGCCCACAGAGCATTAATGACCTACAAAGTATCAATGGTCAAGTTCAGTATACTTTCAGGAATGCATGTATTTCCCATTGGCTCTTTGAGTATGATAATGCTACATTACAGGAAGCATCTATATCGGAATCGCAAAGTTTGCCATCTTGTGCAGTGTCAAATCCAAAACGACTTTTGGATGCTGACAAAGAATTCTTAAGCGATGATTTTCTTCCTCATGAACGCAAAGAATATCCTGAAGTCGATATACAGTTTTCTTATATCATCTTCAATATGGCTCTGGTTGACATCGAAGATATCACTTCTCATATTCATGGCAAAACTCTTACGAACTTGACTCACCTGATCGAACTTACACACATCCTGTCACTAATGCATGAATGCGTGAAATGAATTATCAGCCACATCAGCAAGAAGAAGTTGTCCAATATGGTCTTGCATAACTCCATAAAATGTGTATCATGCCGTACTTGATTGTGTAAAAAAACAGCAAAATGTCCTAATATTTCTTGATGCAACAGTAGATACAGGAAAGACATTTTTTTACTAAGTTGATTATAGCCAAAATGAGATCAGAAGGCAAAGTATCTGTGACCGTAGCTTCCTCTGGCATTGCAGCCACTCTTACTTCCCGGTGATATAACAGCACTTTCAGCATTTAAATTGCCGTTTTTCTTAACCAGAGACGATAATCCTATTTGCCAAATACACAGTGGATCAGATTCCGCAAAAGTTTTACAGAATTGTTCATTGATTGTATGAGATGAATGTACAATGGCACATAAAAAAAGCATTTGAATCTCTAGATAAAACATTACGTGATCTCAAGAGAAGTGATGTATTGATGCGTGACGCTTTTATTATCGGGTGACTTCCGACAAACACTTCCAGTTGTTCCACGTAGAAACCCCGCTGACAAACACAACGTTTGCATCAAATTATCATATTTGTGGAAGGACATCAAGACAATAACTTTAAATACTAACATCAGAGTCTATTTTAATAGAGACCCAATGGCTGGTGATTTTGCATCTCTGCTACTGAGAATAGGAGATGGCAAGATTGCTAAGTGCGACCATGACAACCTTGTAATTCCTCCAGGATTAACATCAGTTGTTTCTTCAGTTGAAGAACTGAGAATCAAGATGTACTAAAATATAGCAGAAAACAATGTGAATCATAAATGACTAATTGAGAGAGCAGTTCTCTCACCTAAAAACGACTTCGTGCATGTTATCAATCAAATGCTCAATGAAATTGCAGGTGAGGAAAAAACTTTCTATTCTGTGGATTCAACTTTGGATGATGAACAGGATGTGCAATGCCCTACAGAATTTTTAAATTCCTTAGAATTGTCTGATATGCCAACACACAAGTTAGGCCTAAAAGTTGGATACCCTCTTATATTGCACCGGGATCTTGATGCTCCAATGTAATGGAGCAAAACTGTGTTAAACGCATAAAATCTCATGTCATAGAAGCTGTCATACTATCTGGTAGAGGGAATTGAGAACTGACTTTCATTCCTAGAATACCCCTTATTCCATCAGCTTCTATAATTTAATATAAAAGGCTTCAATTCCTATTTAGAGCGTGTTTCCGCATGACTATTAATAATTCTCAAGGTCAATCAATGGCGGTTGTTGTTCTCAACCTAACTTCACATTTTGTATCCAAGGGTTTTGCAGTAATCCCATATACAATTTAAAAGAGAGTCCAGGATAAAAATTACTAATTAACAGTTTCTTCTGCTCCTCCAGGAAAAACGGTTTGGTCTGCTTAACAAACAAAACCTCCCAAATCTTTCTGCCTCCGAAAATCCCACTTCTGATCCACGTCCTGGGAGGTGGTAACAGGGTAAAGCAGTAACATTGCTCGGTATGTGCAACGCCGGTTAGTCCCTGCTAATTGAATAATAAATACGACGGGAACGTACTTTTAATGAATTGGAAAAATGAATCCCCAATAGTCGGCCATGACAGATATTTCTGGTGGCCCTGTTTAGAGACAATTCTAACTAAAAACTTCTACACAAAATGAAAATTTTTAATAAAGTATCTAACATTCTTTTAATATATTTATCCCAAAAGGATAAGACAGACTATTTAACATTTATTTATACACAATATTTAATTAATTTTAATTATTTTAAACTACTAACTTATAAAATATTTTATAAGCTTTGCAACAAAACAAAAGCAGTATGTTTCTTTGCTCTGTTAACGTAATTTATTTTACTCATGGGAACTGTTGTGTCGGAAACCTACCACCCCTCTTGAAGATGAACTTGTCTACGTCTGTGAACAAAGACTTTAAATAGTGGCATGTCCGTTGACATGAGGGAGACAGTGAGACAGAGATCTCGACCTCTGTCGAACTCTCTGCATTAACAGAGAGGAACCCGGACGAGGCTTTGCCGAAGGGCAAGGTTTCGTCCGGGGAGGTAGACAGGCCTTGAACCCGTCTAGGCGGGTTCAAAAAGGCTATATTTTTGGCCGAGCCTACGGGCTCGGAGATACCCACATTAAACCGGCCTTGTGCCACATTTTATCCTCGTGGGTGGATAGATAAATACCGACAGTGAGATAGAGATCTCGACGTCTGTCGAACTCTCTGCTAATGCAGAGAGGAACTCGGACGAGGGGCAAGGTTTCGTCCGGGGAGGTAGGCAGGCCTTGAACACGTCTAGGCGGGTTCAAAAAGGCTATATTTTTGGCCGAGCCTACGGGCTCTGACATACCCACATTAAACCGGCCTTGTACCACATTTTATCCTCGTGGGTGGATAGATAAATACCGACAGTGAGACAGAGAAGTTCTTAGCTGAGCTAGTTATTGACTACTCAGGCGATTTCAGTACCTTTTTACCAGCCTATTAAAACCCTTTTTATTGTTACGTGTTATTTGGCGTTTGTCTCTACTAACCCCAAATCAACATCATAACAGGAACTAAAGAAACATTAATAAAATAAACAATAATAAAACATAAGATATTTTCTTGAATCATTTATTATTGTTGTTTTTTTTCTATTTTATGTATTTATTTATGCGTCTAAACATACTATCTTGTTGAAAATCATTCATACAAAAAATGCCATTGTTTATCTGAGATTGAATTTCTTTCTTGTTATATACACATGATATATATATATATATATATATATATATATATATATATATATATATATATATATATATATAGTTAAACCTAGAGAGACAGAAAGACCTACCAAAGTTTTACCTCAGCATCAGGGAAGGCTGCCTCCCTGACGATCCGCCTTCCCTGACGATCCGCTTAGGTGAAACCTTGGTAGGTTTGTCTGGCTCTCTAGGTTTAACTAGGTCTGCTCTACTCATTGTATTGAGCACTTTATTTAGTTTTTTTGGGTATTCGCATCGGGTTTTTTTTCTTTGGGCCTTGAACTCGTCTGCTGGACGATTATTTTCGGTTAAAGTACATGTTTTTGGTTCTTTCTTTTTTTATATCTTTTTTTTCCTCTTTGGTGTTGGCTTGTTTATTTGCAAATAAATATACGGAAGGTTTTCCGAGCGAGTATAGATTCCTATTAAGAATATATATATATATATATATATATATATATATTGATGCATGTTTCATACATATATATATATTGTGTATATTTAGGCAGCAATTTTTCATTAATGCATGTTTCATTAAATAACATAGACAAGTTGTGTCTATTTATTTTAAGTAAGTTCCTTTCATATTGTCTGATAAGCTTAATAACATTATCATTGAAAGCCGAAAGGAAATCACCATATTGATACATGTTTAAATCCTATCTAAGCTTTCGGCTTACATAATATGGAAGCAATACTCCATGCAAGGGCGAATGGTTTATTTGTAGATTTGAAGGATCGACTCCGGCGAGAAAAATTTCGACTTTCCTAGCAGTGGACGAAGCTATTGACTCAATGTATTCGTTCCATCTCAGGTCAGCGGACAATGTGAGACCGAGCAGTCGCAAAAAATTCTCTCGTGGACTTGAACGTCAGACATTCTAATGGGAGGCAGGGATGTTTCTCTCTGGTGAGTAATAGAGAGCAGTTTTGTTTTGGGGGCATTAAAGTTAAACTGCCAATATCTGCCCCAGTCCATAACCGATTCGAGGTCCTTTTCAAGACAAACGGCCAGGTTAGTTCTGTCGGCGAAACTAAATTTGTTTTTGAGGCAGGAGTAAATAGTAGTGTCGTCCGCATCGATGCCTACTTGGGAACCTATGACATCAGGAAGAATGTTAATGAAGATAAGGAACAGAGTAGGGCCTAGGATAGAGCCTTGGGGAACACCTGCGTTCGTGGGATAGGAGCTGGAGGAGAATCCGTTGAGAACGACCTTCAGTGTACGGTTCCACAGGAATGATTGTATTAAGTCGAACAATCGACCTATAATTCCATAACTCTGAAGCTTGCGAAGAAGGCCAGCATGCCATACCCTATCAAATGCTTTGGAGATATCAAGAGCCACGGCACAAGTTACTCCGTTATTATGAAGTGCTTGGTAAACAATTTCAGTTATGGCCGTAAGCACATCAGCTGTAGAACTGGCAAAACGGAAACCATATTGTTTGTCGGAGAGGAGATTATGGGATGTAAGTTGCATAACCACTTCGGCGTTGATTAAAGCTTCAAAGACGAAGAGTGGTAGGAGACTGAGAGGACGGTAATTAGAAAGGTCAGAAGGGTCTCCAGAGTTCTTAAAGGCAGGAACAACGGATGAGGACTTCCAACAGGATGGAAAACAAGATTCATTGAGGCAGTAGTTATATAATTTGGAGAGGGTAGGGGCCAATTCAGTCGCACATTTCTTCAGGACAATGGCTGGTATCCCATCTCCACCACTAGCCTTGTGGGGGTGTAATTTAGAGATGATGCCCAGAACCTATGACGGGGTTATGTGCAAGTCGCTCAAGTCAGCCTCAGTTCGAAGGGGGAAATCGGGTATGGGTATACCGGAAGAGTCGAGCGTTGAATTGAATGAGAATTTCCGAGCGAAGCATTCAGCCTTGTCGGCAGAAAGGGTCAGAACCTCAAACTGGTTGACGAAAGAATGTATAGAGGGTTTGCTATTGTTAAGTACGCTCTTGCAGAGACGTCAATAATCCTTGGAGACAAATTTGCGAGATGCAATACGTTCTTTCATACGAGCAGCAAATAGTGACTTTGCTTCATTGAGAACACGCCTACACTCGTTACGGGCAGAGACAAAGAGACGTCTATTGCAATCAGACATGTTGCTACGATAAAGGTGGAAAAAGCGATTCCTATGGGCAATGGCAGCTTGACCTTATATTTCCTTGAGGGGATGAAAGCCTCGATTCCAGCTTTAACTCAGGAGGAGACCTCGGAAGCACATTCTTGAACAGGGAGCTAGAAACAACGTCACAGGGGACGTCGTGAATGAAATCCCGGAACGAGTCCCAGTCTGCTCGTTGATAGCAGAACGATGTTCTAGTGGAAGGAGGTTCTTTGCAGTGGGTTGAGTTGAAGGAGATGTTGACAGACACTACAGCGTGATCGGAGTTGCCAAGAGGGCAGAGCTGCGTGGCGCTACAGGACTCGGGGATGGATGTAAAACATAGATCAAGAAGAGAAGGCTTACCATCCAGATTGTAGGGAAGACGTGTGGGGAAGTCAACTATTTGCGCGAGGGATTGAGAAATTGAAAAATTAAGGGTTTGTATGCCTACAATGTTAGTAGTAGCGTTATTAAACCACTTGCTATGATGGGCGTTAAAATCGCCTAACACGAATATTCGAGCAAACGGATGGAGAGAGAGAGAGCCTTGTCAATGCTGTCAGAAATGCATTCGAGTACACCACAGTCTTGGGAGGATGGAGAGCGATAAAGGAAGAAGAGGTAGCTTACAACATCGAGAAGGGATAGCCGCAGACACATATACGAATGATCTGGAGATTCAAGAGACAGCTCTATCGCCAGCGGGAGATGGTCCTTGACGTAAACACCAAAGCCATGCATATGGGTTTCAGAGTCTGTTCTAAAGAGTGGAATGTATCCGGGGATCGAAAGGTCAGAGGAGGGGATAGATGAATCAAGGTTGGTCTCACAGAGAACCAGTATATCTCGGCAACAAAGGAGGATTCAACTCTGCATAAGTTGATTCTAATGCCTCGGATGTTAGAAAATGAAATGTTAAAGGTTTTAGGAGATTTTTTTTAGAGCTGGTTTAGGATTTCTTTTGGGATCGTTGTTAGATTTCATGATGGGTAAATGCAGTAATAAAAAAACAAACTAGAAGGTGCAGACGGTGATCGACCGCGACGTGGACAGACGGAATTTGGCGCAGCCTGCAACATAATGAGGCCTCAGGGTTGCCCACCGGAGGTGACTGCAGGGACATCGTTCCATGCGCGACATGGCACTACAAACACCCCGGTATTATACAACTGTTGATTAAAGCGGCCGCTCAAGACGCTATGCAAGAGTTAGGAAACAGCAGTCGGAACTACCAGTCGGAAACAGCAACCAGAAAACTGTCAACCGTGTACCCTCAGAATAACATTACCAAAGACGTCACACGTCACGGGAGAAACACGGCAGCCTCCAGTACAGAGCCTAGAGAGATAGGAAGAGAGAAATTCGGGAACCCCCTCCTAAACAAGAAACAAGGTGTGAGCCTCTACTCTTGTACAAGAGAAGGAGGAGGAGTATTGACCGGATGGCAGGGAAACCTACCCACTCCTATTACATACACACAGAAAAAAAAGGCTACAGCTGACAAGTCCGAGTTGACAGCTGTAGACATACTTACCAATGGATGGGAATGGGATTTTATGTTTATGCCTTCCATTATATTAAGTTCTAACTTAGTTAAAGTCCCATTGTCTGATCCTAAAGAACAAATTTGGTTTTCCAGTATAGCGGATGCGACATAGAATTCTAATACATATGGTAGCTAGCGTTCACTAATTGCAGACTTCCATTCTCATGGTCAGATAATGGATTGTATAGGCTGACTTTATATGTCACCAAGCTTTTCACTTTCAAGGAACTGATAGTTGGTGGAGGGCCCCCACTGCCGACAATGGGCTTTTTTTGGTAGGGGAGGGTCGATTTTCAACAAACTAAGCGACTGCAGGGTTACAAATTAGTTACAATATTTGAACACAGGAAGAAAAATGTAAGTAAAGCAAGTAAACTAAATTAATAAAAATAAAGTGGCAGAATAGCAAATACAGAGAGAGAGAGAGAGAGAGACAGACAGACAGAGACAAAAACATGGGCAAATTTGGGTAAGCGTATTCTACTTACAATGGCAGCTAGAGTTCACTAACTGCCGACTTCCATTCTCATGGTCGTCAATACTTTTTTAAAATGAAAAGAACAATAGCTCCATCAGGGAAAGAAGGTTTTAAAAAATAACAAAATCTTGAATAAATCGAACTGTTTTTATTGAAATAAAAACTGCAACAGTTAACAATGACCAAGTAACAAGTAAGCAATGTCTTTTCAAAAAACTTCAAAGTAGAAACTTGAAAAAAGTGAAACAGTTGAACAAAAACAAGAACGTCTTGGTAAAATTTGGTGTCTTGTGCCATTATTATTATTATTATTATTATTATTATTGCAATTTTTCTTTATTTATGATGTTAAACGCGTAAATGCTTTATATCTAAATTTAACGAAGTCATTAAATAATAATATTAGGTTGGTGCAAAAATAATGTCGGTTTTTGACCTTAAAAAATACGTCAAAAACCGACATTATTTTTGCACCAACCTAATAATAAAAATAATGATGTTGATTATCATCATCATTTTGTAAGGAATCAATGGCCGAAATTCAAATCGGATTTCCTTTCGGGCAATTTATTCTCGTCTCTGCCCTCAACCGGGTTAGAAAACGAATTTCTTTCTCAGCATATTTGTATTTTTGGTGGGGGTGTGGGAGATAATTTCTCCCTCCTACAACCTCTTCGCCGGATAAAAGCGTGTTTCTCTATTTGGAAATCAAGTATTTTTTTTTTTTTTTTTGATAGGGTAATTTTTCAGGTTGTTACCCACAAGCGTGTTGGAAAGCGTAATTTCCTTTTTCTAACGCAAATCGTTTTTTCTTTTTTTTTAGCTACGTTTTCCTCTCTGGCTTCAAGCGGGCTTTGGAAAACTAATTCCTCTCCTTTCTCGTTATTTAGGTGTCGTTTTAGGGCCATTTTTTTTTTTTTTTTTTATAGTTTCTGCTCTCAGGCGGTTTAGTCGGATTTGAACACGAATCAATCTTCTCTATGTTTGTCTGTCTGTATCGTTCTCTCTTCATCCGGTTTTAAAAACGACTTAGATTTTCGCAGTGTAAAGCTTTTCCGGGTAGTTTATATATATTATATAATTCTTCTCGTCTCTCCTCTCAGGTGGTTTAGAAAACTGTTTTTATTATTATTCGTAATTCACTTAGTTTTCTGAGTCTATTCTTTCTTTTTTTTTTACATATTTCTTGTACAAAGACAAATGGTTTGCAAAGACCAATGGTTTTTAAAACAATTTGTCTTTGCAATAAAATCTATTGTCTCGGAATAAGGTAATTTAAAAAAATATCACCGTAATATTTTTCACAGGTTGACACCAAGGTTATACTCTGTTATTATTATCCATTGAGACAAAGCTGAATCTAGCACCTGGGGTCTTAAAACACCGAATATTCTTCTTCCTTACCGGTTGCTGACACTACAGGTGCCGCTCTGTTATGCTTGACTGCATTTAATACTGCTATTCTTTTACTGCCCCCACTGCTGAAATCTTGCTATCACTTTTATTTCTTTGTTTATTAACAGCTCCCATATGGTATTGATTTCTATGCTAAGCCTACCGAGGAGAACCTCATATTCAAGCATATAGACTGATTCCTTCCGACGTCTGACTCTCAAGTGTTCTTCTCTCTCTCTAATATTTTTTATTTAATTCCAAAATGTTTGATGACCACCCTTTTCTACCGATACATATATGGAACAAAGAGCTCGATTCAAAATTATCTGAATTGGCACCTGAAGAAGGCTGGAATGCACAACAACGGAAGCGTTGTGTTAATATTAAACGATGCTGATATTAGTCCGAATGTATATTGTATAAAAATGATTTAACCGTTAGTTCTCTGCAATATCGCGAGTGATTCCGCTTCAATATCGGCTCTCAATTAGCTGTTAATCGCAGGAGGACGACTTCTTTCCTTCTCATTTTCAAGACTCTGTTACAGATTTTCTGGAACCAATATTCAACTGTACGTTCGTTGTCGGTCCCCTGAGCAAAAGCTTTGTCGATATTGCGAAAAGTTTCTGCTACTTTATGTTCCTGTTTTTAACTAATACAATAAAATCGCTTCAATAGTGGCCTTTTGGGGAATACGTCATGGGAATAGAAAAGATCATTTCTGAAGCGAAAATGTTGACAGGTGATTTTTATGCTTAACAATAGATTGCCAATTGCATTGATCAATAACATTTTGTCCCCGTTCCAACGTTTCGTGATAAAGAACTCACTTTGAATCCAATTTCCCAATAGATTCTGTTTAGGTTTATATGTTGAGTCTATTCTGGATCTAGTCACAATTTTCTTTAATTTGAATTCTTGCAGCTAATCTATTTTATTTAAATGTGTGGTGTAATGGATAACGGCTCAGAATGAGAAGTTGGAGTGCCGAGTTCGATTTCCAGTTGGATTCGTTACATTCACTTAAGCGCAAATACCCCTGGGAAAGGTATGAATCTATCTCTTCTTTCCCCATCCTAGCTATGGCTTAAATAGAAGGACACACTACATCCTATCGCCTTAGCAAACAGTCTACCGTGAAAAGAAACGGCAGCCTACTATGGGAAACTTTCTGCCGAGTCAGTTATGAATCAAATCCGACATGATCGCCCAAGCGTGTATAATGAATGTCACTGAACTTTACCCAGTCTATGTTTATATAAGTTCATGTAGATCATCATCATCATCAGTTGTATTACTGGGTGTGGCCTTAGGGTCGCTGCGCAACTGAGCCCCTGACCAGTTCCTTTCACATTTCTGAGTTGAAAACCTGAGGTATTCTTTCATGCGCAGCGTGTCTTGGGCAAGTATACTAGACGCAGACCATCCCTCTTCAGGTCAAGCCATAGTCGATGTCCTCCAAGTTGAAGACGGGCCTAGGTCGGAAAAAATCCTCCACTCTGGTCATTGACTTTTGTTTAGGAAACCGTGTCATCACTGCACTGGCTGCATACATAGCTATGGGGCCCAATCTACCAAGCAGCGCTAAACTGTCGTTTAAACCACAGTTTGACTGGTGTTAATCCAGCATGGTGTCTAGCAATCCTCCTCATCGGATAAGAAAGGTGGGGGAGCCAGTTTAAAGGCCGATGACTCAATCATAAGGCAGCTAATACTGGGTTATATGGTAGTAGAGTGGCTAGTCAACTAGGAGGGCATTAACTATGGTTTGACCCCGAGAGGGATAGCCTCCCCCAGGTATATTTGTCCAAGACACGCTACGGCGGAACGAATACCTCAGGTCAAGTTTTCAGTCCATGAATGTAGGACTACGACCACACCCAGTAATGGAGATGATGATGATGATGATGATGATGATCTACATGAAATTGTAGAAACACAATTTGGATAAAATCTAGTGTCATTCATGAAACACGCTTGGGCGATCATGTCTCGTTCGATTCATAAGTGTCTAGGCATAAGATTTCCCGCAGTGAGCTGCTGTTTTATTTCTACTGTAGACTGGTTGTCAACTAACGCTATAGGATATATTAGTTGATTTCTGATGAATTCATTTCATAATATAAATACATTACATGATATTAATCTATTAAATTAATTTTATATTAATATTATATTTATATACTAATTTAATAAATTGTATTAATATGATATCGTTATAAAATATTAATATATTATATTAAAATATATTATAACAATCTTTTCTCTCATTTTTTTTATTCACAGGGTAACCCAAAGAATATTTCCCCAACAACACGAATTGAACCTTTAAGTGAACCTTCTATCATCATAAATCTTCACAAAATTAATATAAACAGTTTCGTATCCGAACGTAAACAAACATTTTTTTTCGAATGAATGATATATATATATATATATATATATATATATATATATATATATATATGAAAATTTCTCCGAATTAATCAGTAGAGAGACAATATTTATGAATAAAAATGACAATAGGAAAACTGGTAATTGCTGACGCGTTTCGTCCAATGTGGACTTTATCAAAGCAAAATACGAAAATGAAATTAAATGAACAAACTAATAAAGTCCACATTAGACGAAACGCGTCAGCAATTACCAGTTTTCCTATTGTCATTTTTATTCATAAATATATATATATATATATATTGGAACCTTGACTTACGAACACCTCCACTCTTGAAAAACTCCTCATACGAACAAAAATTTGTCAGAAAATTGGTTTCCACTTATGAATTAATTTCGACTTACGAAAGTAAGAATGGGCTTCTTGCCACTGCATTTCAAAGGAGATATTTGATATAAATATACCGTAAATACTTTTTAATTTTATCTAAATATACTGTATTTTATATTTTTATGTTTTATATAGTATATTATTTATATTTTATATATAATGATATAATATTGTAGTATTATACAATATTATAATGCTTTTTATATTGTATTTTTATACTGTACTGTCTCTACTAAATATTTGCAGATATATTTTATACAATATTTTTTGTTCTTATATTTTTATGTTTTATACACTGTGTACATTATTATATTATATGTTTTATATACAGTACTGTATTATATTATTATACAGTACATATTTCTATACAGTTCCATTACAGTAGATGTAGTGTGATGCTACGAGCATTGTATCAGCCTACTGTGTACTCTTTGTTACCTCGTAGAATAAACATTTGTAGTGTACGCATATTTGCGATTATATCAGTCTAAGTGTAAAAAATTAATAATGTGCAAAGATTTATGTACAGTAATTAAAACAGTGCATGTACATTATTGCACAATACAGTAACATGTACATTTTATTAAAATTTATTGAATTAAAAATAGGTAAAATGCTACAATATGCCTAACACATAATAATCAAGGGGGTTGAATTCTGAGGAGTTAGGTGGCCAGATGTAACGGGGGATGTGAGCACCGAAATTGTCTGACAGCCATCTGGGTTCTCCTGCTTGTGTGTCATGATGCCGTGTCCTGTTGCCAGACTTAGGATATTCCAGCAGTCATCCTCTTACCCAGGACAGTACTACCTCCTCAAGGCACTTGATGTAGGCCTCCGTGTTGAGTCTATGTCTCTCACTAACAAATTCGGGAGTTCTTTTCTTATCAGAACAATCAAAGTGAGTTTTCCGAGCTGCCGTACCTAACTCTAATCGCCATTAGACTCACCCAATTCTTTCCGAATCCTCTGCATTGTCCTCAGATTGACACCTCACAACACTCTGAAATATTTGTATTGGAGCTGCCAGCACGAATGCCAAGCAGTACAACATGCCGCTTCCAAATTTCTGGCTTAGTGAATTTCGCTATGGTAGTTTTGTTCGCATAAACGGTGCCCAACTGACCCTACTATAGTGTGCAGTCGACAAAATCAAAACAAAAAACGCGCATCCGCGAAAGTAAAAATATAAAATGGCTAAAATTTACCTATCGTAACATATATATATATATATATATATATATATATATATATATATATATATATATATATATGTTTGTTTGTGTGTGTGTCTGTGTATTGTTCATTTTTTATATTTTTATACCTTTGATTATTAACTATTATCGCAATGCTGGATTCTTAATAACAAAAATGGCTAAAATAATATAAATAAAACTAAATAAAATTGACTAGACATAATACTAATTTTAAAGTATCAGATTGATTGAGTGATTCATTCATTCATTTTTTTAAGACTTATCAACCATTTGCGGGTTATTTAAAGCCAGAATATATTTTTACTTTCTGAGAATTTGGGGTTGGGGTGATAATAATGATTTAGCTGTACGAGTTTTACTAATCCACCCGTATCTGTCGGGAGAAGAGGTCAATTCTAATGGCATTTGCACATAAGTGAATACAATATACACAACTGGAACTAGAACCCAGCTCTCCGTTTAACAATTCCGAGCCATTATTCATTACACCACGGCACATCTAAGCTTACAGCACCTTGTATTACCAAGTACTGATTAGGCTCGACGTTACTCAATTTCGGTGATACTACGGGAACCGGTGTTTCAATGTGATATCACTATAAGCAAGTATCAGATTTAATTTTTGTTCAAATGAACATGTTTCAAAGACGATTGTAGTTTCCCAACCCCAAGTATTTTTTTCTTCAAAATAACGATGCGTCTTATATACCAGTGCTTTATCTATCTACATTATTCTTCGAAATAATGTAGATAGATAAAATGAACGAGAGGAGGTTGTAATAGAGAGAAAGATGGTGGAAAGGGACAAGAAACAGTGGAAGAAATCGGAGCATATCAGTTCCTTATGGCTCATTTAATACTGAAATTTAATTTTCTTGGGAGCAGTAGTAATTTCTTTTTACAAAAATGTATTGCTAGTAATATATTTTTTCTTTTTTTAATTTGTTATATAAAAATGTATTACCGGTAATTTTTTTACTATGAAAATGTATTGTTGGTATTACTGAAATAAAATTTTTATACTTTCATATTGTTTTGCTTATAGCTGTCACCCTAACAGCTGCTACAACCCAAGGTCAGGGTAGACCTAGGAAGAACATCAATTAAGAGGGTGTTCCACGTCCCTCAAAACATCGCAATCAGAGGCCTTGCTGTCGGTTGTAGTTTATCGTCATACTCAGGACGGAAAAGTTTGAAGTACACCAATAGATCGATTTAGGGAGTAAAATTGTTTATTGATTAAGTGGAATTTTACGGTTTATTGCATGTTGTTTAAACCCAGAAAATATTTTTACGCTTTAGCAATTTTTTTGAGAATTAATTTTATTGATACAAATTCTACAAATTAATCCATAGCTATGGCGGCAGAAGAGGTGAATTCATACCTTTCACAATGGTATTTACGAGTAAGTAAATATAACGAACACGACTGGAACAAGAACTCGGCTCTCCGATTTCCAATTCCTAACCATTATCCATTACACCACCGCACATCCAAGCTTCTTTCTTTGTTTTTTGTTTGTCTCTTTCTTTCTTTCACTTTTTGTTTGTTTCTTTCTTTCTTTCACTCATTGTTTCTTTCTTTGCTTCTTTCTTTTTTTTCTTTCTTTGTTTGTTTCTTTTTTTTTCTTTGTTTGTTTGTTTGTTTGTTTGTTTCTTTCTTTCTTTCTTTGTGTCGTGTTCTTTCTGGATGTATGCGATCATAGCTCTCCGCCCACCTCTTTTCCTTTGCAGCTCTCAACAAGTCTCTTCCCTCTGTCACCTCCCCCAGACCACGTTCTGTCATCCACTTGTTTAAGGCCTCTAGGTATTTCCCTTTTCTCTCTTTCCCTCTATTCGCCCCGTGAGTATCAGATTCTCCAAGTCCTCCTTCTTCATTATGTGTCCCAGGAGCTTCAACTGCCTCTCGACATGATGGAAAGAAGACAGAAAACTCTGCCAAGATTAAGAACGGACAATTACACAATTACATAACTACAGAATGAACACTTTCTAACACTATGTATGCTACGCCTCTCAAGAGAGAGGGACGAATCAAGCCGAGAAGCTCGGCTTAACGGTCGAACTCTCTGCCTCTGAGCAGAGAGGAGCCAGGACGAGGCTCCGCCGAAGGGCAGAGTCTCGTTCGGGGATGTTGACCAACCCGATCCCGTTTATACGGGTTCTACGGGCATTTTTTGGCCGAGCCTACAGGCTCCGGAAACCCACGTTAAACTCAGCCTTGCGCAACATGCAACCCTCTTGGGGGGGCTAGATACCGAATCTAGTCGAGCGGATAGCAGTTCGCTCCAAACCAGACTGACAGTCATACTAACACCTTCCACATCTTGTATTATTATTTCGTGTAATATACCTTCGTTATTTCTATTCTTGTGTTCGTGTTGTTCTTCCTTGGTCCTAACCTGGACCATAACAACAATGAAATAAGGACCAATTGCAGGCAAAATAAAGAAGGAGTGACTAAACGAAAAATGTGCAGAAATAGAAAGATTGAGTACTACCATCTAAGCTTACAGAACATGATATTCCCAATCGGTTACCCATCGTTCATTGATCGGGAAGGGCATGAAAGCACCTTTTAATTGCCATTGTTTCCTGGCACGGGGTGATAGCAATTGTTAGGGTCCCAGCTATAGGCAAATAGGAACCTCCAAATCAAAACAAAACAGTATGAAAGCATATAATAAACTAGCTTAAAAGACGTCCTAAAGGGCGGCATTTAAGCTAGCTACTGATTGAGCCTTCTGCTTGTTTAGGAGTCAAAGTCCCTAAGTACATATTACATATTCTCTTTGCATATTATCAGCATTAGAAGCTCTCTTGACTACCGTTTGATCTGTGTTTTCCGTTGCACGGGTCTTTATTTTCTGTGCTGCAGCCTTGGCTCTTCTGATTGCAATCTGGTCCTCTGTTGGCGGAGATTTCTTTTTGAGAGGCATACTGATGCTGTATGCGATAGACAGCAATAAACTACAGAAGAACTCAAAATTGATCGCTGCATTTAAATATTGCATTAACAATTAAGCTTACCTTTGAAAAGTTCAACGATAATTCTTCTGCCGCCACTTAATTTAAAGACTTGCCTTACAGCAATTAGATGTGTGTAGGTCCTTACTTTCCGTACAAACAATTTTTATTTCATGGGTGATTTTCACTTTATTTCTCGACTAATTTTCGTTATTTTCACATTTATTTCCAAGTTATAGAAATCGTTATCGTACAAAAAATTCGTCGCAAAACATCGGTTAAAAAAATCAGCGAAAACAATCGCAGTAATGAAAACTTGGGAATCCAAAACTTCTGTAAGATTCGCTATTGAAAGCTAGAGAGTTGTGTCCCTTTAATTGAAAAAGTGTGACACAGGGATACACTGACATTCACATTTATTATATAGAAGAACCAGCAATAATTTTTTATATAAAAAATTACCAATAATACATATTTATAGTAGAATTACTACCAATGATACATTTTATAGTTGAATTACCAATAATACATCTTATAGCAAAATAAACAACAATACATTTTATCTCTAGTTGAAAGCATACACTTGCGTTCGAAATGTATTTAATTGAAGCCATAAAATTGTGTTCATTATTTAGATTTTGGTATTGAATAACACATAAATTTTGATGTTGTTTATCTTCGACGATCGTATGGAAACCGGCGTTTCAACACTATATGGCCTTAAACTCCAGTGATAGGGGTGATGGCTATTATTGCAGAATTATTTAAAGAACTAAATAATTTTCTTATAAAAATTACTGAACATTTGCACAATCAATAACAATTATAAGAAAAATCTCTTAGCAGTCCAAGAAATATTTTTTGTAAATTGTTCCTCCTCTTTCTTATTACGAATAAACACGAAATTCTTCGAGTAGTTATTGCTGTAAGGTAAGTGACTGCAAATTACAATGGTTCAGAAACCTTCAGGTAAAGTGTTTTATTGTTGCTGTTGCCAGTTTCCTTGGTTTCCCGTTTATTTTTGTATTTCTTATATTTTTCTCTCTTTTGCTAACTATGAAATTATACTTCTTCTCAAGTGATTATGTTTCTATTTCTTTGTTATATTCAAATGTTTTAATAGCTTTAAGTCAACTGCTACTAATTGGACTTAGATTAATTCTCTCTGTCTCTACTCCTATCTCTATTTCTGTTCTTCTTATCTCCCTCCCTATCTATCTATCTATCTATCTATCTATCTATCTATCTATCTTCTCTCTTTTTTTCTCTATCTATCTATCTATCTATCTATCTATCTATCTATCTATCTATCTTCTCTCTTTTTTCTATATCTATCTATCTATCTATCTATCTATCTTCTCTCTTTTTTCTATATCTATCTATCTATCTATCTATCTATCTATCTTCTCTCTTTTTTCTATATCTATCTATCTATCTATCTTCTCTCTTTTTTCTATATCTATCTATCTATCTATCTATCTTCTCTCTTTTTTCTATATCTATCTATCTATCTATCTATCTTCTCTCTTTTTTCTATATCTATCTATCTATCTATCTATCTATCTATCTATCTATCGATCTATTTATCTATCTTTTTTTCGCATCGTCCTCCCTCGGGCTGTCTATTTATCTACAAACTTTTCTTGGTCCCGTCTACTGCTTCTCTCTCCTTTCCACCATCTACCTCTCTATTTCAACCGCCTCTCGCTAACTTTTTCTATCTACTGTATGTTTCGGGATATGAGACACACCGACATTTTTCTGGAAAAAATCTGGAGGGAAAAACTGCAGTTGTATTTGAAATGTACGAAGTTAATCAAAGTCTAGATGGGTAATTGCCTGCGAATACCAGGTACGGCAATCTTGGATGTACGGGTGGTGTAATCGATAATGGCTTGGAATTGTTCATCAGAGAGACGTTCCAATTCCAGTTGGGTTGGTTATATAAACTTATGTGCAAATACCTTTGGGAAAGATATGAATTTACCCATTCACCCTCCCAGCTATGTAATAATTAGTAAGACTTGTATCGCTAAATCATTATTATCTCCTCCAAAAATTCGTACAATCTATCTGGTGGCTTTAAATCTGCAAATGGTTGATAAGCCGTAGAAAACGAATCAGTCAATCAATGAATCTGATACAATAAAAATTAGTGTTTAATTTAATTTCTTTTTTATTGTTTCTTTTTAGCATTGAAGATGAAGAGGAATGAAGATGTTCTTTGAGAGCCATTATTGAATCAGAACCACGCAAGACAGAGATTGCAGGGAACTAAATGCTAAGTCATTTTTATATAATATACATTCGGACCAATATCCGCGTCTTTGTTATCATTAACACAGCATTTCTGTCGTTGTACACTCCGACCTTCTTCAGGTGCCTTGACAGGTAATTTCGAATAGAACACTTCAAAAAAATAAATAAATAATAAAAAAATAAAAAAAAATAAAAAATAAGTGACAGCAAAATTTCAGCAGCAGGGTTTGTAGTAAGTAAAGGATAGACACCTGGTGAAGGCCGGAGACCACAACGTTGAGATAATAACAACAATAATGAGAACATTAATATGTAATAATGATAGATCCTTATTCCAGAAATTCAGACATATGCACCAAATTGGAATATCAAAATAAATAGAACGAAAATAAAAATGAATCGGGGTTACGAAGTCTGCTCTTGGCTTATTTCGAGCAAGCAAAAACGATCCATTCTTTGATCGCTTTGTGACCTATGACGAAAATGGTTTCGAGATGTAAACGGATGGCTGACAGAGATGTGACAATTAAAAAATTCCCCAAATCAAAACCGTATCCAAAGATTGTTTTAATTATTGTTTGGGGTCTTTTTCGTAGTCCCTATATCGTTTGGACTGACCACCGACAGTCCTTGCGCTTGACTCCAATTCACCGAAGAATAAACGTCGAAGGTAGCGGCTGGGCGTTTCTCCTTCGCAATCTATTAGGTTGGTGCAATAATAATGTCGTTTTCTCACATATGTGAGAAAACGACATTATTTTTGCACCAACCTAATACGTTCTGTTTAGTTGTTCGGCACTGGGACGTCCTGGACACCACCTAGTGTCATGGGTATTTTTTTTTAAATAGATTTTATATTAAAATACAAATTAATGTGCGTTACGTCACAGCGTTCATTCATTACTTCTTATAAATGCAATAATTGAAAATATATTAACAAGTGAAAAAAAAAAAAATGCGTTATATTTTAACCCTGGAAGACGGCGTATTCCCTCGTTAAAAAGGTCTTGTTCTATATTGAAAACGTGCTGATGATCTGTTAGATATCTTAAATTCTGTTTTCAGAATAAACCGGAATATTTATTAGATTTGGTCCCATGTAGACGTCGTATCCCACATTAAAAATGCCATTTGCTGCATTACAACCAGGGAGCATAAATATCTTAACCCCTGCAAAATAAAATAGTCCAGCATATTCAAGATTGATTTACTTCAACTTTCACCATTTCTTTAAAATTTATTAGCAACTTTTATGTTGAAACTTGACTAATGCATGGAATAATAATGCAACACAAAATATACTTAGAACAAAATGTATTGAAACAAGAAAGTATACACAATATTTACATATAGTCTTTTGTATATTCCTGGGAAGACCGTTCCTGGAGAATGTGTTGACTGAGTCGCAGTCGGGCAGAGTCTCTGGTGAACCTCTTCGATTCCTTCCCGGTACCAACCATATTTATATGGTCGGTACTCCACTATGCAAATTAGGTGGATCGTACCACAACATTTTACATCTACCCTGATGATGACCGTCAGGATAGTCGAAAGTAACAGAAGTGAAACAGTCCAACAATTTTCATCCAAACAATCAATTCTTAACTTCTGTCTAATATGAAACTTCTGAAAAAAAAAGTGATCCAGATATGTGTTGGCGCAGTTGATCAACAAAACTCCTTGTAAAACCAAAGATGAACTGAAGGCAAGGATTATGACAGCATTCACGAACTTAAACAAGAGTTGCAAGAGATTCCGAAATCGTCTGGAAGCCGGGAAGTCTTTAGTACTTCAAGATATTTTTTGTTTAATGTTGGTAAATATGTCAAAATGAGATATCAGTGTTATTTTCATTTTTATGTAATTCAAATTTATCCATTGTACTCTGTAATAATAAAGACATTAAATTCCCAACAGTTTCTCCTAACTATATTATGACCTGCTCACCATCAAAATACCGAGGAATCTTTCTATTGTTATTATAACCCAATTTGAATCTATGTCTTGATTTCTTAACAGACGCAGACAGCGACATCACTTTATCGCAACATATACCTAAATGTATTAAATACGAAAGGTATATATTAGCAGTAAGAGCATAATAAACTGTCTGTCGTATATTTATTTAATGAACACTTTAAAAAAATATTATACTTATAAAAAAATAAAACGCTTAATTTTTTAATCAACCAAAACAAGGCAATAAAGTCACTAAGACGCAAGGTGTTAATCAGTGTACGAGAATATGAGAAAAAACAATAGGAGAGAGGACAATAAAAGTACGGGTATTAAGAAGACAGAAAATGGCGATTGACTTTGCATATAAATTTTTGAAGATCAAAGTTAACCGAGAAGCAAGACGCCGGAAGAAACTTCCACATACGTGAAGTGCGAGAGAAGAAACTGTTAGCGTAGAAATTACGGTTACATGTAGCTATTCCAACTCCAAAATGATGAGACCTTGCCGCCAATCTAGCATTGCACTTCAATTCATAAAGCTCAGGTTACAAAAAAAAAAGTTCATCACAAACAGTTACCACGAAATTATTTCTAGAAAAGGCATATCAGTTCAGGATAAAAGCTTAATATTAATCTAAATACTAGCAGAAACACATAGTAAGTATTTATTAGGTTGGTGCAAAAATAATGTCGGTTTTTGACGTTAAAAAATACGTCAAAAACCGACATTATTTTTGCACCAACCTAATACATCAAAAATAGGTATTTCAAGTAAACAATGAAGATATCTAAATTCAAGCGAAGTTCAATCCATTCACCCAACAGTATGTATACAGCAATTGATGTATATTTGTCTTCAGACAGATAGATACATATATAAAGAGAACGATAATACAGTGTAACCCGAATATAAGAGACCCTGATATAAGAGAAATCCGGATATAAGAGAGATTTTCTCTGGTCCCAAATTAGAGCCATACTTACCTGAACAAAATAGACCAAACCCAGATATAAGAGAAACCCGGATATAAGATACTTCTTCTCTGGTCCCGACAACTCTCTTATATCCGGGTTACACTGTACATTTATTGTACCATAAATTATACTATGTCATTGTGATTAATTCCTTTCATTCGAATCCCTAAATAAGTATATTTCGTTCCCCTTAGATACAAATTATCTCACATACTTATATCCAAAGAAAGTATTTATACTCGTTGTTTGGATTTTGTAACCCCAACATACATAAAAAGCAATAAATTTGAAACTATTTAAGCTATTGAATCAGTAAATATCTCTGTTACAATTGACATCTTTCAATCAGACACAATATATTTAGCTGTAATAAAATACATTGCATAAAATTACTGAATCATGTTAGAAATGATCGTTATGATGTAAATTTAACATTATAGATAGATTCAGACTAGCTGGCGTAACTGAGATAATAATCTATTTAATGAATTATTTAGCGAGCAAACTACGGCCGATACAGGGAGTAAGTACACTAACACCATTTATTAGTAGAGCCAGCTTTTAACTTCAAAACATTTTCTATATAGTCGCCATCATGAGTATGAAATTTTGTCAGCTATTAACGAGATTAACATACCGAGTTTATAAAAATCTCCACCAATTTTCTTGCAGTTCGATGTTTCCACTGCTAAAACACGTTACATTCTCCATGACTCTGCTCATCTCTGCAGTTTGGACTCCATATACGTCTATCAAGCGATAATGAATGCCAGTCGGTGAATCTTTTCACTGCAGGCGAGATCAGGGACACATTTATGCTTAGTACGACTTTCAAGAACATTCTCAATGTTAGACAATGCAAATGGTACCGTGTACCGTGTCTCTTCAGTGCGTTTTCTATAATGGCTCTCCACAATTTCCTATCCATTGCTGCCCTCAATAGATTTGACTTTTTGCCATCAATCATCAAACCTTCTCCGCCATCCATTCACTCCAGTTCACTACGTAGGTTATGCGTAGTTACCTCCTCCCGCAATCTGTCCTCGAGTATCAAATTTTTCAAGCCCTCTTTTCTCATTATTATGTACAAAGAAATTTCAACTGTTTCTTACTGATCCTAAGTACACACGCCGTTTTTTGTTTCCATTTTCTCTAAAACTTCGTCATTTTATTGTATGAGCGTAAAAAAAGCAAGATGTAAAGATGTTCGGGCAATGCAGGAAAAATAACAGTTAACCCTAGACTGGAAAATGTCAGTATTATTATGATTATGAAAACACAAGAGAACGAAAAGGCATTACAAGGAACCAGAAAACCAATCCTAAACAGTGAACGCGTCTAGTCCTGTTCAAAGACCTTAGAGTTGCTTCTATCTACTTCTATCATATATATATATATATATATATATATATATATATATATATATATATATATATATATATATGTGTGTGTGTGTGTGTGTGTGTGTGTGTGTGTGTGTGTGTGTATGTGTGCGTGTGTGTGTGTGTGTGTACAATTGGTGGAGGAAGCAATATATACATTTTAATATATGAAGAACAGTTTTGTGGAACTCTATGACAAAGTGAAAAAATGAAGTCCCAAAGTACGAAACGCGCTAACATTTGCATATTTTCATAGATACATATATATATATATATATATATATATATATATATATATATATATATATATATATATATGTATGTATGTGTGTGAGTGAAATGTGCGTCGTGTATGAATCTCCGAGTTGTGATACCGTTGTGGAAAAAACGTACAGTTATTAATTTATACTCAATAGCTCTGTTATGTTACATTGAGCATTCTTTCATTAACAACAACACGGAATGTACAGTATTATATATATATATATATATAAGTATAGGAATGGTGTATACGGAATAAATTCCAATAACCCAAAAGTACTATTCTTAAAATAGTGCTTAATACAGAGTAGAGAAAATATAATTTATTCGAAAATTATATCATAAATATGTTATAAAATTGCTACAAAAATAAATTAAATGTTAACATATATGCGTATAATTTGCGATGTATATGAAACTAATTGTGTTAAATTAATATCACAAAGAAGACAACTTTTGATTTTAACTATGAAGTCATCTCCCTTGAAACATTCAGTTTTTATCCTTTCGTTTTCAATGGAAAATATACATTTTGCTTTTCTTGTAAAAAAGATACAATCTATAAAAGAGATTGATAGCTAATGCTCGTTTGATAAACTTTTTCAGAAAATAATTTCAATATTTCATTTACAAAAGGCTATAAAGGATTTCTGTATTCATGTAGAATGACAGCCTGAAACGTTAGAAGTACACAAAAATGCAAAATGAAATAAATACAATGAAAAACAAATACTAATGTACAGTGCTTTCTATCATACAAATAAAACCTAAACCTATATATCATATTATTAATAAGTATTAAAAGAAACAAAGGCAGCAGCTTTGTTATATTGATTATTTGCTCTGCGGGTAACAGTTAACAGTTTTCGTAGATTTTCATGGAAAGAGAATTTGAAAATAAATGATATCATTATCATTTATAACGTCTTCAATAGTATCTTCGTATATTTTCTATTCCGATGTCGTATTCTCAAAAAGGCCACTATTGAAGTGATTTTATTTTATGAGTTGACTTACAGCTGAATATTGGCCCCAGAAAATCCGTAACGAAGCCTTGTAAATGAGAAGGATAGAACTTGTTGTTCTACGATTAAGAACAACTAATTGAGAGCCGATATTGAAGCGGAACCACTCGGGAGATTGCAGTGATCTAAATGCTAACTCATTTTTATATAATATATGTTCGGACTAATATTCGCATCTTTCTTACTATTAACTACGTATGTTCACAGATTCTAGATAACTACATTGTTTAAAAATAATTTTAAAAATAAAAAATCGTAATGAAGCTATATTTTAGGTTTAATTCAAAGGTAAAGGAATAAATTTACTATAAATTTACTATAACCAGCAAGCAAAATACTTTGGTGTATTTAAAATCAAATTTATATTGAATGAAATAAACCTTTTTGTTTTGTTTTCCGTAAAATCGATGATGTCTGCTATTTTGAGACATTTGTAAACAAAAGTTAAATTATCTGCTTTAAAAAATCTTGCAAAAATAAAATATTCTTTTTTCAAAGGTTATTTGCAGAAAATATGAAAAGTTAAAGTTTTCTTAATCTAATTTGAAGCAAACATTACTTACAATTTTTGGCAGAATAAAAGGAGTAGAAAATGAGAAGAGCATTTCTTAATAACGGTGACTTGTTTGTCATGTGTTGATTGATGATTTTGATAGCTAGAGTCAGGAGTAGTCATCGCATAGGTGAATAGAAGTGAATAAATTTTACAAATTAAATAAACTTATTTAACTACCCAGTAATTTTTACAAATTAATAAATAATATAAACAATCTAATATTTTATTAATTATTAGGTACTTTAGCTTTATGACTTTTACATTATTTGTTATAAATGCTGTCATTGAAAATATATTAACAACTGTAAAAAACGGGCCATTTTTTTTACTCTGGGAGACGGGGCATCTCTTCGCTAAAAAAGTTCCGTATTCGGAATGTGTGAATGTTCTGTTAAATATCTAAAAATGTAAAATTAAACAGAATTATTTTTTAAAAGCTCTGGTCCCCTTTAGTACTGGTGTGCCACATTAAAATTTTTTGTTCCTTATTCAAAACCAGTGAGCATTCTGTTAAAATTTTCAACTTAATTACTTTTGGACTCTAGTCTGATGTAGACGTGGTATTCCCAGGTTAGAAAGGCCTTTTGTCGCATTTAGAATCAGTAAGCATTCTGTTAAATATCTTAACTCCTCCATATATATATATATATATATATATATATATATATATATATATATATATATATATATATATATATAGTCCAGCATACACAAGTTTACTTTACTTCAATAATGTCGCTCACGTTCTCAAGTGATTGTAATCTGAAATGCACGTCAATCGCACGACATCACGCCACGCTGTATTACATAAACATCAGATCTTTTTAATTCAAATCTTAACTGATTACTCGTCCGTATATTTCTCAAGAGACTAAACTTTCATCTTTCTTTAACATTTATTAGCTATATTGACTCTCTCCTAATGATGAGCGAGAGAATCTGCGAAAGTAACAGAATTGACCCTTTCAATTAATTCTAATACAAACAAACAATTCTTAAATTTCTATCTAATATGAAACGACTAATTCGTCACCAAGAAAAAACAAATATCAAGAAAACTTTTCATCAACACCTGTATTAAAAAAACATTAATGACATCTTCCCGAAGAAGAAGAAGAATTTCTTGGCGGGGATGGTAATGACTTCTTGGCGGGGAAGGTAATAACTTCTTCGGTTGTCAAACCGTTAAAAGTTGCCAACTCCTCAATTAAAAATTTGGCCCAAAATGCAAATTACAAATCGGAGGTAGCAAAATCAAACAAGTAAAAAAAAAAAAATTAATTATCTGGGAAGTGAAGTTTGAAGGCGCATTGGGAAAGGCAAAGTTGCATCCCAAAAGCTAAACAGTGTATTAAGAAAAAGAAAATCTGTTAGAGACAAAGAAAAGCGTACGGAACTGTTATGCGATATTTCTCTCAATATATAGCAGTTGATGCTGAATAATCTCACCATTGATGAAGAAGAGACTAGAAGCCACTGATATATGGTTCTACAGAAGGCTGCTGAGGATTCCATCGACCAAGTATATGAGCAACGACGAAGTTTTAGAGAAAACAGAAACGGAAACTTGTGATTAACATCAGGAAGAGACAGTTGAAATTTCTAGGGTACATAATGAGAAGAGAGTGCCTGGAAAATCTGATACTCAGAGAAATAGATTGAAGCAAATGCGACAGAGGAAAGCAACACATAACCGACATAATGAGCTTGATTAAATGGATGGCGAAACAGGGTTTAGGAGAAAGAAGAAAAAGACAAAATTTAAAAACAGCTACTAGCGGGGGAAATCGTGGAGAACTATGACCCCTTACGTTCTGAAGGAACACAGTACTTAAGGAAAAAGGTGAAGAAGAAGAGAAAATATTTGCAATTACTATAAATATTTGACCATCCCGAAATTTAATGTGGATTCCGGACAAAAGAAAATCAGGAATTATTGGCTGGAGCCATTTACAATTATAACATTAATGTATTTTGTCTTCAAGGAAACAAAACCAAAGAATTTGATATTAATATCGGATTAAGACAAGTTATTAGATTTGGAAACTGAAAATATTATGGAAATAGATTTGTCACAAATACAAAAATAATATTCATAGACGTTGAACAAGGAAGCACAGGATACACATTGAACAAGCACATTGGAAGAACTACTAATGGGATTCCATCATGCCAAGTTAAAATTTGAAAAGATTGGAAGACTTGCAACACTCTCATGAGTTAACAAAGAACGTGAAGATTTGGAAAGGACTGATTTATTATTGATTTACAAAGTTGCCGAAGAGTACTTTCACACTGGAATTATAATTGGTATTTTCTTTAACACGCATAATCAGCTGAAAAAGATGTATTAAGACACAGAACGTTACTTCACAGACAATTTCATTTTAATCATTTCTCCATAAGGAAGGCTATAAAGCCACTAAGACGCAAAGTGAAGGCAGTTAAAATAAAACAAGTGTCCTTTTGACACTTCGATTTTGTTGCATATTTTGCTGACACGAAGGCCCAAGTTTCCTGAATAATTATTGAATTCATTTTTGCATGAAGCCAACCAATCAATATATATTAGACTTGCATCACGGCTAATGTTAGTCTCATAAGATTTTACATGATATAATAGTTACTTCTGCCGAAATAATGCCAAATGGCATTTCGTAAAAATAGCAATATTCCTGCAGAATTAAAGTCTGGGGAATTGCCATAAAATATCATAGAAATGAAAAATAAAACCAACCAAAACTCCATGACTTTTTATTTTTTTATACTTTTCATCTTTTCTCGATAATAGAAAAAAAAAATAATAATAAAACCCCATAAAATGAAAATCTGGATATGTACAATTTTTTTAATTTTTTATATTTTTTCATTTTTCCCGGTAATAGAATAAAATCCGTTAGAGAATTTTGAAAAAAAATATGACTTAATTATCTTTTATAACGTCATCAATAGGATCATTGCTACTGTCTTTTCCTTGAAAAATTATCAGACATCTTTGATCGTTATCTTCAATATGTCTACGATAACGTATTTTCCACCAACAATTTTCACCCCAGCACCATGGCGACGCTTAAAGCAATTGATCCGCAGGATCTTCATGCCTTGCATCAGTCTGTGGGAGATTCCATTTTATCCAAAACTACTTCCAGAAACAGAAGTAAATACCAAAGTCAGCGACTGGCTACGCAATGTCCATCACTATAATTTTAAGAATTTTGATCGAGCAGAAATGGTCAAGCGTGTGACACAGCCGAAAAACGTAAAACATTGGCGGCCCACTTTGCCAGCACTTCCAGAAGAATGTTCAAAGAGTGCCTATAAGGAAATTATGCTTTCCAGCACCGTTGTGGGTAACGACTTCAAAAACTACTCCCACAAAAAAGACTTGCCTTCCAAAAAAGAAAAACACACCCACAAAAAAAAAAAAAATGATACGCCGAGACGGAAACTCGTTTTCAAACCCGGCTGAGGACAGAGCCGAGAAAAATTGTCCGAATGGATTAACAGGCCAAGAAGGGAAATTCGTTTTCAAGTTCGGCCATTAATTCATTACAATGATGATCATTATTATTAGTTGATGACTTCATTAAAATAATATAACGAATCATAAAAATCTGAACAT
>OZ010604.1:44194576-44229576 GCA_963932145.1 Acanthosepion lycidas
GTTTTTAAACAGTTCGCAATATCGATCAAGCTTTTGCCCAGAGGACTGTAAATGGTATTGACGGCATAAATCAACCCACATATTTTTTTTACTTTACGAATGTGTAAGCAAACAAAAAGCAAACAAGAGAAAGAACACAAGAAAATAACTTTTCATAACAGGTACAATATTTATATTTATAAATGACAACAGGACATTAACTATTAATATGAGTTACTTCCCTTTGACTGGGCTAAAGTTTTTACCACTAAAAATATTTTTTATCGGAGCTCACAAAAAGCTGAATTATCATGTCGTTCAAAATGTTCACTGAAAGAGTCGAACCACCATATACCGAAAAAAGCTATGAATTGAAAAATACAAAACTTACTAAAACTAAATCATTATTGAATTAGAATAGATTTTAATTATTTTTATGAATAAAACATATCGTCTGAAGCGAAAAAAATTGCGATGATAAAAGTAAAACATTTTTTTTACAAGAATTGTTTTCTTTTTTTTACAATTTTAATTACAATAATTTATAAAAATGTTAAATCTTTTAAGCTCCAGTTTCTTGCAAATTTTAGGAAATAATGCTATTAAGTAGAATTATTTTTTACTAATATAAAAAATTATTACAAACTGTAATAGAGCAATATTTTAAAAAAGAATTTTAAATTATTTCTGTATGCGTATATGCTTTTTTATATACGTATGTTCATAAGACATTATCATTAAAATGTCACATGTTTTAAGATTAGTTTAAAATTTCATAACAGAGATAATATAAAAATTAGTAATGAATAAAATTCCATAAACTTTCGTAAGAGATGCACGTAAAAATTATAGGTACCCCTATATATGAAATTTTGAATTCTAAATTATATCTTAGTTGTAAAAAATTTAATTTATTTTATTGTTATAGTATTTTAAATTTTATTATTATTTTCCAGAAAGCATCTGCAAACGTAAAGCTGTAAAGCCAAAATGCCTAGGCCCTAATGATTAATAAAATATTATTGTGTCGTAAACAAAACAAGATTTTTAAATCAATATTTTGAACGTGTTAGAAAAGATTAAAAAAATAATCAAAAGTTCAAAACATATTTTAGTCTTTTCTCTTAATAATAACAAGAATTTTAACGATAAAATTTTGGATTTTTATTAAGTTTGGGGCCTTTTTTCATCATCCTCTATGCTGTTTTCATCATCCTATGCTGTTTTCATCATAGTATTTCAGTTTTTCATTCTTCTTAGCTCTGAGGTCCTCCTTAGCAGGCCTAGCCCAGAAATAAATAATGGGAGACATTAAAAAACAAAGAAAAAGAACAGGCAAAAAGATTTCTGCAGTGGAGGCAGTAGTAAGTAAAAAATAACGGTAGTGAATGCAGTCGAGGGTAACAAACAGAGCAGCAGTTGCAGAGTCAGAAACAAGGAAAGAAGAATAATATTCGGTTTCAAACTAGGTTCAGTTTTGTCTCACCTGTAAATAACCTAGGTCCTAGTAGAATAAGTGTCGTGACTTTGGTGATATAGTAATTCCCAGGGTCAGGTAGTACAGACTTATACTTAGTAAAAAGTTGGAAAGTACTATTGAGCAGTACCAAATAGGACCAAGAAAAGATATACAGTGTAACCCTGATATAAGAGAAACCCGGATATAAGAGAGATTTTCTCTGGTCCCAAAGAGAGATTTTCTCTGGTCCCAAATTAGAGCCATACTTACCTAAACAAAATAGACCAAACCCTGATATAAGAGAAACCCGGATATAAGAGACTTCTTATCCGGTCCCGACAACTCTCTTATATCCGGGTTACACTGTGCCTAGAAAGCGGAAGGGGAACAGAACGAAATTTCCTGAAGGCTACCTGTTTCGATAGATATCTGAAGAAAGCAGGAGACTACAACGTTGTGATAAACATATATATGTATTAAGGATAAATACTCGTCCCAGAAATTCAGACATTCATTTGTTGAGCATATGCACCAAATTGGAATATCAAAATAAATTGAACGAAAATAAAAAAAAAAGTATCGTTGTTACAAAGTCTTCTCTCGGTTTATTTTGTGCAACCAAAAAACGATCCATTTATTACATATTACTAAACATGGATTCTAGACGGAAACGGATGGCTGGATAGAGATGAGACAACTAAAGAATTACCAAAATCAAAATTGTGTATCCAAAGATGGTTTTGATTAATGTTTGGGGGTCGACAAAGTGGCTTTTTAGTCCGTGTTTTGCTTGTACTTACCACCGACACCCCGACTCCAATTCAACGAAGAAAACATATCGCAGGTAGCGGCAATGTGTCTCTATTTCGCAATCCACACATAAGTCGGAGCAATCCACACATTTAGTCGTTCCGGGCGTCCTGGACACCACTTTGTCATGTCGTGGTTATTTTCTTAATTCTATGTACATTAATATACAAATTAATATGCGTTATATCACAGTATTTATTCATTATATCTTATAAATGCACTCTGGGGGACGGAGTATTTCCCCAGTAAACAGGTTCCGTATTCGTAACGTGTAGATGTTCTCTTAACTATCTTAAATTCTAAAAACATAAACTGATTTATACATACTCTGGTCGCACTTATTAGGTTGGTGCAAAAATAATGACGTTTTTTGACGTTAAAAAAAAATACGTCAAAAACGTCATTATTTTTGCACCAACCTAATAAAAATTCCTAGTTCCGTATACAGAGCCAATGAGCATTCTGTTAATTATCGTCACATGAAAAAAATGGTTTATTTTTTGACACTAGTCTTATGTAGACATGACATCCACACATTAAAAAGAGGGCCTTTTGCTGCATCTAGAATCAGGAAGCATTCTCTTAAATATCTTAACTCCTGCAAAAAACAAAATAGAGTCCAGCGTACAAAAGTTTAATTTACTTAAACAATGTCGCTCAGGTGATTGTAATCTGAATTGCACGTCAAGCGCGCAATATCACGCCATGCTCTGATACATAAGCATTAGATTTTTTAATTCAAGTCTTAATTGATTAATTGTCAATATATTTCATAAGAGACAATTAGAAAATTTCATCTTTCTTTAACATTTATTAGCTCTCTCTTGATGATGACCGATGAGAGAGGCGAATGTTACAGAATTGGCCCTTTCAACTAATTCTAATCCAGAAAACCAGTTCATAAACTTCTAATATGAAACAGATAATTCGTCACCAAGAAAAAAAAACAAAAAAACTATTATTTCAACATCGTCATTAACGAAAAGTAAATGGCGTCTGGATGAAGAAGTTAATGGCATCTTACTGAAGAAGATAATAACTTCTTGACAAGGATGGTAATGACTTCTTGGCGGAGAAGGTAATAACTTCTCCGGGTGTCAAACCGTTAAAAGTTGGCAACTCCTCAATTAAAACTTCGACCCAAAATGCAAATAACAAATCGGCGATCAAACAAGTAAAAAAATGTAATTATCTGGAATGTGTTTTAACAGGAGACAGAAAGTGCGACACTGAAATTTGAAGGTGCATTGTGATAGGCAAAGATGTATTCCAAAAACTAAGCAGTGTATTAAGAAACAGAAAATCTTTGTGACATCTGTCCTAATATATGGCAGTTGATGCTGGACAGTTTCATTCAAGATGAAGAAGAGACTAGAAGCAAATGATATGTGGTTCTACAGAAGGATACTGAGGATTCCATGGACTGAGTATATGAGCAAAGACGAAGTTTTAGAGAAAATGGAAGCAAGAAGGAAACGTAATTATCATCAGGAAGAGACAGTTGAAATTTCTAGGGTACATAATGAGGACAGAGTGCTTGGAAAATCTGATACTCACAGGACAGATCGAATAAAATGCGACAGAGGAAAACAGCTCATAACCGAATTAGTGAGTTTGAGTAAATGAATGGAACAGGGTTTAGGAGAAATAACAAGACAAAATTTAAAAACAGCTACTACGACGGGAAATTGCGGAGAGCTATGACCGCTTAAGTTCTGAAGGGATACGGTACTTAAGAAGATCAAGAAATGAAAAAAATGTGTCCAATTACTATAAATATATTTACCATCCGGAATTTAATTTGGATTCGGGACTAAAAGTAAATCAGGAATTATTGGCTGGAGCCATTTACAATTATAACATTTTATCTTCAAGGAACCAAAACCAAAGAATTTGATATTAATATCGAATTAAGGACAATACAAGTCGGTAGCTTTGGAAACTGAAAATATTATGAAAATAGATTTGTCCCCAATATCAAATGGAAGGATAATATTCAGAGATATTGGACAAGCAACCATAGTATACACATTGAACAAGGACATTAGAAGAACTACTAATTGAATTCAATCATGAAAAGTTAAAATTTGAAGAGAGTGGAAGTCTTGCAGCACTCTCATCAGTTAACAAAGGACATAAAGGTTTGGAAAGGACGGACTTATTTATTATTTATTTATAAAGTTGCTGAAGGTGATAAATCGCTCTGATCTGCTGTGTGCCTTCAAGTCGAAACATCTCTTACGATAATGACAATAATATGAAGGAGAATTTGTTGCCGAAGTGTAAGCAATATAATAGAGCCAGTGAGACGCAAAGTGAAGGTAGTTAAAATAAAACAGGTGTCCATTTGACATTTCGATTTTGTTTTATATTTTGCTGACACGAATGTCCAAGTTTGCCGAATAATTGTTGAATTCATTTTTGCATGAAGCCAACCAATCAATATATATTACCCTTGCATCATGGCTAATGTTTGTCTCATGAGATTTTACACGATAGAATAGTTGCTTCTGCCGAAATAATGCCAAATGGCATTTCGTAAAAATAGCAATATTCTTGGAGAATAACAGTCTGGGAAATTGACAGAAAAGAAAAAAAGAAAAACAACTAAAACTCCATAACTTTTTTTTTTTCATTTTTCCCGGTAATAGAATAAAATCCGTTAGAGATTTTTGAAAAGGAATTTGACATAATTATCTTTTTTATCTGCTTTTGTGTGTGTGTATTAGGATGTTCCTCCCTCCCCTTCTCTTCCTCTCCCTCTCTCTCCCTCTCTCTCCATATATATATATATATATATATATATATATATATAGAGAGAGAGAGAGAAAGATTATAATATATATGTGTATATACATATAGATACTTAATATGTATATGTATACATAATATATATATATATATATATATATATATATATATATATATAAGAAGAAGAAGAAGAAGAAGAAGAAGAAGAAGAAGAAGAAGAAGAAGAAGAGGATATTTAATATCGGATTAAACCAATATATGTTAATATATTTGGAAACGGAAAATATGGAAATTGATTTTTCAAATGGAAGAATAATATTTATAAACGTTGGACAAAGAGGCACAGGATACACATTGGACAAGGACATTGGAATAACTACTAATTGGATTCCATCATGCCAAGTTAAAATTTGAAAAGATTGGAAGACTTTCAGCACTCTCATGAGTTTAAAAAGGACATGAAGATTTGGAAAGGACTGATTTATTATTGATTTACAAAGTTGCTGAAGATGAGAAATCGCTCTGACCTGCAGTGTGCCTTCAAGTCGAAACATCTCTCATTATGACAATAATATGAAGGAGAATTTGTTGCCGAAGTGTACATTCAGATTAGAATTATAATTGGAATTATCTTTAATAAACAATCAGCTGAAAAACATGTATTACGACATAGAACGTTACATCACACACAATTTTATCTTAATAATTTCTCCCTAAGCAAGGCCATAAAGCCACTAAGACGCAAAGTGAACGTAGTTAAAATAAACGTGGAGTCCTTTTAACACTTCGTTGATTTTGTTGACACGAATGTCCAAGTTTGCCGAAAAATTGTTGAATTCAATTTAGCATGAAGCCAACACATCATAAGACATGCATCATGGCTAATGTTTGTCTCTTAAGATTTTACTCGAAATAATAGTAGCTTCTGTCGAAATAATGCCAAATGGCATTTCGTAAAAATTCCTGGGTAATGACAATCTGAGAAATTTACATAAAGTGTTATAGAAGTGGGAAAAAACCCTAAAAAAATAATAAAACCCTATGATATGAAAATCTGGTCTTGTACAATATTTTATTTCGTTATATTTTTTTCATTTTTCCCCGTAAAAGAATAAAATCCGTTCGAGAATTTTGAAAAGGAATTTGACGTAATTATCTTTTATAACGTCATCAATAGGATCTTTGCTACTTTTTTATCCTTGAAAAAATTATCAGACATCTTTGATCGTTATCTTCAATATGTCTACGTTAACGTATTTTCCACCAACAATTTTCACCCCAGCACCATGGCGACGCTTAAAGCAATTGATCCGCAGGATCTTCATGCCTTGCATCAGTCTGTGGGAGATTCCATTTTATCCAAAACTACTTCCCGAAACAGAAGTAAATACCAAAGTTAGCGACTGGCTATGCAATGTCCACCAGCATAATTTTAAGAAGAATTTTGATCGAGCAGAAATGGTCAAGCGTGTGACACAGCCGAAAAACGTAAAACATTGGCGGCCCACTTTGCCAGCACTTCCGGGAGAATGTTCAAACGAGTGCCTATAAGAAAATTAAGCTTTCCAGCACCGTTGTGGTAACGACTTCAAAAATTACTCCCACGAAAATACTTGCCTTCCAAATACAGAAACAAGATTTTATCCGCCGTAGCAGTTGTAGAATGGGAAAATTAGCCTCTACGCACCCATAAAAAAAAAAAAAAAATACGGCGAGAAGGAAACTCGTTTTCAAACCCGGCTGAGGACAGAGCCGAGAAAAATTGTCCGAATGGATTTACTGGCCAAGAAGTGAAATTCGTTTTCAAGGTCGGCCATTCATTCATTACAAGATGATGATGATCATCATCATTAGTTTATTAGTTAATGACGTTTGAATGTTCAAACGAGGAAAATTAAGAAAATTACGCTTTCCAACACCGTTGTGGGTAACGACTTCAAAAATTACCCCCACAAAATACTCTCCAAATACAGAAACAAGATTTTTTTTATCCGATGCCGTAACTGTCAAACAGAAAAATTATCCTCCGCACATCCACCAAAAAAAAAAAAAAAATTTTTAGCCGAGAAGGAAACTCGTTTTCAAACCCAGCTGAGGACAGAGCCGAAAAAAATAGTCCGAATGGAATTACTGGCCAAGAAGGGAAATTCTTTTTCAAGGTCGGCCCTTCATTCATTACAACATCATGATGATGATGATCATCATAGTTGATGACTTTATTAAAATAATACTAGTAATAATAAAAATCCATCCATGTTGAACTTTACGGTGAATCATAAACAAATAATTTCTGGTAAATCATTTTCAGTTATTATATTTGAATTTAATTCCTGACAAGACTGTATTCCAGATTTTATGAGAAAAAAAAAATTCTCTCGCGCTCCTATGTCCAAACTACCGAAAATAAGTCATGAAGAATTTTACGATCGACATTCATTTTGTTTGGTCAATGAAAATGATTTTGCCTGGTTTTCTTCTCAATAACTCATCGCTACATGACACAAGAGACCAACTTTTACAAAGACGTTCTTGTTTTTGTTCAACTGTTTCACTCTTTCAAGATTCTACTTTGAAGTTTTTTGAAAAGGCATTTGTTTCTGGTTACTTGTTCATTGTTTAACTGTTGCAGTTTTTATTTCAATAAAACAGTTCGATTTATTCCAGAAGATTTTGTAATTTTTTAAAACCTCTTCTTTCCCTGATGAAGTCAATTGTTTCTATATGTTTATTTTAGCTTACCATGAAATGTTTGAGCAAGCCTTCCAATTCAAGTTTGTACTGTTTCTTTCATATAGTTTTGTTTGTATCAGTTTAATAAATGTTTGTAAATTTCACGAGGCAGTTTCAAGCCCTTGGGATAAGAAATTGGACGTTCTATATTATTTCCTTCCCTTCCAGAAAAAAATTAATGTCATATTTTTCCGCAATTTTTTTTGTTATTGTAAGTAAATTTGTATTTAGCATAAAAAATTAGCCATCGTAATTTATATTTATAAACTTTAAAATAATTTCATAAAAAGCTATTGTATTAAAATAGACTATTACAGAAGGAAATGTAATAAAATCAGTTATTTTGTTATAATGAGGCAATTTTAATCTTCCGCTATCTCCGTATATGCGTTAGTGACATTTGATTAAGTCAATGTTAATAATAGCAATGCAAGGACGATATAATAGTTTTTCTGATGAGTTATCTCCCCTTCATGTGAAAAAATCATTCTTCTTTTATGTGCCGCATCCCTTCGTATCTTGGGCACTCAGACATAGCGGGACCCATTCCTTTCAAGATCAAACACAGATAATGCCCTCCAACTTGAAGGTTATCTCTGCTCACAGACACGTGGTCGCTAATTCCAGATGGGAACCATACACCCTTAGAAAGACTTCATCCTAGAATCAGCGTACTGTAACGACTGGGTTACATAAGTACGGAGCCTAGTCGTCGCTACTTAGATGACCGCTGACCTTACAAGAAGGTTCTTGCGCTGTTTGACAGGTCTTATTTTAAATCCTGCAACCCTTGACTATCCACCCTTCTTACCAGAAATAGCCTCGTGGTTGAACTTGTTTCGTAGCCAATGACCCGTACATGCGATAGGTAGTACTGGCTTAAGGTACCATAAGCGGTCGTCGAATGACCTAACATACATAAACAAATGATTGCTAAAATGGAAAATATCATTCATCAACATAAGTGGTTTTATTCTTCTCATTAGTGTTGATCACCGAGATTATTTTTAAGATAACGAAAACCGTGTTAAACAAATATGAGAAAAAAATTCCTTGAATTAAAAGTGATTACAAAGAAGAATCAAACACGAATTTGGCGTCATATTTTACAGTCAATTATTATTATTATTATTATTATTATTATTATTATTATTATTATTATTATTATTATTATTATTAATTGTTGAGAAAATTTGCCTGAAAAAATTTCATGGTATCAATAGTAACTCGTTCAGAAATCCCATTTGAGAGTAAAGACGGGAACATTTAATTTTAAATATTTATACCACAAATACTAAACACATTTTCAGAATATATAAAAGTATATATATTATGATGCCTATCTTTCTCTCTCTCTCTCTCTATATATATATATATATATACATATATATATATATATATATATATATATATATATATATATATATATATATGTACAAGGAGGTGTACATCAAGTGCTTTGAATGGGTAGTGCTCAAGAAAGTGCTTGTTGAAAGACCCTGTGACTGACAATATGATTCTGCACCATGCCACACAAACAAGCGTTCACAGTTATGCCTGGCAGACAACTTCTGTAACCACATCATCCCTTACCTCCGGTCACCTAACTCCCCACACTACAGCCCTCTTGATTCTTATGTGTGGAGCGCAGTTGAGTAAGAGACCAAAAGATGAATTTAAGGCAAGGATTATGGCAGCATTCACCAACAAACAATGAGACCGCCCAGAAGAGATGCAGGAGATTTTGAAGTCGTCTGGAGTCAATCGTTGAAGCCAAAGATGATTATAATTGACAATAAACATTATTATATTGTTTATTAGAATTGTTGGCAAAATATTGTCTAATTGCCAATTGATTTGAATACAAAAAAATGGTATAAAATGGTAAATAATAAGGATTTGCTCATAGTTGTTTCACATATTTTAATAATTTAGTAAATGTTTATAAATTTATGAATAAAAAATTATTTTCATATTTCTTTATAAATTGGCATTGCATTAGTTCTAATTCTATTAGTTTTTAGAATATTGTAAATATAAAATCCTTCTTGTATGTAAACAATCTAATTGTGTTTAATACTGTTGTTGTAAATTCTCAAGAACAAAAATAATGTATAAATTCACGTTCATCATGTTTTTTTTACAATTTTAATCATCACTTTTTAAAACAACAAACATTGCCAACAAATGAAAGTAGTTAAAATAATAACAAAAAATAAAATATATATCTTACTATTATTAAACTTTCCATACAATTCTTTAAATGTATTTTCCAATTATTATATTAATATGTAATAATTCTTGGAGGGAGGAGAGGGTCAGTTTATTATTTAATGGTAACAGAAAACTGATCTTCCATTTTATATTCAGTAGAAATACTTTAATATATATATATATATATATATATATATATATATATATATATATATATATATATATATATATTATATGACTATAATTTATCTAAGGTAGTTTTGAATTGGATTGGTATGAATTTTGGTTAAGTTCCAATAGGTGTTATTTTTGCAAATACTTCTGTAAATTATCTATCCTATGTATAAATTCAATAAAAATAAACTCACACTGGTTCAGAGTGGATGCAACTGGTGGGTGACTTCAGTTAGCTGTATATAAGCACACACATTTTCTGTCATTTTTATATATATATATATATATATATATATATTGGATGCAATATTTAATTTTATTTCAATTTAACAAAAATAAATTATTATTTTTAATCTACATAATTGATAACTAATTTTTCAAAAAAAAGAAAATTAAAAAAAAGAGAGAAAAAATTCTAGCATTTCCCAGCATTCTTTGCATACCATCCCAGCATCCTTTGCACTTAAATTACTTTCCTTTTTCTGTACACTACTTCCTTCATCCAAATTGTTAATCTGATGTTTATTGCAATTCTTACACTTTAATACCTTTGCTGGACACCCTCTCCATCCACAATTTGCTGCTCATATAGTCAGTGTTGATGTCCTCAGTCTGGTGGCATTGAGTTGTGCAAGCCTTACCCCCAACAAACATACCCTTTCCTTGTGTGTATGTTTGCACTTACCCCATGCATTTGATCTTATTAATAAGAAGTGCTCAGTTTTAAAAATCAAATTTTAATTCTTGATTTGAAATTATTTTTATAAGCTGTATGTAGAATTGCAGTTAATTAGCAAGAAAGTGATCGTATTCATTGGATTATATATCAGAAAGAATGGAGATATCTTTTTCTTTGCTATGTAAAAGGGGCAGTTTTTATATTAATACAAATAAATTTTTTTTTTTTTTAATTTTCTATTAATGTTTCTATACAAATAAAGAAATCATGGTGAATAGTTTATACAAGAGTTGTTCATAAGTTTCTGACCAAGTACTTTTGTCTCTTCATCTATTTTTAACATCCAGATTTTTATCAGACATCATGACTTTAGAAACTTGAAAAGAAAAACCATAATTATTGATATTAGTTGTTTCTAAATTTTAGTATTAAGTGTTTATATGACAATGTACAAGCCAAAATGCAAAAGAATTTCTCCTCTAGGCAGTGTGTGTTGAATTTCATGGTTATGTTGTCATATCCAACTATGGCAACAGTCTTGGCCAAAAGTGACAATAAGCTGTGTTTGAGAAATAAGATTGAAGATTTTATTCAACTTTGGTTTTCCTAGATCTGAAGATCCTTTTCAATCAAGGTACTCAGATTTTTGGCGCTTTTCAGAACTGATTGTTTAATTTCATTTATATAATACCTTTTATATAAATGCCAAAATTATTTTTAAAAGTTTGAATAGCCAGATGAGCTTAGTTCTTGGAAACTATCCTACATTAACTCATAAGGAATCTGGCTGGTTTAAGGAAAAAAAGAAAAGTAGAACACACAAAATGGTATGATCATTTATCTTGGTCATTGTCACATGATTGACATACCACAAGTATAGACATTAAAATGGTTAAGTAAGTACATGGGTAATTTGCTTGCTTACCCAGGCAGGAGTAGCAAAAATGACTGCAACATCTAAGCTTACCATATATCCCAAAATTTCAGGTGTGTCCTGATGATATAAACTATCAGTATTTCTTGTGTGTTTGTCAGCTCTGAAGTTTAAGGAGTGACAGGTCATGAAAACATTTTATTATACAAGAAAACTAAAGCTATAATAAAAATTAAAAATTGCCTCCATTTGAAGTTAAAAAAAATCTAGCAAGCCGAGCTATATCTATTGTTAGTTCATCTGAAGGTTTCTTAAGTGTACAGTTATTTATCATTAGTTTGATAAGATTCATTTATTCTAAGTTTGCAATAAGTAATGTTATTTTGATAATATTGCTATTATTTTTAACATTAACTAATAATATAAATAAAATATAGTATTATTTAAGTTATAGCAAGTACCGTGGAACATGCAGATCTGGGAAAAAATTCATATTTTGAGTTCATTTAATTGATTAATATTTAACTCTATTGTCAAACAATTTTTTTTTCAGGTTTTTAACTTCCTGTTTTTCTTGACCACTTTCTTCCCCTGGAAGAATTAAGTCTTTTATTTCTGAAACAATCTATCATTTTAAAGGCAGTTATCGAGGGAATTTTTATTGCTTCAAATAATCTTGACTCGAAATGGCTGAAATTGTATTCTGATAAATTTATCTATTCTATCCGATTGGCCATAATTTCAGATTATCTTTTTAATTTTAGTTCTAATTTTTTCATTTATCTTTGTTACGAAAATTCTCCAATTAGGATTGAAAAATTTGCCTAATCAATATGCAGGACACTGTTCAAATTTAAATGCAAATTTATTTATATATACAGTGGTTGTCTGGAAAGTTCACAGGCTGACCAAGATATAAATGTAAATAGACACATCAGTTGGTAGACTAAAAGATATATAAGTGTACCAGAATACAACAGTTAATTAGTCAGCTGTTGTATTCTAGTGTACTTGCATGTCCTTTAGTCCAGCAACTGGTGTGTCTACTTACATTTATATTTTGGTCAGCCTATGAACTTTTCAGCTGAATCTCATAGAAAATGACACACTTTTGAATAAAATGATTGGGGAAAAATAGTGCACATTGCACCATGAAATCTTCAAGCAACACTCCTCTGGTTTGGATAATAGTTTTTTCTTATATGTATATATATATATATATATATATATATATATATAATTTATGTATGTGTATATATATATATATATATATATATATATATATATATATATTTATAAGTGTGAACTGGAAAGTTCATAGGCTGACCAAGATGTAAAAATGTGAAGCTCCAATACAAACATTTCAAAAAGCTTGGGTATTAATCTGAGGACAGTGCAGAGGATTCGGAAAGAGTTGGATGAGTCTAATGGTGATTACAAATGTATTTGGAATAATCAATAGTGACGAGGATGTTATGCCTCAATTCATCTTCACAAAGGGCCTCAGACTCAACATAGAGACCTACATCAAGTGCCGTGAGAAGGTAATGCTGCCCTGTGTCAAGAGGATGGCTACTGGAAGAACCTATGTCTAGCAACAGAACTCTGCACTATGTCACACAAGCAAATATATATATATAAAATCAAATATATATATACATATATATATATATATATATATATATATATATATATATATATATATATATATATATATATGTGTGTGTGTGTGGATTGGAAAGTTCATAGGCTGGTATTTATTGGTACAAAAAGTACAAATTGTGGCACGAGGCCAATAAAGGGGAGGGGTAGAGGCTGGTCAACACTAACTATCTTATACCTAGCTAATCAGATTCGCGACCCATTCGTACATTACATTTTACACATTCACCAAAAGAATTCGTCCATCACCAAACAATCCTTCAACCACCATAATACCACGTGCTCTCAAGGGAGACCTACCAAAATCACACCCCATACCATGAAAATTCTAATGATGATATATATATATACAATTCTAATAATGATAAAATGAGAGGGGAGGGAAATGAACCCAATAATAAACTTAAAATAAACACAAATACAAACTAAACATAATTGATGTTAGTAGGGACCGTCCAACCCATAAAACAGAGAGGCTGCTGTATTCTGCCCAGGGGACAAAATCAAAGTTCATAGGCTGATCAAGATGTAAATGTAAATATACACACCAGTTGGTAGACATGCAAATGTACCAGAATACAACAGCTGGTCACTCAGCAATATATACTAATAATAAATATACATTTTGTTCCTTAATTAAATAGTGTCTGGTGTATAATAAAAGGGCTATTTATTATTAGTATAAATTTTAGTTCTGTTATATTTCGAGCACTGTTTTATTATAACAGCACACACTGTGCACCACTTTAGAGATAATACTACTAGTAGATTCCCTCCGATCATTTTCAACATATGAGGGAATGGCAGTTCAGTACTATTCCTACATAGGATCTGATCATGGTGGTGAAAGCTTGTGTAGAACCAACGAAACTTTTTGGAAGAGCTGATTACAGAGAACTGGTGCACTTAGTGTGTCACAGGGTCCACACATGACCTTCCTCAGGTTTTGATTTCAAGTTTGTCCTTCTCATAGACCAGTTACCATGTATGGCTATAGAACCCAGTTTGTCCTTCTATTTAACCCATAGATGGGAGAAGAAGAGAAGAGTTCATACTTTTCCCAAAGGTATTTGCACATAAGAGAATGTAACAAAGTAGACTGGAATTTGAACTCTGCTCTGCGATTCTTCAATCCAAGTTGCTATCCATTACTCTGCTGTGTGTGTATGTGTGTGTGTATATATAATATATATATATATATATATATATATATATATATATATATATATATATATATATATATATATATATATATATATATATCATGAATGTCACTACCTTCTAGCTCACTTGAGGCTAGAAGGATTTTCTCTTCCTGAAGTTTTATATCATACAAGACAATCCATAGCCTGATGGCTCAGGTTATAAAACATTGAAGTTGATTTCAACATTAAAAAAATTGTCTGTTTGAAGAAAGTTGAAATAAAAATACTTACTGTATAAACAACTTGGATTTTTAAATCTTATTCACTTAAACTGGATTAAATTAAATCACAATGCATGCACGTGAGCACGGAGAGGTGGAAAGAAACTTAAATCATTATGTGCCAGATAGATGATGCACCATGCAAGCACTAATCAAAGACTTTTACTATTATTTAGATAATTAGTAATAATAATGAAATTAATCCATTATTACATAAAAATTTCCTCAAAATTTTAACTCTTTTTGATTAATCTACCTTCCTGGTTAAAAGTAATCTTAGGGCAGGTGTATTTTAAATTTTTTAGCTAAGCCCCTCGCTAAAAAAACTAAAAAACGAAATAACAAATGATGAGCTTCCTAGCTTTTTAATTATATATATAAAGAAATTGTAGCACATTGATTTTAATGATAAATAAAGAAATAGCTGAAAAGAATTTCTCCGTATGCATATTGGTGTAATATAAAAATACGGTTATGAAAGCCAACCTTATTTGTTGAATATTAATATCATAATTATCATTAAATGAAATTCTTTGGTTGTCACATTTGTTTTAGAAATAGGCAGTGGTGGATTATAGAAATGTTCAAAGTTCTATGTGTCGGGCAGCATTAATATACTTTAAAATTCCTTACGTTCGATGTGAGCAGATCAAACGATCTCTAACCATAGGGATCATTTTTTACTTCTTTACATCAGACGAGGTATCTTTGAAAAAGTCTTAGTTTTAAATAGGTACCTCCACCTTTTCGGCATAAATTATCGATAGCTAAGTTTAAAATGCATTTTTTAAAATGAAAAAATATGCTTGAATATTTCATTTTAGCTTTACTTGAAAGTTGAATCATTAAATTTATTATTTCCATTAAGTAAACAATTCTGGTATATTTCAGATAGAAACTATATACATTGGAATGTCAAATTTAAAAAAGTGATTCAAAAATATTTCTTTTAATTATGAGTTTCTTCTCTTATTTTCGTGAAAATATTTTATTTTTGTTCACATTTATATTTAGCATATACGTTGAAATATAAAATAGTTTTTTTTTAAGTTTTTTTTTGTTAAATGTTTATATATCTATAGGTCCACTTTACGATGTATAGACAAAAAGTTAGCTAAATTAAATGTCGCAAGGGAGACGACTTTAGAGTTTTATTTTTAAAGTTTTCTCCCTTAAAACAACCCCATTTTTTTTTTTTTTTTTTTTTTCGTGTAATTATTCACGTAGAAAAACAGCCTGGGTCGTTAAAATAAAACCTCCACATAAATGAAAGAAATACAATTAAAAACAAATGAAAATTTACAATGCTTCAGTTCATACGAATAACATTCAAATCTATATTTCTATATCACATTATTAACTAACCTATCCTGCGGACATCGGTGGCTTGTCCCAGGATGATACACTTAATAATGAAATGATATCTGGTTCGATGGGACAAGCTGTCGGTGTCCTCACCCCAGCCATGTTCTATCCTGAAGGACAACCCTAATCGGCTTCACGATGGCTCTCTGGTTAGCCAGTTTAAATGTCCGGGGCCTGAGGTCCGAGTCTCGCAGGGCGAGGCTCACTCGTGACCTTCAGCGCCTCGGGGTGAATGTATGTTGTATACAAGAGACCCGGTTTTCCTCTCATGATCGTGAGGACATACTGTCTAAGGGGTTCGCCCTTTATTCAGCCTGTTTTGATGGTCGTTCGATATTCAAAGAAAAATGGGAGATCGGTGCTGGGGGAAATGTTATCGTAAAATTTTCACAAAAACAGAATTTGAAAGAAAATAAAATGTCGTCATTATCATTTATAACGTCATCAATAGGATCTTCGTATATTTTTTATTTAATATTCAAGCGATTTTATTGCACGAGTTAAAAATAAGAACATAAAGTAATGGAAACTGTTTGCAATATCAACCAAGCTTTTACCCAGGGGACATCGACGGACGTACAGATGAATATTTGTCCCAGAAAATCCGTAACGAAGAGGAATGAAGAGGTCCTTCTGCGATTGACGGCAATCAATTGAGATTTGAGAGCCATTATTGAAGCGGAACCACGCATAACAACACGGGGGATTGCAAAGAAGTAAATGCTAAATCATTTTTTTACATTATCCGCATTTTTTGAGTCTAGATATGTTCACAGATTCGCGATACCTACATTGTTTTAAATTAATTTTAAAAATGAAAAATCGTTCTTGATGCTTTCTTTTTAGCTGTAATTCCAAGGTAAAGGAATATATTTACTATAAAATTAATATACCAGTAATGAAAATAATTTGGTGCATTTAAAACCGAATTTATATTGATTGAAGTATTGTTGCTCTGTTTTCAGTAAAATTGATGATGTCTGCAATTTTGAAACATTTGTAAACAAAAGTGCAATACACCGATTAAAAAATCATACAAAAATAAAATATACATTTTTCAAAGGTTATTTGGGGAAAATTAGAAAATTTAAAATTTTCTTAATCTAATTTCAAACAAACATTGCTTACAATTTTTAGCAGAAGAAACGAAGTGGAAAATAAGGAAAGGATTTCTTAACAACTGACATTTGTTTGTCAAGTGTTGATTGATGATATTGACAGTTGAGGTCAGGGGGAGTCATCAGGTGCATGAATAGAATTGACGTAAATTTTACGAAATTTAACTGAACATATTAACTACCCAGTAATATTTACAACTTAATAAATATTTTAAGCAATTTAATAATTTATTAATTATTAGTTACTTTAGCTTTATAGATTTACGTTTGAAGATGCTTTCTGGAATATAATAATAAAACTTAAATTATTATAAAATAAATTTATAATTTTGTAACTAAGATGATATAAAATTTAATAGAACCGAAAATTTCATAGATAGAGCTACCTATAATATCCTATGTAAATCTACGAAATTTTATGCTATTTTCTTTTGTATATTAGCTCATTTATCAAATTTTAAACAACGCTTAAAATACTGTCATGTAAGAACGTCCCTATGTTAAAAATACGTTGATGATTTAAATTCTTCAAAAACATCGGCTTTGAACTAAAAATTAATAATAAAAGCTAAAATTTGTATTTCTCGAATTTTCATAAAATTTAGTAAGGGCGGGTGGTAACAGATAGGAAAAAATATTTTTACCAAGACCTTCTTTAAAAAACATTCTAAAATAGTTTAATCCATTTTTGAATAAGTTCTGAAAGTTTACACTAATATCCGACAATTGTTTGATTTTAGCAAGAATATACAAGTTAATGTGTCTGTAAGAGTAAATTTGTTGCGTTATGTCCAAGAAAAACGAAAATAAAAATAAAAAAATAAAAATAAAAAAATATTACTCAAAATTTCGAATGTTCTAAAATGGATGAAAAATTTACTAAAATAATAAAAGAAAATTTTGGTCTTTCATTTTAATAATAACATCAGGGAAAATCTTAGTTTGGGGAATTTTTTAATTATAGGATGCTAATATTCGGCAAATACGTGAACATACCTATTATTAATACAACGTTTCTGTCGTTGAACACAGAGGCCTTCTTCAGGTGCATGTCAATGTAGTTAATTTAGATTCGAACCTTCAGTCTACATGTGCCTCTGTAGAAAAGGTTGGTCACCCACAAAAGTTGAAATTGAATAAAAGTATTATACAATAAGAAACATTGGAGACTCAGATGTCGGGTGTAATCAGTCTATATGTTTAGTTATGAGGTTCTCCTCAGTAGGTCTAGCATATAATTAACTCCCATATTAGAGCCATTAAAAAAAAAACGAAGAATAAACAGGTATTTTTGAGCGTATGCATAAAATTGGAATATCAAAATCAGTTGAACGAAAATAAAAGAGTCTGCTCGCGGGTTATTTTGAAAAAGAAAAAAAACCCAAAAAACAAAGAATTTGAAAAAAATTGTTGAATTCAATTTAGCATGAAGCAAATACATCAAAAAAAGATGTTAGGCTTGCATCATGTCTAATGCTTATCTCATAAGATTTTACGCGAAATAATAGTAGCTTCTGCTGAAATAATGCCAAATGGCATTTCGTAAAAATATCAATATTCCTGGACAATGAAAATCTGAGAACTTGACATAAAAGTGTCATAGAAATGAAAAAAATAAAAATAAAAACATTAAACAGCATGATATAAAAATTTGGACATGTACAATTTTTTATTTTGTTATATTCTTTTTATTTTTCCCGGTAATAGAATAAAATCCGTTAGAGAATTTTGAAAAAAATTTGACGTAATTATCTTTTATAACATCATCAATAGGATCTTTGCTACAATCTTTTCCTTGTAAAATTATCAGACATCTTTGATCGTGATCTTCAATATGTCTACGATAACGTATTTTCCACCAACAATTTTCACCCCAGCACCATGGCGACGCTTAAAGCAATTGATCCGCAGGATCTTCATGCCTTGCATCAGTCTGTGGGAGATTCCATTTTATCCAAAACTACTTCCCGAAACAGAAGTAAATACCAAAGTTAGCGACTGGCTATGCAATGTCCATCAGTATAATTTTAAGAAGAATTTTGATCGAGCAGAAATGCTCAAGCGTGTGACACAGCCGAAAAACGTAAAACATTGGCGGCCCACTTTGCCAACACTTCCAGAAGAATTATCAAGCGAGCGCCTATATGGGAATTATGCTTTCCAGCACCCCGACAAAAAGAATTGCCTTCCATATACAGAAACAAGAAAAATTATCCTCGACACACCCATCAAAAAAAAAAAAAGTAAAAAAAAAGAAAAATTCACGGCGAGAAGGAAACTCGTTTTCAAACCCGGCTGAGGACAGAGCCGAGAAAAATTGTCCGAATGGATTAACTGGCCACGAAGGGAAATTCGTTTTCAAGGTCGGCCATTCATTCATTACAAGAAGATAATGATGATAATGATGATCATCATTATTATTAGTTAATGACATTATTAAAATAATACTACTAGTCATAAAAATCTGACAACCTTGAAATTTACGGTTAATCATAAACAAATAATTTCCGGTAAATCATTTTCAGTTATGTTTGAATTTAATTCCTGAAAAGACTGTATTCCAGATTTTATGAGAAAAAAAATTTCTCTCGCGCTGTTAGGTCCAAACTACCGAAAATAAGTCATGAAGAATTTTACGATCGATATTCATTTTGGGAAAGAAAATGATTTTGCCGGGTTTTCTTCCCAATAACTCATCTCTATATGACACAAGAGACCAAATTTTACAAAGATGGTCTTGTTTTTGTTCAACTGTTTCACTTTTTCAAGTTTCTACTTTGAAGTTTTTTGAAAAGACATTTCTTACTTTTTACTTGTTCATTGTTATAAAACAGTTCGATTTAATCATGAAGATTATGTTATTTTTTAAAACTTCTTCTTTTCCTGATGAAGTCAATATGTTCATTTTAGCTTACCATGAAATGTTTGAACAAGCCTTCTAAGTCAAGTTTGTACTTTTTTCATATAGTTTTCTATCAGTTTAATAAATGTTTGTAACTTTCAAATTTCACGGAGTAGTTTCGAGCCTTTGTCACTGATTGTGCCTGTTTCAAGAAATTGGACGTTCTATATTATTTCCTCCCCTCCCAGAAAAAAATTAATTTCTCATATTTTGCCGCAAAATTTTTCTTATTGTAAGTAAATTTGTATATTTAGCACAAAAAGTTAGTCAATGAAAATTATTTTTATAAACTTTGAAATGAAATAATTTCATAAAATGCTGTAGCATTAAGGTAGTCTATTACCGAAAGAAATGTAATAAAATCAGTTATTTTGTTATAATAAGTCAATTTTAATCCTCGGTTATCTCTTTTAGTGATAACTGATTTAGTTTAACACTGCAAGAATGACGTTTTTCTGATGAGTTATCTCACCTTCATTCTTCTTTTACGCGTCGCATCCCTTCGTGACGTGGGGACTTAGACATAGCGAGACCCATTACTTTCAAGATCATAACACAGGCAATGCCCTCCAATTTGTAGGTTATCATTATTATATGGTACCATCAGCAATCGTCGAATGACCTAACATACATAATAAGCAAATGACTGCTAAAATGGAAAATATCACTTATCACATCAGCATATGTGTATTCTTCCGATCAGTGTTGATCGGAGGGTTTGAAGATAACGAAAACCGTGTTAAACAAATATGAGATAAAAATTCCTTGATGCAAGGTGATTACGAAGAGAAATCAAACAAGAATTTGTCGTCACATTTTACAATAAATTATTATTATTATTAATATAATTATATTATTATTATTATTATTATTATTTAATTGTTGAGAAAATCCCCCCCCACTAAGAAATTCATGCTATGATGGGTAACCTGTTCAAAAATCCCACTTGTATGCAGAGACGAAGACATTTCCTGAAAAAAATATTTATACCACAAATAAAAAAGACTTCTTCAGAATGTACTATATAATGATGTCTCTCTCTCTCTCTCTCTCTCTCTCTATATATATATATATATATATATATATATATATATATATATATATATATATATATATATATATATATAAGATTTATATCAAGTGCTTTGAATGGAATATATTAGGATGTCTCTTTCTTTCTCTCTCTCTCTCTCTCTCTCTCTCTATATATATATATATATATATATATATATATATATATATATATATATACAGATATATATATACATCCATCCATCCATCCATCCATCCATACATACATATATATTTTCCATTTTAGCAGTCATTTGCTTATTATGTATGTGAGGGACCAAATATACATATATATATATGTGTGTGTGTGAGAGAGAGAGAGAGAGAGAGAGAGAGAGAGACCAAAAGATGAACTTAAGGCATGGATTATGGCAGCATTCACCATTAAACAAAAAGACCGCCCAGGAGAGATGCAGAAGAATACGGAGTCGTCAGGATGCTGTCGTGGAAGCCAATGGCGATTTTATTGAAGTAATTTACTCTTTCGTATTTAAAGATATATTTTTGTAAATTTGGTAAATATATCTGTTAAAATGAGATAACAATGTTATTTTCATTTTTGCGTATTGTAGACAACAAATTTTCCATCGCACCTTGTATATGTAAGCTTAAAGACATTGAATTTCCAACAGTTTCGCCTAACTTTATTATAACCTGCTCACCATCAAAGCACTGAGGAATCCTTCTATTGTCATTATAACCCAACTCTGTCTTGATTTCTTAACAGACGCAGTGTCGACATCACTTTAAATGTACTAAATACGAAAGGCATATATTAACAGTAAGAGCATAATAAACTGTCTATCGTACTTTTATTTAGGGAATACATTAAAAAAATATTATGCTTGTAAAAAATACAACACTTAATTTTTTTACTCACTCCAAACAAGCCGATAATGTCACTAAGATGCAATATGTTACTCAATGTAAGAGAATATGAGAAAAACATTATTATTAATGAAAGAGAATAATAAAAGAACAGAAATTGCGAAGACTGAAGATAAGGACTGGCATAGAATTTAAATTTAAATTTTTGAGGATCAAAGCTGACTGGGAAGCAAATGTGCGGAAGAGAGTCCCACATACGTTAAATAGCGAAAGAATACTGTCAGCATAGAAATTACGCTTACATCGAGCTATTCCAACTCTAAAATGATGAGTCCTTGCTGCCAATCTTGCACTGCTCTTAATTCATAGAGTTCATGTAGCAAAGATTAAAGTTCATCACAAACAGTTATCACGAAGTTATTTCTAGAAAAGACACAAGGAAGCTACGTTATAAATCCGAGATATCAGTTCAGAAGAAATGCTTAATATCAATCTAAATACTATTAGAAAACGCATAGTAAATATTTACATCAAAATATGTATTTCAAGTAGACAATGAAGATATCCACATTCAAGTTCAATCGAATAGCAAACAATGTATATTTATCTTCAGATAGATAGATATGTATATGAAAAGAAGAACTGACCAACAAGTCAATAGTTTTGTGGTCAAGTTCTATATATATATATATATATATATATATATATATATATAAACATATATATATAAGCGCCCCCTAAAATTAAAAATATCAACATGTAAGAATCGGAGGAGGATTTCAGACAGCTTTTTTTAAATATGGTAATAGTGTTCAGAGAATTCTTACGATTGATCTTCAGATACTGTAATGAAGAAAGATTATTTTCTGATGAAAAATATATAGACCAAAATAATGATCTACGATCGACAATTTCCCATATATATATATATATATATATATATATATATATATATATATATATATATATATATATATATATAATGTAGCGTATTGATTTTATTGATGAAGTGATGAAAATGCAAAAATGAAATACCTCAAAAGCATTTTTTCGTATGCATGTTGTTAAACGTATTATGAAAATATGACTATGAAAATCAACCTTATTAATATACTTTTAAAATTCTTATGTTATTTCAACCGATATCTAAACATAGTTAACATTTTTACATCCGACCATGCATCTTTGAAAAAAATCTTAATTTTAAAGTGATTCGCAATATCATTTCTTTTAATCATGGTTTTTTTGTCTTATTTTCGTGTGAAAATATTTTGTTTTTGCTCACATTTATACGTACAATGTACATTGAAATAAAAATTGTTTTTTTTAAATGTTTTTAAGCTAAATGTTAATATCTATACCCTCCAATTTCCGATGTATATACAATTGGTTCAAATGTCAAATATAACGTTTTCTCTCTTTAAACAACTTTTTATTATCCTGTAATTATTCACGTAGAATGACAGCTTGCGTTGTTAAGATAAAAAATCCACATAAATGAAAGAAATATAATTAAAAACAAATGATAATTTACAATGCTTCATGTCATACGAATAACATTCAAATCTATATAACATATCATATTATTAATAAATATTCGAAGAAAAATAGGAGATTGGTGATACTGATTATTTTTTTTTGGGGAGAACAGTTATCGCAGATTTTCACGAAAACAGAATTTGAAACAAAATAAAATGTTATCATTATCATTTATAAGGCCATGAAAAGGATCTTCGTATATTTTCTGTTCCCATGAACATTCAAGCGATTAGAAAACAACAAAAAAAGAATAAAAATAAAAATAAAAAACAAAAGTAAACAAGACGAAAGTAGAGTGCAGCTAATTTTTGCCCGACGAGAAATTCTTGAAGTTAATCTTATTTACTTTTCATTTTCCTTTTGTTATCTCGAAAAAATTTTGAACTTTTTATTTTCAGTTTATTGTTTTATGTTTTCTTTCTTGTTTTTATACTTTTCTGGTTTATTTTTTGTTTTCTTTTTTGGTCTGAAAAGTTTATCTTTCTGTCTTTTTGTATATCATTTTGACGTTTTTGTTTTGTTTTCACGCCAAATTATTCTTTCTCCGTACCGTTTAAAAAAAAGAAGCCATATAGGCCAACGTTTTTCAATTAACGCGGGAACAAATCGGCCTGAAGTGAGGGCAGATCCCAGAAGGATCCTGTATACTATAGGGCCCACAAAGAAAAATATGACGATTTCACAAAGGGCAAAGAATTGCTGACAATGCCAGAGACAATTGATGCCGTGAAGACGAAAACGATCTCTCTCCTAACAACTGACGTTGGACCACGTAAACTGATTGGTGCCAATAGAGAGATAATGGAGAAGGCATTAAAGAGACTCAAAATAAGCCCGAAAATCCTGACAAGGTGTACGAATGCCTTATGGGATATATTGTTAGCTACTGAGGAAGTGACAAAAAAGTTGGCAGGTAGTACTCTGGCAAGAAAGTCTGTCCGCCTGCAGACGGAATATTTAGGGAAAAGGAGGACAAAAGTAACAGTCCATGGAGTCACAGTAGATATCACCGGCGATAGACTAGGCGCCTTTTTTTTTTTTTTTCGTAGTACGGAGACGAAGAGTTAGTCTCGGCAACAACGAACCAAACGGGGATTGCCACTGGGGATTTTGTCCTTCGGTTGACTTTGACTAGAAAAGGCGTCAGTGACAACCCCAATACATTAATGTACCTGGAAATGATAATACCAGTGGTGGGTAGACGGGCAGCGCCCCTACTGTCGGTTATGCGGTTTAATGAGACATATGGCAAAGGCATGTACCGGCAAGAAGTCGGCGACTCAGCCCAGCCAAGCAGCAGTACCAGCAGCAGCAGCAGCAGTAGCAGCAGTGGAAGCAGCGGCAGTGTCTGGTGAGGTTCCGGATCGAGGATGGAAAGAGGTAAGTAAGAAGGGGCGAAATACGCCAAGCCCTCCGGCCTTCCCACCAGAAGGTGGTCCCACAGTAATCGCCAACCAAGGAGTGGCTGGAATAGCAGCCACTGCCTCACCCCCCCAAATAGGGATCATCAAACAAAGGAGGAGCGGCAAAAGGAACAGCCTAAGCAGAAAAAAACAAGACCAGCAACAACAGCGGAAGCAAAAGTCCCCTAAAAGACAAAAACATCTGAAGCAGTGGAGTTGGGTGTAATGCCCCCACCAAGGTCTTCCTTTTTGAAGATGGGAAGGGATGTGTAAGAGGAGGAGATACATATAAATAAGGAGAAGCGGGCTGAAAAAGGCAGTAAGGACAAGTATGTGGAAAGATCGAGGTCACAATGCGTCCCTATAGCCCCATCCGAAATAGACATAAAGAGTCCCAGATCAAGGAGCATTCCCCCTTCAGCTACACGGGTTCCGTCCCCCACTCCCTCAACATAATCCCTTGGTTTAGCTTCTACACCCCCTCCCACATCCACTTCTTCTCCACCCCAGCCTGCCAGGAGAAGAGAAAGAAGAATTATTTTGGCGGACTGGAGGACATTTGCAAAGTGAACAAAAAAGTGTTGGAGAAAGACTTGTCCATCCCAAACCGATCCATCCTCGGTCATTTATCCAAACTCACCTCTGTCGATGGAAAGTCGGTTGAGCACCTCTGTAATTTCCCCCAAGTCCCGGGTGTCATTACATTTATAAGGAACATTGGGATATCACTAAATGTTTGGTACCACTTGGACGAGGCAAAGGACGCTTTTCCAGATCTGCGAATGTTGGTGACCGGAATGCCAATTCTAAAAAAAGATGTCTGAATTTTGTGCAGGGAGGGTCTCCGTACTTCTCCACCCTTGATTATATAGGGCAGTAAAGCTAACATATCCCATGGACGTTGGTAGTATTGTCCTGGATGGTCGGATGACGCCGGAGATAGGCACAGGGAGCCTAGGAGAATCTGTCGGGGTCCTTACAGCAACAGATTTCCGTCCGGTATCTGAATAAGGATTTTTTTTAACTTTTTCCTTTTTTTTTTCAGACCTAAATCACGTCTATTAAGATAGCCAGCCTGAATATGAAGGGCCTGGGGGATCGGGGTAAGGCTGTCTGCCATCTTCGTGACCTCTTGTCGTTCGGAGTGGATGTTGCCGCGATCGAAGAGACTCACTTCGTTTGCGACGTCGATTCGTGTGTGCTGACTGGCGACTTATTCATCTATTCAGCATAAGGGGACCAATAGGCCAGAGAGGTTTCTTTGTTGTTTAGCAGTACCCTGGATTCGAGGATTGACCTTGTTCATGTCGATGTCAAGAGACCAGTAGATCCTGGCCGATATTGCCGTGAAAATTAGATCATTTTGTGTCGTAGCGGTTTATGCGCCCAACGACCAGGGGGAGCAGGTGTCGTTTTTTTTTCGGTGGTTGGGGCTGTTCCTGATGGATTCTACACGCCTAGTTTTAATGGGGGACTGGATTGCTGTCCTGGAACCCAAGTTATATAGGAGGCAGGGAGTTAGCGGGTGGACGGGTGATCGTGGCTTGGTTGATCTGATCGGCGAGTTTGGTCTCGTCGATAGATAGCGGGTCGATCACCACGGGGGTAGATGTGGACGTGGGTTTTAAATTGGCCTTCTACCCAGGTTAGAAGGACCAATGTAGATTTACTAGATTATCCCACGATCCAAAAAGCTCGTAAGTTAAGGTAAGGCAAACAGTTGAAGGCTCTTAAGAATAGTTCACGTGCGGTGGCTGGGGAGACCCCTAGCGATAGACTTAGCTAGGAAGACCCTGATGCGTTCGGCTAGAGAGCGCTACATGGGTCTGGTAATTAGACATAAATTAAGCAAAATGTCTTCCGAAGCTGTGAATATGGGCGCAGAATAGCGCAAGGAAGAGATCTGCTGAAGTTCCGGTCGTTACATCCGTGAGGTCAAAACCATGGAGGGGCATACTGACGACATGTGCAAGGCGTTTCGTTGGCATTTCGAGAGCTGGTTTACAAAGGAGCCTAGCCTCCGCGACGAGGAGTTTCGTAGATATTTGATTGACTTTCCACGGCTTTCGCCGACTGACGTAGCTAATTGCGAGCGGGAGATCACGGAGGGTGAAGTCTACATACCATTGAAGAATGTCGGCAGAGGCAAGTTGCCCGGCCTGGATGTTTTGCCCTATGAATTGTACTTGAGGCTGTCGCACGTCTTTGTTCCGATTTTGACTGTTGTGTTCAACAACTGGTTCCGACAGTGGTCCGTCCCCGACCGGATCTCCAGTAGTGTGGTCACGCCGAACATTTCAGAGCAACCTGCATCTGATCCGCACGATCATAGACGGTGTAAAAGATGACGATGAGGCCAGGATGATCAATTTAGATCAGTTCAAGGCATTTGATAGGGTTGACCATCGCTACCTGGCTGCTGTTCTGCAGGCTGCCGGATTTGAACCCAACTTCTGCCGCTGGATTAGCCTCATGCATCGTTCTACCAGTGCTGTGGTACAGGTGTACGGGAAGCTGTCGGGCGCTTTTGCGCTGTTTCGGTCGGTTTTTCAGGGTTGTCCACTGTCACCCCTATTTTACGCTTTGGAGTTGGAGCCTCTCCTTCGCCAGCTGATGGACAGGGCGTGCAGTCCATCCCTGTGCGGAATCGCTGTCCCTGCAAGGGCTCGAGTCAGGGTTTCGACTTTGACGGATCTACTTTCGTGTCGTTCCGCAGCGAGGTTGAGGTGGTACTGAAAGCGCTTCTACCATTGTCCTCGGGTACTCCCAGCTATACCATGTCGGTGAGCTGACGGCTCGTCTCGCTCCCGAAAATCTCGTGCTCATTGTGTGTACATTAGCGTGTGACAGCTTGTCGCCCCCATAGTGTGGGGTGAAACGAATGGTGTTTCTATCGCTGCTGTCCACGACTCGATTGGTGATTTGGACGAAGCGACAGGAGAAATCTTGCGAGGCAACCGTCTTTCTCATCAGGATCTTATCCGATTCTTTGAGCATCAACTCAAGATGAAGATTAGTACTGATAGAAAACGGTTGGTTTCGACAGATTTATCGAAAGTTGGGTGACTGAGGCGAGCTTCATTCGCGTGAACGGAGCTATCATTAAATTTCTCTTTTTGGTCTACCGGGCCTGCTCCCGGCTAAATCTTTGGTTATGATCCAAGTTGAGATTTCCAACCTCCCCAGTTAGTTTTTTGGCCTCCTTTCATCTCGGCTGGGTCAGCTTTATTTATTCCCCATGTCCGTATATATTTTCTTCTTTCCCTCGCCCTTAGCGAGAGAGCCTCTTGATTCTGTCGCAGGGCAGAATACAGAGGCCTCTATTTTTTGAGGGCTGGACGGGTTCAACTAACATCAGTTAGCTTTAATTTGTTTGTTTTGAAATTTTAGTTTTTTTTTGGGGGGGGGAAGGGGTTCAACCTCTTCCCTCCTATTTTATATCATGTACAAATTTTTATGTTTCGTATTTTATAATCATTAAATGAAATATCTATGTCATTGGATGCGTTTTTTAGGTATCATCTGAGATTATGCGGTATTATGGTATTAGGTTGGTGCAAAAATAATGACGTAATAATGTCGTTTTTTGACGTTATACGTCAAAAAACGAGATTATTACGTCATTATTTTTGCACTAACCTAATATATGGAGGATTAATTGGCGATAAATGAGATTTTGTGTGAAATGTATCAGTTGTAACGAATGAATGCGTCGTGAATCGGATTAGCTAGGTATAGGAAACTCATTTCCTCCTTTTAGGCCTTGTGCCACACTTGTGTATTTTACGCAATAAATCTTAACATTCAAGCGATTTTATTGTACGAGTTGAAAATAGGAACATAAAGTAATGGGAACTGTTTGCAATATCAACCAAGCTTTTACCCAAGGGACATCGACGGACGTACAGATGAATATTTGTCCCAGAAAATCCGTATTTTTATGGAATTTTATTATTAATTTATATATTAGCTCTGTTATAAAATTTTAAGCAGCACGTCATGTAAGAACGTCCCTATAAAAAAAAAAAGCATGTTTATACACATACAGAAATAATTTAAAATTCTTTTTTAATATATTGCAGATTATAACAAGCATTTAGTTTTGTGATTAGTAAAAATAATTTTATGTAATAACAATAATTTTATAAAAAATAATAATTTACTTTCTAAAATTTACAGATTTGAAACTGAATTTTAAAAGATTTAAAAACTTTATTAATTATAAAATTATTCAAATGAAAAAAAAAAGAAAAATATCTTGTAAAAATTAATTTTTTATCGTCAATTACTTTTGATTCAGACATTATTATCCTTAACAGAATTATACATAAAAACAAAAGCTTTTCTAATTCAATAATGCCTTAATTTTATTAGATTTCATATTTTCGGTAAACAATCGTTCAATTTTACACAAAAAATTTTTTAATGATTTAAATTCTTCAAAGACTTCTGCTTTAAACTTAAAATTATTAATAAAGTGTGTGTGTGTATGTATGTATTATGAAATGGACAAAGTCCGACAATTATTTTAAAGACATTTTAAAAAGAATGTATAAACATAAAAATGTGTTAAAAATATCTATCTATCTATATATATATATATATATATATATATATATATATATAGTGCAGCATAGACAAGTTTAACTTACTTCAAAAATGTCGGTCACGTTCTCAGGTGATTGTAATCTGAAATGCACGTCAATCGCGCGATATCACGCCACTCTGTATTACATAAACATCAGATCATTTTAATTTAAATCTTAACTGATTAATGGTCAATATATTTCTCAGGAAAATTAGAACTTTTCATCTTTCTTTAACATTTATTAGCTATATTGACCTCTTCCTTGATGATGACCGATCGGACAGGCGAAAGTTACAGAATTGACCATTTCAACTAATTAAAACTGTAAATTACAAACCGGAGATACCAAAATCAAACAAGTACAACAATTTAAATATCTGGAATTTGTCTTGACATGTGACAAAATGTGCGACACTGAAATTTGAAGGCGGACTGAGATTCCAAAAGCTCAGCCGAATATTAAGAAAAAGAAAATCATTGATAGAAACAAAGAAAAGAGTACTGAACTGTTATGTGATATCTATGCTCCTGTATGGCAGAGGATGCTGGACAATTCCATCAACGTACTACAGCTACAAAAACTACTACTAGAAGAAGAAAAAGAACATGAAGAAGAAATGTTTTTAACTGCTATAAATATTTCACCATCAGCATATTTAATGTGAGACAATTCGGGACAAAAATAAATAAGGAATTGTTGGCTGGATTTATTCATAATTATAACATTGATGTATTTTATCTTCAAGGAACCAAATCTAAAGAATTTGATATTAATATCGGATTAAGACAATACAAGTTATTAGATTTGGAAACTGAAAATATTATGCAAATAGATTTTCATCAATGTGAAATGGAAGAATAATATTTATAGAGATTGGACAAAGACATTAGAAGAACTACTCACTGGATTCCGTCATCCCAAGTTAAAATTTGAAGAGCGTGGAAGACTTGCAGCACTCGCATGGGTTAACAAAACACTTGAAAGTTTGGAAAGGACTCATTTATTATTGATTTACAAAGTTGCTGAAGATAAGAAATCGCTGTGATTTGCAGTTTGCCTTCAAGTCGAAACATCTCTCATTATAATGACAATAATATGAAGAAGAATTTCTTGCCGAGGTGCGCATTCAGATTGGAATTATAATTGGAAATTTCTTTAATACACAATCAGCTGAAAAAGATGTATTACGACACAGAACCTTAACTCACACACAATTTTATTTTAATAATTTCTCCCTAAGGAAGGCTATAAAGCCACTAAGACGTAAAGTGAAGGTATTTAAAATAAAAGCGGTGTGCATTTGACACTTTTTTTACGTTTTGACGTTTTTTTTTATATATATCTTGTTGACAGGAATGTCCAAGTTTATCGAAAGATTGTTGAATTCAATTTAGCATGAAGCCAACACATCAAACAATGGTAGACTTGCATCATGGTTAATGTTTCTCTCATAAGATTTTACGCGAAATAATAGTAGCTTCTGCCGAAATAATGCCAAATGGCATTTCGTAAAAATATCTATATTCCTGGACAGTGACAACCTGAGAAATTGACATAAAATATCATAGAAATGAAGAAAAAAAAAAAAAAAAAAACAGTTAAAAAATACTAAAACCCCATGATATAAAAATTTGGACATGTACAATTTTTTATTTTTTATATTTTTTCATTTTTCCCGGTAATAGAATAAAATCCGTTAGAGAATTTTGAAAAAAAATATGACGTAATTATCTTTTATAATGTCATCAATAGGATCTTTGCTACAGCCTTTTCCTTGAAAAATTATCAGAAATCTTTGAATTTGATCGTGATCTTCAATATGTCTACGATAACGTATTTTCCACCAACTATTTTCATCCCAGCACCATGGCGACGCTTAAAGCAATTGATCCGTAGGATCTTCATCCATTGCAACAATCTGTGGGAGATTCCATTTTATCCAAAACTACTTCCAGAAACAGAAGTAAATACCAAAGTTAGCGACTGGCTACGTAATGTCCACCAACATAATTTTAAGAAGAATTTTGATCGAGCAGAAATGGTCAAGCGTGTGACACAGCCGAAAAATGTAAAACATTGGCGGCCCACTTTGCCAGCACTTCCAGAAGAATGTTCAAACGAGTGCCTATAAGAAAATTACGCTTTCCAACACAGTTGTGGTTACAACTTCAAAAATTAGCCCAACGAAAAGACTTGCCTCCCAAATACAGAAACAAGTTTTTATCCGCCGCCGTAGCACTTGTAGAATAGAAAAATTATCCTCCACATTCTCACCAAAGTCGACCCTTCATTCATTACAAGAGGATGATGATGATCATTATTATGTTAATGACATTATTAAAATAATACTACTTTACGGTGAATCATAAGTTATGTTTGAATCTAATTCCTGACGAGACTGTATTCCAGATTTTATATATATATATAAAAAAAAAAAAAAAAAAAACTCTCGCGCTGTTAGGTACAAAGACAAACTACCGAAAATAAGTCATGAAAATTTTACGATCGACATTCATTTTTGCAATGAAAATGATTTTGCCGGGTTTTCTTCCCACTAACTCATCGCTACATGACACAAGAGACCAAATTTTACGAAGAGGTTCTTGTTTTTGTTCAACTGTTTCACTACAAGTTTCTACTTTGAAGTTGTTCGAAGAGACATTTTGTTCCTTGTTATTCGTTCCTTGTTATTCGTTCATTGTTAACTGTTGCAGTTTTTATTTCAATAAAACAGTTCGATTTAATCAAGATTTTGTTATTTTTAAAAAAATTTCTTTCCCTGATGAAGTCTATTGTTTCTATAATTTGTTCATTTTATCTTACCATGAAATGTTTGAGAAAAAACCATCTAATTCAAGTTTGTACTGTTTCATATAGTTTTTTGTATCAGTTTAATAAATGAGATAGTTTCGAGCTCTTGTCACTGTTTGCGCCCTTTTCAAAATTGGGATAAGAAATTGGACGTTCTCTCTTCTTTCATTCCCTCCAAAGAAACAATTAATGTCTTATATTTTCCGTAAATTTTTTGTTATTGTAAGTAAATTTGTATAGTTAGCATAAAAAATTAGTCATTGTAAATTACTTTTTATAAAATTTTAAATAATTTCATAAAAAGCTGTTGTATTGAAGTAGAGTATTACAGAAAGAAATGTAATAAAATCAGTTATTTTGTTATAATAATTCAATTTTAATCCTCGGTTATCTCTCTATATGCGTTAGCGATAACTGATTTTAGTCCATGTTAAAAGCAAGGCAAGGACGATATAATAGTTTTTCTGATGAGTTATCTCCCCTTTATGAGAAAAAATTCATTCTTTTTTTTATGTGCCGCATCCCTTCGTGACTTGGATATTTAGACATAGCGGGACCCATTCCTTTCAAGATCAAACACAGATAATGCCCTCCAACTTGAATGTTATCCCTGCTCACAGACACGTGGTCGCTAATTCCAGCTGGGAACCGTACACCCTTAGAAAGACTTCATCCTAGAATCAGCGTAACTGCAACGGCTGGGTTACATAAGAATGGAGCCTAGTCGACGCTACTCAGATACCCGCTGACATTACAAGAAGGTTCTCACGCTATTTGGCAGGTTTCATTTCAAATCCTGCTACCCTTGACTATCAACCCTTCTCACCAGAAATAGCCTAGTGGTTGTACTTGTTTCGTAGCCAATGACCCATACATGCGATAGGTAGTATTGGCTTTAAGGTACCATCAGCGATCGTCGAATGACCTAACGTACATAATAAGCAAATGATTGCTAAAATGGAAAATATCATTCATCAACATATGTGTATTTATTCTTCCCATCAGTGTTGATCTCAGAGATGATTTTGGAAGATAATGAAAACCGTGTTAAACAAATATGTGAAAAAATTCCTTGAATTAATGTGATTACGAAGAGAAAACAAACACGAATTTGGCGACAGATTTTACAGTCAATTATTATTATTATTATTATTATTATTATTATTATTATTATTATTAATTGTTGAGAACATTTGCCTGAACAAAATTTCATGCTATGAATGGTAACTAGTTCAAAAATCCCATTTGAGTGCAGAGACGAGAACACCATTTTAAATATTTATACCACAAATACTAAACACGTTTTCAGAATATATAAAAGTATATATATTATTCTGTCGACACCCCTTCTCTCTCTCTCTCTCTCCCCACAGTTATATATATATATATATATATATATATATATATATATATATATATATATATAAAGGTTAGAACTGTGTAGCGAAAAAAAACGTATTTTAAATAAATCTATTTATATATATATATATATATATATATATATATATATATATATATATATATATATATATATATATAGAGAGAGAGAGAGAGAGAGAAGAGAGAGAGATAATATTAGTGGTAAATATACACATATATATGCAAAATATATAAATATATATACATAGGTGCATACACATACAATATATATTTTTTGAATAAAAAATTCCAAGAGGATAGAATCCAGGTAGAACTCAATGTCCAGGACAGAGTAAGGATATAATCAATATTCCATGGTCATGAATATTACTGTTTAAGCCTTTTTATTTAGACTTTACTTCCAAAGGTTGAAACAAAAATGAAAAGAAATTTACAGATTTTTGACGGGCCGTATTAAGCATATGTAAATTAACGAAGTGAGGAAGTGAGGGGGGGAGAAGACATGAGTGAGTTCGATGTAATTTAAAATTTCTATTCTTTCATACTCAAAATTACTTGAGGAGGTCCAGACATTGATACATTTAAATATATTTTATATATATATAAATAATGATTTATTTATATATTTTATAAAGATTATACCAAGTGATTTGAATGGGTAATGCTCAAGTGAGTGCTTGCTGAAAGACCCTGTGACTGACAACATGATTCTGCACAATGCCACACACACACACACACACAAAAAAACGTTCGCAGTTATGCCTGTCGATAATTTCTGTGACCACATTATCCCTTACATCTGGCTAACTAACTCCCCAGACTACAGCCCTTTTGATTTTTATGTGTGGCGCAGTTGAGTGAGTGACCAAAATTTAAGGTAAGTATTATGTCAGCATTTACCAACAAACAAAGAGACCGCCCAGAAGAGATGCAGGAGATTTTTTAAGTCGTCTGGAGTCCATCGTTGAAGACAAAGACGATTTTATTGAAGAAATTTATTCTTTAGAATTTCAAGATATATTTGTGTAAATTTGGTAAAGATATCTGTTAAAATGAGATGTTAGTGTTACTTTTATTTTTGCGTGATGTAGACGACAAATTATACATTGCAACTTGTATATGTTAAAGACTTAACATAAGGTTGACTTAACAGTTAAGTCAACCTTATTTGTTGAATATAATAATATAATTATTGTTAAATTAATTTCTTCTTTGCTTCTCACATTTGTTTTAGAA
>OZ010604.1:44234576-44339576 GCA_963932145.1 Acanthosepion lycidas
AGGTAAGACACCTTCATCATAATAAAATTACGTTTAACTCTTGGAAATTTAGTGTCTTTATGCTAACATATACAAGGTGCGATGGATAATGTATATATATATATATATATATATATATATATATATATATATATATATACAGAGAGAGAGAGAGAGAAACATCGTAAGATTATATACTTTCTGGAAACGACTTTAGTTTAGTATTTGTTGTATTACAATAGTTACCCTTCATAGCATGGAATTTTCTGCGGTAAAATCACTACAATAATAATAATAATAATAATAATAATAATAATAATAATAATAATAATAATGATGATGATGATGATGATGATGATAATAATAATAATTTATTAAAAAAATAATTTAATGACTAAAATATATAAAAATTTACTTACAATAACAAAAACATTGAGGAAAATATAAGAAATTAATTTTTTCTGGGGGGAGGGAATGAAAGAAGATAGAACGTCCAATTTCTTGTCCCAATTTTGAATCAGATACAAACAGTGACAAAGGCTCGAAACTGCCTCGTGAAATTTAAAAGTTACAAACATTTATTAAACTGATACAAGTCACAAAACTATATGAAAAAAGTACAAACTTGACTTAGAAGGCTTGTTCAAACATTTCATGGTAAGCTAAAATGAACGTATAGAAACAATTGACTTCATCAGGGAAAGAAGAAGTTTTTATAGGTACCTTCATGAAAAATCGATGAAAATCGATAGCATGACAAGAATGATCTGAAAATTAAAGAAAAAAAAATTTCCTCGTGTTAAATGTATATTTCATTATTGAGAAGAAAAACTAAAGTATTTTTTGAATATTTTTTGAAATTTTTTACTCATACTTAACATGTCCAAAATTTTAGTTACAAATCTTGTTTACCAAAAAAAAAAAAAAAAATAGATTTTAAGCCATTTTTTAAATTTTTAAAAATAAGTTAAATTCTTCGTTCAAAACTCATTTAAAAAATTAATTATACGTATTTCAAAATTTATTCGAAAAAATTTAGAAATTTTGAAGTTTATTTAAAATAATTTAAAAGAAACTTTTACTTACTTTCTTCGTAGAAAAATGTTTTTTAAAATAAAAGAGAGCCGATTTGAACCACACGTGCATTGACAAGTGCGAAGTGATGCTGTCTATCAACTATTGACAGCTGACGTGAGATTCGAGTTCCCCTACGGACGGACAGAATGGACATATTTTTTTAAGCGCACTTACCTTTAAGTACTACCTTGTAATAATTAAAGTAAAAAAACTTTCGCCATTCCGTTTTTTGGTTTTTTTTTTAAGTACTGTAGCATAAGTTTGTTGATACTATCTGGAGAAATTATAAATACTATAAAAAAAAAAAAGATACAAGTGCTGCACTGCTGACGTTTTTTATTTATTGCACGCACGATACTTCCGGCTTCCGTAGATTTCATTTGGAAAAAATTATTGACACAAATTAATTTTTTTTAAATACAAGGGGTCGTTAGTTTGTAATAAGCTTTGGAAATTATAATCTGTAAATATATATCTACTTAAAACAGCATTCGTTAAGTTGTACATTCTTTTCCATAATTTTAGAAGAATTAACAACATAATTTAAAAGTAAAAATAAATTACAAATAATTGTAGGTAATTGTTTTAAAAATTCATTTTTCATCGAAATATCTTTTTGCTTTCAGAGAATATTGTCCATGTTTATTGAAATAAATAAAAGCAATTGGAAGCTTTTGAAATTAAATAATATTTTTGTTTTATTGAGTTTTGTATGTTACACTTCAGAGACGATTTTCAGGTAGAAGGGTTCCAACTAAAAATCAACAAAAATCTGATTTGGTTTCCTCAAAGCATTGTGCTTTTAACTAATATAATCACTAAACTCCTCAAAATCGAAATTATAGTGTTTTCGTACGATTAGTTAGAGGGGGTAATACATATGGAAAAAAAATTTCTGCCATGACTTTACTAAAAATAAAAGATATTTATAATAAGTTCCATCATTTATGAATAGTTTCTGAAAGATTCGCTAAAATCCGACAATTATTTTTATTTTTGCAAGATTTTCCAAATTAATTTGTATAAACAGGAATCGAACTGTTTTATTGAAATAACAATGAACAAGTAACAATGAACAAGTAAAAAGTAAGAAATGTCTTTTCAAAAAACTTCAAAGTAGAAGCTTGAAAAAGTGAAACAGTTGAACAAAAACAAGAACATCTTTGTAAAATTAGGCCTCTTGTGTCATGTAGCGATGAGTTATTGGGAAGAAAACCCAGCAAAATCATTTTTATTGCCAAAATGAATGTCGATCGTAAAAATTCTTCATGACTTATTTTCGGTAGTTTGGACCTAGCACGAGAGATATGTTTTTTTTTTTTTTTTTTTTTTGTTTTGTTTTTTTATAAAATCTGGAATACAGTCTCGTCAGGAATTAAATTCAAACATAATAACTGAAAAATAAATGATTTACCAGAAATTGTTTGTTTATGATTCACCGTAAAGTTCAAGGTGGATGGATTTTTATTATTTAAAGTATTATTTTAATAAAAACATCGACTATGATGATGAGCATCATCATGTTGTAATGAATGAAGGGCCGACCTTGAAAACGAATTTCCCTTCGTGGCCAGTTAATCCATTCGGACAATTTTTCTCGGCTCTGTCCTCAGCCGGGTTTGTAAACGAGTTTCCTTCTCGGCGTAAAATTTCCTTTTTTTTTTTTTTTTTTTTTTTTTTTGTGGATGTGCGGAGGATAATTTTTCTGTTTACAGTGGGTACGGCATCGGATAAAATCTTGTTTGTGTATTTGGAAGGCAAGTCATTTTGTCGGGTAATTTTTCGGTGTTGGAAAGCGTAATTTTCTTATAGGCCCTCGTTTGAACATTCAAACGTCATTAACTAATAAACTAATTAATAATAATGATGATCATCATCATCATCATCTAATGAATGAAAGGCCGACCTTGCAAACGAATTTCACTTCTTGGCCATTCAGACAATTTTTCTCGGCTCTGTCCTCAGCCGGATTTGAAAACGAGTTTCCTTCTAGCCCTAATTTTTTTTTTTTTTTTCATGGGTGTGTCGAGGGTAATTTTTCTATTCTACAGCTGCTACGGCGGCGGATAAAATCTTGTTTCTGTATTTGGGAGGCAAGTCGTTTCGTTGGGCTAATTTTTGAAGTTGTAACCACAACTGTGTTGGAAAGCGTAATTTTCTTATAGGCACTCGTTTGAACATTCTTCTGGAAGTGCTGGCAAAATGGGCCGCCAATGTTTTACGTTTTTCGGCTGTGTCACACGCTTGACCATTTCTGCTCGATCAAAATTCTTCTTAAAATTATGCTGGTGGACATTGCATAGCCAGTCGCTAACTTTGGTATTTACTTCTGTTTCGGGAAGTAGTTTTGGATAAAATGGAATCTCCCACAGACTGATGCAAGGCATGAAGATCCTGCGGATCAATTGCTTTAAGCGTCGCCATGGTGCTGGGGTGAAAATTGTTGGTGGAAAATACGTTATCGTAGACATATTGAAGATCAAGATCAAAGATGTCTGATAATTTTACAAGGAAAAGACAGTAGCAAAGATCCTATTGATGATGTTATAAAAGATAATTACGTCATATTTTTTTTCAAAATTCTCTAACGGATTTTATTCTATTACCGGGAAAAATAAAAAGAATATAACAAAATAAAAAATTGTACATGTCCAAATTTTTATATCATGGGGTTTAATCTTTATTTTTATTTTTTTCTTTTCTATGACACTTTTATGTCAAGTTCTCAGATTTTCATTGTCCAGGAATATTGATATTTTTACGAAATGCCATTTGGCATTATTTCAGCAGAAGCTACTATCATTTCGCATAAAATTTTGAGACAAACATTAGTCATGATACACGTCTAACATTTTCTTGATGTGTTGGCTTCATGCTAAATTGAATTCAACAATTTTTCGGCAAACTTGGACATTCGTGTCAACAAAATCAACGAAGTGTTAAAAGGACTCCGCGTTTATTTTAACTACGCTGACTTTGCGTCTTAGTGACTTTATGGCCTTGCTTAGGGAGAAATTATTAAAATAAAATTGTGTCTGATATAACGTTCTATGTCGTAATACATCTTTTTCAGTTGATTGTGTATTAAAGACAATTCCAATTATAATTCCAATCTGAATGTACACATTGGCAACAAATTCTCCTTCATATTATTGTCATTATAATGAGAGGTGTTTCGACTTGAAGGCTCACTGCAGGTCAGAGCGATTTCTCATCTTCAGCAACTTTGTAAATCAATAATAAATCAGTCCTTTCCAAATCTTCATGTCTTTTTTAAACTCATGAGAGTGCTGGAAGTCTTCCAATCTTTTCAAATTTTAACTTGGCATGATGGAATCCAATTAGTAGTTATTCCAATGTCCTTGTCCAATGTGTATCCTGTGCCTCTTTGTCCAACGTATATAAATATTATTCTTCCATTTGATATTGATGAAAAATCTATTTCCATTATATTTTCCGTTTCCAAATCTATTAACATGTATATTAAATATCCTGATGGTAAAACATTGATAGTAATTGGTAAGATTTCAAATTTCAGTGTCGCACATTTTGTCACATGTCAAGAGAAATTCCAGATATTTAAATTGTTGTACTTGTTTGATTTTGGTATCTCCGGTTTCTAATTTGCAGTTTTAATTAGCTCAAAAAGTCAATTCTGTAACTTACGTCTGTCCGATCGGTCATCATCAGGGGAGAAGTCAATATAGCTAATAAGTGTTAAAGAAAGATGAAAGGTTCTAATTATTTTTATAGTCTACTGAGAAATATATTGACCATTAATCAGTTAAGATTTGAATTAAAATGATCCGATATTTATGTAATACAGCGTGGCGTGATATCGCGCGATTGACGTGCATTTCAGATTACAATCACCTGAGAACGTGAGCGATATATATATATATATATATATATATATATATATATATATATATATATATATATATATATATATATATATATTCAGGAGTTAAGTTATTTAACAGAATGCTCAATGATTCCGAATACGGCAAAATACAGCGATACTACGTTTACCTTAGACTATAGATAATATAATCCATTTTTTTTCAGAGGAAGATAATATTGAGCAGAAAGATAATACTGTAGAACAAGGAGGTTTAATGATGGATACTTGATATACATGGGACCAGAGTTAAAAAATAATACAATTTATTTTTCAGAATTTAAGATATTTAACAGAACATCCACAAGTTCCGCATACGGAAACTTTTTAACGATCCCCATCGCCCAGAATGCAAAAAAGACCGTTTTTTTTTACACTTGTTAATATATTTTCATTAAGTGCATTTATAAGAAATAATAAATAAACATTGTAGTGTAACGTATATTAATTTATATATATTAATGAACATCTATTTATGAAAATACCCAGGACACGACAAGGTTTTGTCCAGGACGTCCCAGTGCCAAACAACGAAATGTAGCCGACTTACACGTGGATTGGGAAGTAGAGACACCGATGTGTTCCTTCGGTTAATTTGAGTCAAGCCAAATGGCCAGACGGTGCTTAGTACAAACGAAGCACGGACTACATAACGCCTATTTCTGGACCCCCTAACAATGAACAAAACCATATTCGGATATGATTTTGATTTGGGTCATTCTTTAGATGTCATATTTCTGTCCAACCATCCGTTTCCGTCTAGAATCCACGTTTAGTCTTATGTCAGAAAGTCACCAAGAAATGGATCGTTTTATTGGTTGCGCAAAATAAACCGAGAGCAGACATCGTAACACCAATTCATTTTATTTTCGTTCAATTTATTTTGATATTCCCATTTGGTGCATATGCTCAACAAATGAATGTCTGAATTTCTGGGATGAACATTTATCTTTATTACATAATAATGTTTTCATCATTGTTGTTGTTATCACAATGTTGTGATCTCCGGCCTTCTTCAGATATCTATCGAAACAGGTAACCTTTAGGGAATTTCGAACTGTTCCCCTTCTGCTTTCTAGGTATATCTCGTCGTGGTCCGATTTGGTACTGCTCAGTTATTACTTTCCATGTTTCAACTGAGATTAAGTCTGTACTAACTGAACCAGGGATTGAACTCACAATTACTGTATCACCAAAGTCACGACACTTAATCGCCAACGCTTTAATCTACTAGGTTAGGTGTGACAAAGCTGAAATTACAACATATAAATTTTTGTACCTAGTTTTAAACCGAATATCTTCTTCCCTATCTGTTGTTGACACTACAGTTACTGCTTTGCCACGCTCGGTTACATTTTCTACCGTTATTCTTTACTTACTACTGCCCCAACTGTTGTAAACATTGTTTTAATGGCTCTAATATGGTATTTAATTCTATGCTAAGGTTACCGTGGAGAACTTCATCGCTAAGCATATAGACTGATTCCTTCCGACGTCTGACTCTCCAATGTTTTTAATTGTCTAGTATTTTTATTCAATTCCACAGTTTCTGGTTGGTCTACGTAACTAAAAAAAAGGGTTCGATTTTAAATTACCTAGATTGACATGCATCTGAAGAAACCTTCTGTGCTCAACGACAGAGACATTATATGAATAGTAGGTATCACGAATTTGCCGAATATTGGCATCCTATGATGAAAAAATGCCCCAAACTTTTACCTTTAAGAGGAAAGACCAAAATATTCTTTTATTATTTTAGTAAATCTTTCATCCATTTTAGAACATTCGAAATATTGATTAAAATCTTATTTTTCTTGCGTTTTTCTTGCGTTTTTCTTGCGTTTTTCTTGGTCTATAAAATAACTCAGGAATTTTTTTGTTGTGACGGACACACTAACTTAAAATCAAAGAATTGTCGGATTTTAGTGAAACTTTCAGAAATTCTAAACGAATGAATTAAATTATTTTACAATTTTTTAAAGAAAGTCTTGGTAAAAACATATATTTACATTTGTTACCACCCGCCCTTACTTATTTTTATGAAAACTCATCAAATTCTTTGTGTAAAATCGACCGACAATTTACCGAATATCAGCTCTGAATTGGAAAATACAAAACTTAAGAAAATTAAGGGCATTACTGAATTAGAAAATATTTTAATTATTTTTATGTATAATTTTTTTTTAAATACTCTTTCGATCTTTTAAAGTTTAGAAAAAAAAATTATTTATCAAATTATTGTTATTAAATAAAATTATTTTACTTATCACAAAACTAAATGCATATTTAATCTGCAATATTTTAGTAAAGCATTTTAAATTATTTATATATGTGTATAAACATGCTTTTTTTATATATGGACGTTTGTATATTACATAGAATTTTAAAATTGTTTAAACTTTCATAACTGATCTAATATAAAATTTAATAATAAATAAAATGCCATAAAATTTCGTAAGAGATGTACGTAAAAATTTATAGGTACCTCTATTTATGAAATTTTATGATCTGTTAATTTTTATATTATTTTAGTTATGTAATTTTAAATTTATTTTATAGTAATTTAAATTTTATTATTATATTCCAGAAAGCATCTTCAAACGTAAAGCTATAAAGCTAAAGTACCTAATAATTAATAAAATATTAAATTGTTTAGACTATTTATTATTTTGTAAAAATTACTGGGTGTTTAAACATGTTCACTTAAAATTCGCAAAATTTACGTCAATTCTATTCACCCATCCGATGACACCTCCTGACCTCAACTGTCAATATCATCAATCAACACCTGACAAACAAATCAATATCATCAATCAACACCTGACAAACAAGTCAATATCATCAATCAACACCTGACAAACAAGTCAATATCATCAATCAACACCTGACAAACAAGTCAATATCATCAATCAGCACCTGACAAACAAGTCAATATCATCAATCAACACCTGACAAACAAGTCAATATCATCAATCAACACCTGACAAACAAGTCAATATCATCAATCAACACCTGACAAACAAATCAATATCATCAATCAACACCTGACAAACAAGTCAATATCATCAATCAACACCTGACAAACAAGTCAATATCATCAATCAACACCTGACAAACAAGTCAATATCATCAATCAACACCTGACAAACAAATCAATATCATCAATCAACACCTGACAAACAAGTCAATATCATCAATCAACACCTGACAAACAAGTCAATATCATCAATCAACACCTGACAAACAAGTCAATATCATCAATCAACACCTGACAAACAAGTCAATATCATCAATCAACACCTGACAAACAAATCAATATCATCAATCAACACCTGACAAACAAGTCAATATCATCAATCAACACCTGACAAACAAGTCAATATCATCAATCAACACCTGACAAACAAGTCAATATCATCAATCAACACCTGACAAACAAGTCAATATCATCAATCAACACCTGACAAACAAGTCAATATCATCAATCAACACCTGACAAACAAATCAATATCATCAATCAACACCTGACAAACAAGTCAATATCATCAATCAACACCTGACAAACAAGTCAATATCATCAATCAACACCTGACAAACAAGTCAATATCATCAATCAACACCTGACAAACAAGTCAATATCATCAATCAACACCTGACAAACAAGTCAATATCATCAATCAACACCTGACAAACAAGTCAATATCATCAATCAACACCTGACAAACAAGTCAATATCATCAATCAACACCTGACAAACAAATCAATATCATCAATCAACACCTGACAAACAAATCAATATCATCAATCAACACCTGACAAACAAATCAATATCATCAATCAACACCTGACAAACAAGTCAATATCATCAATCAACACCTGACAAACAAATCAATATCATCAATCAACACCTGACAAACAAATCAATATCATCAATCAACACCTGACAAACAAATCAATATCATCAATCAACACCTGACAAACAAATCAATATCATCAATCAACACCTGACAAACAAGTCAATATCATCAATCAACACCTGACAAACAAGTCAATATCATCAATCAACACCTGACAAACAAATCAATATCATCAATCAACACCTGACAAACAAATCAATATCATCAATCAACACCTGACAAACAAGTCAATATCATCAATCAACACCTGACAAACAAATCAATATCATCAATCAACACCTGACAAACAAGTCAATATCATCAATCAACACCTGACAAACAAGTCAATATCATCAATCAACACCTGACAAACAAGTCAATATCATCAATCAACACCTGACAAACAAATCAATATCATCAATCAACACCTGACAAACAAGTCAATATCATCAATCAACACCTGACAAACAAGTCAATATCATCAATCAACACCTGACAAACAAGTCAATATCATCAATCAACACCTGACAAACAAGTCAATATCATCAATCAACACCTGACAAACAAGTCAATATCATCAATCAGCACCTGACAAACAAATCAATATCATCAATCAACACCTGACAAACAAGTCAATATCATCAATCAACACCTGACAAACAAGTCAATATCATCAATCAACACCTGACAAACAAGTCAATATCATCAATCAACACCTGACAAACAAGTCAATATCATCAATCAACACCTGACAAACAAGTCAATATCATCAATCAACACCTGACAAACAAGTCACCGTTGTTAAGAACTGCTTTACTTATTTTCTACTTAGATTTTTCTGCTAAAAAATTGTAAGTTGTTTTTTTTTAAATTAGATTAAGAAAACCTTAATTTTTTTAATTTTCTTCAAATCACCTTTTGAAATAAATTTTGAAAAAATTATATTTTAATTTTAGTAAGATTTTTTTTTGTTTACAAATGTCTCAAATGTCTTTATTTCTTCAGAAGAAATAAATTTTTTTCTGATGAATAATGAATTTTTACAAAAAAATTTAAATTTTTTTTTTTTTAGATTTTAATTTTAATGATTTATAATAGTTTAATTCGCGTAAAATTCTTTATTGGGCTATTTCCTGGATGTGATATTGTAATTAAGTGGAAACAAAATTTACAAATCAAAAATTGAAAAGATTAATCAACTTAGTTGTGCTATTCCATTTTAAAAATATTTTTTTTTATTTTGTATTTTTTTACTTAATGCGTTCATTATTTTCATGTATGGCAGACTGAAATTGCCATTATTATGATCTAAATGTTTTGTCCCTTTAATATGTCACTTCAGTTACGTTTCAACAGGTTTTCAAAATTTCTATCCAGCTTTAAAAGTTTAAAGCTTAAACTAAGTTTTACTTTTTTGAATTACTATTTCGCTAAATATTTTATTTTATGTATTTACATTAGTGTGGGTCAGACTTCAATTGAATAATCATGGTATTTCATTTGGTATTAAATTATAAAATTAATTGAAGAAAATTTTATAGTATTTTAATTTTTTTGCATCTTCGAAATGTAAATAAGAGTCAATAAAATACTAAATAATTGCGGAAAATATGTTCATTTGTAAAATTACAAGGTAGTTAAAAACCAAAAATATGCGTTCACTTAGATTTCTGACAATTGGGTCATCCATAGTAGCTGTCATCGCTTCGTCTATCAACAGTCCATCAAACGCTGAATCAGATGAACAGGACCAATCGTTAATAATTGGTTGTATATTATTTTTTATGCTCTAAGTAATATTTATTTCAAATCAGATTAATTTAACTTTGAATTTTCTAATTATACTAAAATAACGTCTCAGAAATATATATTTATTTTTTGAAAGAATATTAAAATAGAAAAAATTTGTTTTGTCTTTTAAGAAATCAAAATTAAATTTGATATTCCAATCTATATAATTTCCATCTGAAATACACCAGACTATTTTACTTAAAGGAAGTAATAAATTTAAATATTAAATTTTCAATTAAAGCTAAAATGAAATTTTCAAGAAAGATTTTTCAATTTTAAAATCTAATTTTTAAACTAAGGTATCAAAAATTTATGACAAAAAAGTGGTGTTCCCTAATTTTAAACAATGTAGGTATCGCGAATCTGTAAAATTTCTAGACTCAAAAAATGCGGATATTAGTCCGAATGTATATTATATAAAAATGATTTAGCATTTCTTTCTTTGCAATCCCCCGAGTTGTTATACGTTGTTCCGTTTCAATAATGGCACTCAATTGATTGTCGTCAATCGCAGAAGGATATCTTCATTCCTCTTCGTTACGGATTTTCTGGGACAAATATTCATCTGTACGTCCGTCGATGTCCCCTGGGTAAAAGCTTGGTTGATATTGCAAACAGTTTCCATTACTTTATGTTCTTATTTTTAACTCGTACAATAAAATCGCTTGAATGTTCACGGGAATAAAAAAAAAGGAATAAAAAATATATGAAGATCCTATTCATGACGTTAAATGATAATGACATTTTATTTTGTTACAAATTCAGTTTTCGTTAATGTCTACGATAAGTATTCCCCCAGAACAAATAAATCAGGATCACCGATCTCCACTTTTTCTTTGAATATTTGTTATTGTTAATAATGTGATATGTAATATAGATTTGAATGTTATTCGTATGACATGAAGCATTGTAAATTATTATTTATTTTTAATCGTATTTCTTTCATTTATGTGGAGGTTTTATTTTAACGACCCAGGCTGTCATTCTACGTGAATAATTATACGATAAAAAAAAATAAAAAAAATGTTGTTTTAAGGGAGAAAACTTTAAACTTTAAAATCTGAAGTCGTCTCCCTTGTAATATTTAGCAAACCAATTGTCTATACATCGTAAATTGGACCTATAGATATAAACATTTAACATCAAATCATTTTTAAAAAAATATTTTTATTTCAACGCACATAGTATTAGGTTGTCCCAAAAGTTCGTAAACACTTGCGAAAAATTGAATTTTTATGCAACACAATCCAGCACAATGGAGACAAGCGATGGGTTCAGAAAGGGCAAGAGACACCGTCAGTTCCAAAACATGATCGATTCGGCAAGAAAGTCATGTTGTGCGTTTGGTGGAACTTTGAAGGAATCGTGCATTTTGAGTTGGTTCCGAAAAGTCGTGCCATCAGTGCCGACTTTACTGTCACCAACTGGAGCGGGTTTACGAAAAGTTGAAGCAAAAGTACCTGGCTCTGATCAACCGAAAGCGTGCTTAGATGCAGCAGGACAATGCCAAGCCACACACCACCAGGAAGACCAAAAACAAGTTTGAAGAGCTGGACGGCGTTGAGGTTCTGCCACATCCAGCCTACAGTCCTGACTGTGCTCCATCAGATTGCGGCCCTTTCCGCTCAATGCAACACTTTCTGAAGGGCCGCCGATTCGACTCGTTTGATGAAGTCGAGGAAGCGTGTCAAGAATTCTTTGATTCGAAGCCGGCTGAAAGGTACTTTCACCAGATCCGAAAGCTTGCAGATCGATGGCAGAAAGTCTTGGAAAATGATGGTCTTTATTTTGAGGAATAATTTTTGTTGTTTTTGTTTACTTGGCGAGTAAAATTTCAATTTTTTGCAAGTGTTTACGAACTTTTGGGACAACCTAATAAATACAAATGTGAACAAAAACAAAAGTATTTTCACGATAATATGACAAAACTCATAATTAAAAGAAATGTTTCTGAATCACTAAAAAAATATGACATTTGACATATGACAAATGATCCCTATAGGTAGTAATCGTTTGATGCCCGGCATCTTCTCACATCGAACCTAAGAAATTTTAAAATATATTAATGCTGTTCGATACATAGAAAAATTGAAAGTTGAATATTTCTATAATCCACGACTGCCTACTTCTAAAACAAATGTGACAACCAACGAAGAAATTCATTTAACAATAATTATGTTATTATTATATTCAACAAATAAGGTTGACTTTCATAAATGTCTTTTCATATTACACCAACATGCATATGAAAAAATTCTTTTCAGCTATTTCTTTTTTGCATTTTCATCAATCTATCATTAAAATCAATGTGTTACATTTTTTATATATATTTAATTCAAAATGGTTTTGGGACAATGTCGGTGGTAAATCATTATTTTGGTATATATATTTTTCATCTGAAAATGATCTTTCGTCATTAAAGTATCTGTATTTAGGTATATATGGTGATAAAGTGATGTATCCATTTCAGCCTGTTAAGAAATCAAGACAGGGATTCAAATTGGTTTATAATGACAATAGAAGGATTCCTCAGTACTTTGCTGATGAGCTGGTAAGATACCGCCATAATCAAATTACGCGTAACTGTTGGAAATTAAATGTGTTTATTCTTACATATACAAGGTGTGATGCATAATTTGTCGTCTATTTTACGCAAAAATAAAAGTAATATCGATATGTCATCTTAACAGATATATTTACCAAATTTACACAAATATATTTTGAAATACTAAAGAGTAAATTTCTTCAATAAAATCGTCTTTGGTTTCAACGATGGACTCCAGACGACTTCAAAATCTCTTGCATCTCTTCTGGGCGGTCTCCTTGTTTGTTGTGTTGTAGCTTGTATGAGTAGCATGGTGCAGAATCATGTTGTCAGTCACAGGGTCTTTCAGCATGCACTCTCTTGAGCACTACGAATTCAAAGCATTTGATGTACACCTCCTTGTACATATATTATGACTACTATATATATATATATATATATATATATATATATATATATAGAGAGAGAGAGAGAGAGAGGGGTCGGCAGAATAATATATATACTTTTATACATTATGAAAACGTGTTTATTGCTTGTAGTATAAATATATAAATGAAATGTTCTCGTCTTTGCACTCAAATAGGATTTTTGAACTCGTTACCATTCATAGCAAAAAGTTTTTTTCCAGCAAATGTTCTCAACAATTAATATTAATAATAATAATAATAATAATAATAATAATAATAATAATAATAATAATAATGATAATTGACTGTAAAATCTGGCGCCAAATTCGTGTTTGATTTCTCTTCGTAATCACTTTAATTCAAGAAATTTATTTCTCATATTTGTTTAACACGGTTTTCGTTATCTTCCAAAATCATCTCTGTGATCAACACTGATGGGAAGAATAAATACACACATGTTGATGAATGATATTTTCCATTTTAGCAATCATTTGCTTATTATGTACGTTAGGTCATTCGACGATCGCTGATGGTACCTTATAAGCCAATACTGCCTATCGCATGTATGGGTCATTGGCTACGAAACAAGTTCAACCACTAGGCTATTTCTGGTGAGAAGGGTGGATAGTCAAGGGTAGCAGGATTTGAAATGAAACCTGCCAAATAGCGCGAGAACCTTCTTGTAAGGTCAGCGGTCATCTAAGTAGCGTCGACTAGGCTCCGTACTTATGTAATCCAGTCGTTGCTGTACGCTGAAACTCGGATGATGCCTATTGCCAAGGGTGGACGGTTCCCAGCTGGATTTAACGACCACGTGTCTGTAAGAAAGGATAACATTCAAGTTGGAGGGCATTATCTGTGTTTGATCTTGAAAGGAATGGGTCCCGCTATGTCTAAATATCCAAGTCACGAAGGGATGCAGCACATAAAAGAAGGAATTTTTTTTCATGAAGGGGAGATAACTCATCAAAAAAAAAATATCATCATCCTTGCACTGAAATTAACATTGACTAAAATCAGTTATCACTAACGCATATAGAGAGATAACCGAGGATTAAAATTGACTTATTGTAACAAAATAACTGATTTTATTACATTTCTTTCTGTAATACTCTACTTCAATACAATATTTTTTTATGAAATTATTTAAAAGTTTATAAAAAATAATTTACAATTTTTTATGCTAAGTATAAAAAACACTTACTTACAATAACACAAAAAAATGCGGCAAAGTATGAGAAATAAATTTTATTTTCTTGGAGGGAATGAAAGAAGATAGAACGTCCAACTTCTTATCCCAATTTTGAAACAGGCGCATGAAATTTGAAAGATATAAACATTTATTAATCTGATACAAAACTATATAGACAGTACAAACTTGAATTGGAAGGCTTCCTCAAACATTTCATGATAAGATAAAATGAACGTATTATAGAAACAATTGACTTCATCAGGGAAAGAAGAAGTTTTAAAAAATAACATAATCTTCATGATTAAATCGAACTGTTTTATTGAAATAACAATGAACAAGTAACAATGAACAAGTAAAAAGTAAGAAATGCCTTTTCAAAAAACTTCAAAGTAGAAACTTGAAAAAGTGAAACAGTTGAAAAAAAAACAAGAACGTCTTTGTAAAATTAGGCCTCTTGTGTCATGTAGCGATGAGTTATTGGGAAGAAAACCCGGCAAAATCCTTTTTATTGCCAAAATGAATGTCGATCGTAAAATTCTTCATGACTTATTTTCGGTAGTTTGGACCTAGCACGAAAGATAAGTTTTTTTTTTTTTTTTTTTTTTTTATAAAATCTGGAATACAGACTTGTCAGGAATTAAATTCAAAGATAATAACTGAAAATGATTTACCGGAAATTATTATTACTAGTATTACTTTAATAAAGTCATCGAATATGATGATGATCCTCATGTTGTAATGAAAGAAGGGCCGACCTTGAAAACGAATTTCCCTTCGTGGCCAGTTAATCCATTCGGACAATTTTTCTCGGATCTGTCCCCAGCCGGGTTTGAAAACGAGTTTCCTTCTCGGCGTAAAATTTCATTTTTTTTTTTTTTTTTTTTATTTGTGGATGTGCGGAGGATAATTTTTCTGTTTACAGCGGCTACGGCATCGGATAAAATCTTGTTTGTGTATTTGGAAGGCAAGTCATTTTGTCGGGTAATTTTTATAGTCTTTACCCACAACGGTGTTGGAAAGCGTAATTTTCTTATAGGCCCTCGTTTGAACATTTAAACGTCATTAACTAATAAACTAATTAATAATAATGATGATCATCATCATCATCATCTAATGAATGAAAGGTCGACCTTGTAAACGAATTTCACTTCTTGGCCATTCAGACAATTTTTCTCGGCTCTGTCCTCAGCCGGATTTGAAAACGAATTTCCTTCTCGCCGTTTTTTTTTTTTTCTTTTTTTTTTTCATGGGTGTGTCGAGGGTAATTTTTCTATTCTACAGCTGCTACGGCGGCGGATAAAATCTTGTTTCTGTATGTGGGAGGCAAGTCTTTTCGTTGGGCTAATTTTTTAAGTCGTTACCACAACGGTATTTCTGCTCGATCAAAATTCTTCAAAGTACAATAATGATAATAATAATAATAAGAAGAAGAACAAGAAGAACAAGAAGAAGATGTAGATGATGAAGATGATGAAGAAGAATAGGAAGAAGAAAAAGAAAGAAGAATTTTTTTTAATACACAACCATCTGAAAAAGGACGTTACATCACACACAATTGTATCTTAATCGTTTCACCCCAGGCAAGACAATAAAGCCACTAAGACACAAAGGAAATATATTTATTAAATTTATTATTTTTGTGGTAATTTCAGTAATTCTGATAAAGAAAAGATATGAATTCACTTTTATATGTTTAGGTTTTATTCCAATTCTAATGATCGCATTTTAAAGCAATAAACATTGGCGAGGAGTGAAGATAGTTAACATAAAAGCGGTATCATGTGAAAACCGTCTTTTTGACACTATCTTTTTGCTGGAATGAAGGTCCAAGTTTGCCGAAAAATTGTTGAATTCGTTTTTGCGTGAAGTCAACCAATCAAAAAAATGTTGGTTTGCTACATGACTAATGTTTAATGTTTGTTACATAAGATTTTACACGAAATAATATTAATTTCTGCTGAAATAATGTCAAAGGGCATTTCGTAAAAATATCAATATTCTTGGAGAATGACAGTCTGGGAAATTGACATAAAAAGTCATAGAAATTAAAAAAATAAAGAAATACAAATCAAAAATTAAAATAATAGCCAATGCTTTATGTAACATGGAAAACATCTATGCTATCTTGTACTATATAAAAAAAAAACAAGAAATATCTGCGCCGAGATCTCAATTATTTGTTTTGGATAATATTTATCGAAAATATTCACGATAATATTTTATTTTTAAATTAAGTACATTTTATGTGGCACATGGCTGAAGGAGAATTGGAGGAAGTCTTTACTGGCTATCCTACACCGAGCAAATCTGATTCACGACGATCATACATTCTTGCAACTGACGCAGTCACCAAAACCAAGAAACCTCATATCTTCACTCAATTCAACATTTACCAAAATACCAAACATTCACAAGGAACATAGAAAAAAAAACATTATATAAAAATTTGTATATGTACATATTTTTTATTTTTTTTAAAATCGTTTGCTTTTTCACGATAACAGAATAAAATCCGTTGGAGAATTTTGAAAAGAAATATGACGTAATTATCTTTTATAATGTCATCAATAGGATTTTTACTACTGTTTTATCGTTGAAAAATTATCAGACATCTTTGTTCCTGATTTTAAATATGTCTACGATAACGTATTTTCCACCAACAATTTTCACCCCAGCACCATGGCGACGCTTAAAGCAATTGATCCGCAGGATCTTCATGCCTTGCATCAGTCTGTGTGAGATTCCATTTTATCAAAAACTACTTCCAGAAACAGAAGTCAAAAACCCGGAGGGGCGTACCCTTCGGGCCACCGACGACATGTGCGAGGCGTTTCGGCGGCATTTCGAGAGCCGCTTTACCAGGGAGCCTGGTCTTCGTGAGGACGAGTTTCGCAGCTATTTGGCTGACTTTCCTCGGCTTTCGCCGACTGAAGCGGCTAGCTGCGAGGGAGAGATTACCGAGGGCGAGGTCTACGCGGCTTTGAAGAAGGTCGGCACAGGCAAGTCGCCCGGTCTGGATGGTCTGCCTTATGAAGTGTACTTGAGGCTGTCGCACATCTTTGTCCCGATTTTGACGGTCGTGTTCAACAACTGGTTCCGGCAGGGGTCCCTCCCCGACCGGTTCTCCAGGGGTGTGATCACGCTGTTGAAAAAGGGCAAGGGTATCGGGGGGAACCTAGACGACTACAGGCCCATAACTCTGCTAAACACAGAGTTAAAGATTTTGGCCAAGATCCTGCAGGAGCGCTTGCAGTCAGTTGCCGAGTCTCTGTTGGGTCCCGAGCAGACCTGTGCTGTGAGGGGTCGAACAATTCAGAGCAACCTGCATTTGATCCGCACGATCATAGAGTGAGTAAAAGACGACGAGATAGCCGCGCTGATCAATTTGGATCAGTCCAAGGCATTTGATAGGGTTGACCATCGCTACCTGGCTGCTGTCCTGCAGGCCGCCGGATTTGCACCCGACTTCTGCCGCTGGATTAGCCTCCTGTATCGCTCCCCCAGTGCGGTGGTACAGGTGAACGGGAAGCTGTCGGACGCTTTTGCGCTGTCTAGGTCGGTTCGTCAGGGTTGCCCGCTGTCGCCCCTACTTTACGCTTTGGCGTTGGGGCCTCTCCTTCGCCGGCTGAGGGACATGGCGTGCAGTCCGGCCCTATGCGGAATCGCCGTTCCTGGCGGGGCTCGAGCCAGGGTTTCCGCGTACGCCGATGGCGGATCTACTTTCGTGTCGTCCCGCAGAGACATTAAGGCGGTGCTGAAGGCGCTTGATCGGTACGAAAAGGTGACAGGGGCCAAGATTAACCGCGACAAGTCGTCCGGTTTGCGGCTAGGTGCCTGGAAGGGGGTCGATCTTCCGGGGCCCTTCGGTTGGACGGACGGTCCTGTCCACATTCTCGGAGTGTGGTTTGGACCCGACCTCCAGCTGGAGAAGAATTGGTCTGAAGTACGAGCAAAGGTCGACGCAGCCGGTCAGACTTGGCGCCGACGGAGGTTGTCCGTAAAGGGCAGGGCGGAGGTGTGTGCTACATACATCTTCCCTCTGATCCTTTATCGATTGTCCGTACTTCTTCTCTGTGACGACCATAGGGTGCCGCTCGAGCGCTCGCTATCCTCCATTTTATGGAGGGGACGCGGGAATCGGGTCGACAGAGATGTCTGTGCACAGCGTCCGTGTCATGGGGGGCTGGGAATGCCGCACTTGTTGAGCCACAAACGTGCCTCCAGGCTGGCTTTCCTACGCCGCGCGTTGACAGGAGATTCGCTTATGGCGGGGATTGTTAGGAACGCGTTCCCTTGCCTTACTATCACTCCCCCCATCTCGCGGGTTGAGCGCCGTCGTAAACCCCGGGAGCTATCGGTTTTCCTTCGCGAGTGTCGGTCGGCCTTGCTAGCCGTCCCTCGGTCCAGTGACCTTTCTCGGCCTAGGAAGGTCTTCTATCGTTTGTTCGTGGAGGGGTTCGCGAAGGATTCCCTGCGCGAGGATCTCGGCTTGTCGGAGGACGAGTTTCGCCTTTACTGGTCTTGGGCGCCAGCGGCGGATTACCTCAGTAACCCTGAGTTTTCGCTTACCTGGCGACTGGCTCGGAATCGGCTGCCTCTCAATGCTTGGCGCATTTGCCAGACTGCGAACGGTGCGGCCTTGGCTTAGAGGAAACGGCTTCGCACGCCTTCTACCATTGCCCCCGGGTCCGCCCCTTATGGGACCATGTCGGCGAGCTGACGGCTCGTCTCGCTCCAGAAAAGCTCGTACCTATTGATCGCGCATACGCGTGTGACAATGTGTCGCCCCCGTATTCCGGGGTGAAACGGATGGTGTTTCTCACGCTGCTAGCCACGGCCCGAATGGTGATATGGACGACGCGACAGGAGGAAGTCTTGCGGGGTATCCGTCTTTCTCATCAGGATCTGTTCCGATTCTTTGAGCATCAGCTCAAGATGAAGATCAGAACTAATAGGAAACGCTTGCATTCAACTGTCTTTTGTGTACCTAGTTAATGTGAGTGAGTGTTGTTCCCAGCCTGTATCCCGGCTGCTCTTTAGTTATGATCCAGCCTGAGATTCCCGACCTCCCCAGTTTGTTTTTTACCCCCCTTTATCTCGACTGGGTCAGCTTTATATTTTCCCATGCCCTTATGATTTTTTATCCTTTTCCCACTCCCTTTGCGAGAGAGCTGCTTGATTTTGTCCGAGGGGCAGAATACAGTGGCCTCTCTGTTTTGAGGGTTGGACGGGTCCTACTAACATCAGTTATGTTTAATTTTCATTATGTTAATATATATTTTAGTTCGTTATTGTTTTCATCTCCCTCCCCTCCCAACTTTACATCATAGAATTTTGTATATATATCTTTTTAGTATCATTAAATTTTTATGACACGGGGCGCGTTTTGTAGGTCTCCCTAGTGTGGATGCGGTATTATGGTGCATGAAGGATCGATTGGTGACGGACGAGTTCTTATGGTGAATGGGTAAATTGTAAAGTACGAATGGGTCGCGAATCAGATTAGCTAGGTATAAGATAGTTAGTGAAGACCAGCCTTCTACCCCTCCCCCTTCTTCGGCCTTGTTCCACAATTTTGTATTTTATACGAAATAAATATCAACTACTTCCAGAAACAGAAGTAAATACCAAAGTTAACGACTGGCTACGCAGTGTCCAAGACTATAATTCTAAGAAGAATTTTGATCGAGCAGAAATGCTCAGGCGTGTGACCCATCCGAAAAGCTTAAAATATTGGCGGCCCACATTGCCAGCATTTGCAGAAGAATGTTCAAACGAGTGCCTATAAGGAAATTATGCTTTCCAACACCATTGTGAGTAACAACTTCAAAAATTACCCCACAAAAAGACTTGCCTTCCAAATACAGAAACAAGATTTTATCCGCCGCCGTTGCAGTTGTAGAATGGGAAAAATAGCCTCCACACCCACCCTCACACACGCAAATTATACGCCGAGAAGGAAACTCGTTTTCAAACCCGACTGAGGACAGAGCCGAGAAAAATTGTCCGAAAGAATTGACAGGCCAAGAAGGAAATTCGTTTCCAAATTCGGCCATTAATTCATTACAAGATGATGATGTTCATCATCATTATTATTAGTTAATGGCTTCATTAAAATAATAATAATAATAATAATAATAATAATAGTAAAAATTTTGACATTATGACTTTCCGGTGAATCATAAAGAAATAATTTCCGGTAAATCATTTTCAGTAAATTATGTTTGAATATAATTTCTGACAAAACTGTATTCCAGATTTTATGAGAAATAAAAAACAAAAACATTTTTTATCGCGCTCCTGGGTTCAAACTACCGAAAAAAACTCACGAAGAACTTTACGATCGACATTCATTTTGGCAATAAAAATGATTTTGCCAGATTTTCTTCCCAATAACACATCACTAAATGACACAAGGGACCAAATTTTACAAAGACGTTATTGTTTGTTTTTTTCAGTTGTTTCACTTTTTCAAGTTTTTACTTTGAAGTTGTTTGAAGAGACATTTTGTTCATTGTTACTTGATCATTGTTAACTGTTGCAGTTTTTATTTCAATAAAACAGTTCCATTTATTCAAGATCTTGTTATTTTTTAAAAACTTCTTCCAGGGCGGGTCGACCGCGGAGACGGGATCGCGCCGAGGAGTAACACTCTCGACAAAGGTGTTCAGAGAGGATACGTCTTCCGGGGCGGATCGACCGTGGAGACGGGATCGCGCCGAAGAGTAACACTCTCGACAAAGTACCGGAAGCTCACAAAGGCAGCGTACTACACTTTGATCCAGGCCCCCAGGCCGAGCAGCTCGGTATTTATCAATCCACCCACGGGGACCGAATGTGGCACAAGGCCGGTTTAATGTGGGTATCTCCGACCCCGTAGGCTCGGCCAAAAATATAGCCTTTGAACGCGCCTAGACGGGTTCAGGCCCTGTCTACCTCCCCGGACGAAACCTTGCTCTTCGGCAAAGCTTCGTACGGGTTCCTCTCTGCTAATGCAGAGAGTTCGACAGACGCCGACTCGGAAGCTCACGGAGGCAGCGTACTACACTTTGATCCTATTATTTATTTACTGAAATGGTACAAATGTGCCACGAGGGCTAAAAAGGGGGGTGGGGATAAAAGAATGGTCTTCTCTAGTCCTATCTGAAATCTAACTAGTCTCAATCTTTGACCCATTCGTTCTTACAATATTCCTTTCACCATAACAACGCTTTTACTCCTTGCTGTCACACCACAACCACCAAAATACCACATTTTCTCTATGAAAAAACCCTAACATGAAATTTTTATTTATACAATTATCGAGGGATGGGGAAAAATTATAAACCCAATGAGTATATACAATAAAAAAACATGTTTGTAAAAGAAAATAAACAAAACAATATTAGTAGTAGGACCCTTCCCAAAAATGTGGCAGAAAATCTCGATTAACTGGGTTGAAACAAATCCAGAGAAAAGAGACATCTGTCACCTAAAAAGTGGGGTGGGGTGGAGACAAGTAACTAAAAAGAGGACAAAAAAGGAGGGACTTATGTACTTGCATGCACTAGCTATGTTGAAAGGAAAATATTTAGCCCTGAGAAGGCCAAAACTGAAAAAAAAAACGTCCTATCTTACCTTAAAAGCCCTGGGATGACTGATGTTTCGGTTCGAGTTCCAAAATCCTCTTGCCTAAGTTGCATCCAACAACCACTCGAGGTCAGCACATCTCACTCGCACCAAGCGTGAAACTTTCACCCACCTTTTGCCGAATTTCGACGTGGAGACACGCACCCTCTCCGCCCTGATCTTAACCTTAAGCTGATGCCTAAAGAAAGAGACCAGTTGCAAGGAGGAAAACCTCTCACCTGCGTGAAACTCCTGTCTAGTCGTCCATACCACCATTCGCATAACGCCGAGCAGACACAAGAGCACATAGTGCTGATCCCTCGACATTGACGGAACCACATTGGCACAAACGGAACTGGCGTCCAGGGCAAAAAACTTTCCGCCCAAGACGCGAACCATGTAGCCTTTAATCTACCTGTACAAAGGTTGCACAACGTCGCAGTGAAAGAAGGCATGTTCGATTGACTCCTCCCAGTCACCACAGCGCACACATTCGGCTGTAATCACCAAGCCCGCTGTGCAGAGCTTTTTGCCGACCCAGAGAGCCCCTCGCAACACCAGCCAGGGATGCCTCGTCGTTATTGAGACATTTCAACCCGGGGGCCCAAGGCGAGACGGAGCGAAACTCCCCGTTTGTAAGGCCCAGCTCGCTCGGGAGCTTGTCCTTGGCCTTTCCCCTCACAACCACCCGATACAAAGCCTTCCGTGACAAATCCCGAGTATCAGAGAGGCGTTCTTTTACCCCAAGGAGGCAGCACAGCGCTTTCCTACATTCCCGATAAAAGAGGCATTCACCATCAGTTGAGCGGTGCGCCTCCACCTCGTCGGAATGCACACTTTCCAGGGACGGAAAAGCTTGACGAGCGTCTTCCTTCCAGAATTCGCCCTCATCGTTCTTTGGCGTACACATCCGTTCTAGGAAATTCAAGTGGAGCATGTGCTGACGTGTCTCGACGCTTGGCATTCCCAGACCGCCTTCGGCAGGATGGAGGCAGCAGATCTCGCGACTTACCAAGTGAGCCTTTCCTCTCCAGAGGAAATCGAAAAGCTCTTTAACGAAATTGTCTAGTTCGGTAGACGGGAGTGGAAGAACCGAAAGCCGGTAGAGGAGGATCGGGTAGATGTGCGAAATGCACACTTTCGCCCTCCCCTTCAAGGAAAGATTCCTTCGAGTCCACAGGCGAACTGCTTCCTCGACCTTCTTTCGAACCTCCGACCAGTTGGTGTCTAGCTGAAGTCCGGGCCCGAACCAGACACCGAGTATCTTGACGGGCCCGTCCGCCCAGCTGAAGGGACCGGGGAGAGGAACACCCTCCGACTCACCCAACCGCAAGCCGACAGACTTATCGCCATTGATTTTGGCCCCTGCCACCGTCTCATACCTGCAAACTTCTTTGCTGACTTCGTGAATCTCGGCGGTGTTCTTTACGAAAACAGACACGTCGTCAGCATAGACGGAACACTTGGCCGATTTGTTGGCACCAGGTAAAGAAATTCCGCGAAGAACCGGATTCGCCTTTAGCTTGCGAAGGAAGGGTTCCAAAGCAAAAACATATAGCATAGGCGAAAGGGGACAACCTTGACGAATCGATCGAGACAAGGTGAAAGGCTCCGACCTCACCCCGTTCACTTCCACCAGTGCCCCAGGGGACCTGTACAGGAGACGGATTCAGGAACGAAATTGGCACCCGAAACCGGCAGCGGCGAGAACAGCCTCGAGAAAACGATGGTCCACCCTATCGAATGCCTTGGACTGATCCAAATTGATCAGCGCGGCTTCACCGTCGACTTTTTCTATGAAGGTTGTCCTGAATAGTCCTCCCCCTCACAGCGCATGTCTGTTCGGGAGTTCGGGACCTATCAGACTATCGAGGACAAGCTGCAAACGGTTGGCCAAGACCTTCGCCAAAATCTTCAATTCAATCTACATTCAGCATAGTCAAAGGGCGGAAATTACCTATTCCATCCCCCCCCCGCTTTTGCTCTTGCGTAACAACTTGATGACACCCCTGGTGAAGCGTTGGGGTATCGTCCCGTTCCTCAACCAGTAGTTGAACATCAGTGCCAGCAGCGGAACAAAAACGGACGACAGCCTCAAGTACAACTCGTAGGGAAGACCGTCTATACCCGGAGTCTTGTCTCGGCCGGCCTGCTTCAAGGCTTCCCAGATTTCCGCCTCGGTGACTGCCCCTTCGCACAAATCCGCTTCCCCCGTCCCGAGACGTGGAAAGTCAGCTAAATATGCGTCGAAATTAGCGGGACTCAGACCGGGCTCCCTCGTGAAAAGGTCGTGGAAATAAGATCGAAAGGCCTCGCAGATGCCTTCGTTTGTAGTTACCCGTCGTCCGTCCGGCGATGTGACGCTTGGAAAGTACCGATCTGACGCGCCGCGCAACTCCTCTTGCCTGAGTTCTGCAGCCATGTTCGTCGCCTCGGCAGACATTTTCTTCAACCTAGCCCTAACTACCAGAGCTTGGTCCTTCTTGATAAGCGAGGAGGCCAACTCGGCCCTAGCTACTGTTACTTCCCCACTATCTCCCGACTGGATGGCACCCTCTAATCTAGATTCTGCTGCCGTTTGCGCTGATAGTCTATCTCTATTGAGCCGACGACTATAATCAGCTGCAAACGACCTGATGACTCACTTAAGGTGTCCCCACCACTTATTTCAAAGCACACTCCCCGTCAATTCCCTCTGAATGGTTATCAGTAACTGATCATGGAAGTCCTTCACGTCGAGCAATGACGTGTTAAACTTCCAGTAACTATTCATTCTAGGTTTAGGCTTATCTAAGTTTACCCGCACCCGGACGAGCCGATGATCCGAGTAAACTATCGAATGAAAACTTGGACACTCTAAGAGCCCTACGTCGACTCTTCTAACTAAAACCCGGTCGATGTAGCTCGTGCGAACTACCGAATCCGGACCGCCCCTATTTGTCCAAGTCCATGCTACTTGCCCGGGGTGTTCGTTCCGAAACTTATCGACGAGATCAGATCCGTCGACAAAATTACGAAACGGTTTCACGTCTCTGTTGTAAGAGCCCGATCTTAACCCGCTACGATCTAATTTGGGTTCAAGGACGGCGTTCCAATCACCCGCTAAAACTATCTGCCGAGGACTCGCCAAAAACTGCTCGACCCGACGAAAAAAGGACGCCCCCCCTCGTCGTTGGGCGCATAAACCCCGATGAAGCGAAGAGACTTTCCTTTTATGGTGACGTCCAGGACACAAAGCCTGCCCTCCGGATCCGCGAACACAAGAGAACACGACGCCGCCAGGGACCTGATCATCAGCCAAGAAACCCCTCTTGAGCGACTATCAAAATAAGCTGAGTAGAGGTGAAACCTCTTCGACAGAATATTCTCATAGTCGCTGGCAATAAGATGGGTCTCCTGTAGACAACAAACATTCACGCCGAGATGCTGAAGGTCACGCACGAGCCTCGCCCTGCGATACTCCGACCTCAGCCATCGCCCATTCAAAGTTGCCAACCACAGAGCCATTGTGAGACACTTACCTTAGGATTGGGCGTCGCCCTGAAACATAGTCGGGGTGAGAATGCCTACAGCTTCACCCATGGAACCAGTGCCCATCGCAGTCTTGATGGAGACAAGCCGCCGACATCCCAAGGAAATGTTAATTTTAACGCCCTGTATAGGGAGGGGTGAACCAAAACGGGGACCCTTCCACAACAGAACTGTTTCAGTTTATTTAGATCGTCATTGTTCGTGATGACTATTTGAGAAGGCACCGGGAAGCTCTTTCTTGCCTCCTCTATCATGCCCCAGATCTGCCGTGATCCAGACTCGATGCGGACGACAGTTAGAACCATCTTTGCTCTGGGAAAGTTTGTGGGGTCGTCCAGGTCCCTGTCGCCGCGCTTCTTCATGGCCAGAAGAACTTTCAAATTGTTGGTCCTCTTGGCAAAGTCCTTTGCCTTCTCTTCACTTTCCATTGTCACACGGCAGACATTCTTCCCCGTGTTATAAGCCAGCTTAGCTTTCCTCTTTTTCCCGCCGGCTTCTTCCGAAGGACTCCTCTGTCTCTTCCCGGGCGTAACGCTGTCTTTTTTTTTTAGGGGACGGCGCAGGCGGTTTGGTGTTAACCAAGGGAATTGCAGTCTTCTTTTTCGGAGAGAAAGAGAGGGCTCTTACTGAGGCATTGGGTTGTTTTCTCACCTTGGACGGGGAAGATGGGGCAGAGGACGAGGGACGAGTAGAGTCTGCTAGTGACGATGATTTTGGCGCTGGAGAAGCCAGAGTCGAAGAAGATGATTTTGTTGCTGAAGATGATGTTGACGATGATAATGCTGATGTTGATAAAGACTCCTTCAGTTTGATAATGCCCTGGATTTTATCGAAGGACGGATCGTTGACAGTCCATGGAGCAGTGACCGAGTTATCACCCGTACGGCTGCGAGGAGTGGAAGTGTCCATTTCCGTGGATGCACAAGCCTTAGGGGAAGTACTAGATGTTGTTTGTCCCTTCTCTTTACACTTGCTAACAACCTGCCAATTCCATTTCATTTCCTTAGACAGACGGTTTCCCATTACTGGTCTTGATTGTTGGCTGATGGGGTTTTTTGTCGGAGGCAGGCTGAACCCCAGAGGTCGCTTTTTCAGGACAGGAAAGCGCCAGATGACCGGGCTTTCCACACTTCCAGCAAGTCGGCTTTCTACCAGTCACAATGACAGGTAAGGACCTCTTGCCAATGTCCAAACAGTTAGGAATGGAGCCAAAGGCCTCCTGCGAGAGCATGATATTGAAACTCCATTCCCCTAGTTTACGGTCGAAGGAGACTCTGATTATCTGCCCAAACTGCTTGAAATAGGCAGCCAGCGCCTCTCCTTTGACATGAACTGGTACTTCGTAAACTGCCACCCTGGTCTTCCTCATACCCCTGTATTCCGTACGGATGATCAGGTCTTTTGTGATCAACTCCTTGTTGACCATGGAAATACAGTCTTCGGGTGTGGGCAGCAGTACATCCAACATAAAGGCTCCAGCACCTCGGATAATTTGCTGCGGCAAAAATCCAAAAGACGTCAAAGCCTTGAAAACATTGTCTTTTGTGGATCGGCAAACCTTACGTAAACGCTTGTCGACCACAAACACGGACACAGTTCTTTCCTGGTATTTCTCCAATTCCTGGGGGTCCACCAACAAGCCGCCATCTTTAATAAGATGGGCATAATTATCAGCCCTCTCCAGGAAATCTTTCAAATTGAAAATGCATGTGGGTGGGGTCTTCCAGCCACAGGGTAATTTCTCGGTCACTGCATCTTTAGTAGCCAGCTGGCCCGAGTCGGTTGCCTTCTCATTAGAAAGCGGAGGGTCGGTTTTGGTTGCCTCTTCAGGAAGCGGCCTTTGGTCAAAGTTCGATGCCTCTTGGGGAGGCAATTGGTTATTTTCTTCACTTCAGCAGAGAGGCTGGACGGAGGGTTTTCTATTTTTTTAATCATCAAGCAAAGACAACAAAGCCACTAAGAAGCAAGGGGATTAATTAGTGTGAGAGAATATGAGGAAACGAAAACATTATTAAGTAGAGAACAATACTGTGCAGCGACCCAAAGACCACATTTGGTCATGGGAATGTAGATGATAATTAGAAATCGCAAAGCCGAGTTTCACATTCCAATCGGGTTCGTTATTCCAGCTATGAATTGATTAATAAGACTTCAGTGAATCTGAAAAACCGAGTGTAAACTGAAAAAGAGAGAAAAAGTGAAAACTTTCTCATTACCAACAACAATTATGATTCTCCCTCTTGTGGAATCTTCCACAACACAACCAGCCTTACCTCTTTTTAGGAAATGCACTCTTCCTATCTGATAAGCAAAATTCTACTTTCATACAATATAAAAAGTATTCATTGGTCATTCACCTCCAATCTGGCTTGCTGATTGGTCAGTTCCGACCAATCAAACCGCCTGCACGCGACCAATCTGTTTTTCCCGCTCATGTGCTGGGAGCCACTTGACCAGTATAAAAGCAAAAACACGTGTGAACTTTTTAGAGAGAGAAAGGATTAGTAATTTTCATTCATCTCTCTCGCACGTCTCAAGATGTAACCTTCGCCAACTTCCGTCCTAGTCATTGCTGACAAGACGTTTTTAAGACAATTACCAACATTCATGAACTCTGAAATCACTCCTGAACTTTTATCAACTAGAACTCACAATTCCAAACTTTATTCTTCTGAATTACAAGTTCAATATTACAGTTAAAAGGTAAATTACTTCTTAAGAACTTTGTTTAAAAGACAATATTAACAACTTTAATATCAACATTAACGAACGATTACAAGAAAGACATTCTGAAACCTAAAACATCATACATATTTGCCAACATATACCAAATATTCTGCTTGTACATTGTTTTGAATGTTTTATTAGTTTCTAATTAAATATGTCTTGTTCGTAATATGAACTGTGGTACAAATATTTCCAAATCAAAGGGACACGACTCTGTCCTACCTTTTCTTTGCATGTTGTACACCAACCTAAATAAATCTAATTGAATTTCAGTTGAATTTCAGTTGAATTTTGTATTTTATTTTGATGTTAGTGGAAATAGTTAATTGACACGCAACTTATTCTCAACAAATATTACCACATAATTAACCCATCCACTACACTCTCATATATATATATATATATATATATAGTGACCACCCCTCCCCGTATTCGTGGGGGTTAGGTACCAGAACCAGCCGCAAATAGTTAAGATCCGCAAAGACAAAAACAACAGCGGCGCGTAGAAATAGTGGTCAACTGCTAGCAGTGAGTCAAGTGAATTCCACAATGAATCTCCAACTCTAGGATATCTACCAACCGCTCCACGCGGTCAGATGTGGCACAAGACTGAATTTAATGTGGGATATTCGAACCCGTAGACCCGGCCAAAAATTCCCTGTAGACCTCGTATAAATGGGGTCCGGGTAGTTGTTTCCTGATATGAGACTCTGTCCTTCGACATAGCCTCGTTTGGGGATCCTCTCTGCCTCCGGGCAGAGAGTTTGACCAGCACAGCTGGAGACTTTATTATTATTATTATTTATTATTATCTTTATTATTATTATTATTATTATTATTATTATTATTATTATTTCTGATATTATATTATCTCGATCCCAAGTGTTTCTGTTTAATAGCCAGCAAGTAATCCTTTTTTAAGTTCTAAGTGGTATCAAAATTTGACCGAAAGGAAATGTGAAGTAAATGAGTGGATGAAGGGATTTTTAGAGATCAAGTGGCAACAAAACGGGAAATGCTGGTCCATATTAATATCTATGTGGGATTGGGGTGAGATTATGACATTTATAGATTCAACATTAACATTCTTTAGCCTTAGAGTCAAGAGGGAAGTTTTATTTTATCCGTAATTATTTCCAGAGATCTTTCTCTGTAAAGAAATAAGAATATCATTTAAAAATGAAGCACACCTCTCTTACATTTTGGAATCCGAAATTAAATTATCCCTGAGACAAGCAAAATATTATCGGCGCCTCAAAAACATAATCAGAAGTTTTCAGGAACTCCAGGTAGAACTGGTCTCCAGTGCTTTACACGTTTCGGACGTGACACGCGTTTGAGCATTTTTTGCCGGTCTAAATGTTGGTGCAGTTTATAATCGTGGACATCGCACAGCCAATGATCGACTTTTTCATTGGCTGACATCTCTGGGAGAAGGTTCGGAAGAAGTGGTTTTTCGCATTGAATGAGGCAAGAGAAGAAAAACTCGAAGATGTATTGTTTAAACCGTGGCCATATTCCTGAGATTGAGATGGTCGATTGAATATCTGTAATTGTAGACATTTTCTTTGCATCAAATAAAACAATATCAGTGTAAGTTAGTAATCAAAGCGTACGCTTCCATTAATGACGTTATAAATTATGCAAATAATTAATTACGTCATATTCTCTCTTGTTTCCAAAACCATCTACTTTTTTTTTTACCAAGACGTCTTGACTTTTGGCCTGAGAGGTGCCAATTATTATTATTATTTTTTATTTTTTTTTGATTTCTGGTGTTTACACATTTCTTTCCGGGTCCGGCCCAGGGACCTAAGGTTAGAAATGGCATCATGACACTTTCCACTGACAAAAAAAAAAAAAAGAATAAATAGATTACATAGAAAAGCCCTTCGTAAAGTGTGGGCTGTACTTGTCAGAACAATTTTTTGTATCTCCTTGAGGCATGAACTTCCAGGAATCCCTTCAATTAGTCTACTGCAATCTTTTCCAACCAGTCCTAGGGCTCCAACTACAACAGGGATTGTTGATGTTCCCATATGCCACATTTTCGAGATTTCTATTTCAAGGTCCTTGTATTTTGACAGCTTTTTGAATATCTTCAAAGATACATTGCAGTCAGCAGGGACTGCCATATCAATAAGGAGGCACCGTTTTTTGTTTGTGGTCTTTAATAACAATATCTGTCAGTGTGTATTGTGTAGTCCCATAGAATTGTAACAGGTCCTATCTCCGTAACCGGGTCTGGGTGGTGTTCATACCTCATTATTATTATTATTATTATTATTATTATTATTATTATTATTATTATTATTCCACTTCCTTTGATTTCTAGTGTATGCCTATTTTGTCTGGGTCCAAACCAGAGACCTAAGTTCAGGAATGGCATCATTTTATTTTCCACAGAGCATTTTTGAGGAAATAAAATCCTAAAATCACACATTTTACATAGATAAATCTCTTCGCAATGTGCGAGCTATACTTTTGAGTATTTTTTTTTTTTGTATTTCTTTAAGGCTTCGGCTAGCAGGGATCCCATCAATGTGTCTATCGGAACCTTTTCCAATCAATCCCAGAGCTCCAGCTACAACTGTAATTGTTGATGTCCTCATGTGCCACATTTTTGAGATTTCGATTTCAAGGTCCTTGTATTTTGATAGATTTTTTTCAAGATCTTCAAAGATACATTACAGTCTGAAGTGACTGCCATGTCAATAAGAAGGCGCATTTCGTTTTTATGGTCTCTGATCACGATGTCTGGACGATTAGCTTTGTTTGTTCTGTTTGTGTGTATTTTAAAGTCCCATAAAATTGTTACAGTTCCTATCTCTATAATCGGGCCTGAGTAGTGTTCATACCAATTTCTTGCAGTTTCTTTTACGTAAAAGTTGCAGATTTTTCAATGCAGATATTGGCCCACTCCGTCATGTCGGTTCCTATATTCAATGGATGCCAATATCGTGCAACTTGGTACAAGATGATAAATTTTGCCAGAGAGTAATTTTAAGAGACTAATTACCAACTTCCCTCCGGGGTCTATGAATGAAAATGGCACTGTAGGAGAGTTATCTATGCACTATGCTGGGTGATGTTCGTACCGGTGTTTATTAACATCTTTTCCAAAGTGTTTGCACATTGACCAGTGTAAGTATTGCCCCACTCTATCGTGACGATTTCTATATTCATTTGGCGTAAGTACAGATCGTCCTGAGATTAGATGGTCTATGGTTTCCTGATATTTGTAACAGAACCAGCATTTTGGATTTACACTATTATGTATGATATTTGCCTGAAAGATTCTAATGAAAAGACTCTGGTCTTGATTTGCAAGAATGAAGCCTTCTGTTTCAGCCTATAATCTGTGTCCTCCAGATCTACAAATCAACAATTCGTCCTTGCATGGAGTATTGCTGCCATATATGGTCTGGTGCACCTTCTGTTTGCCTCGGCGTTCTTGATAGGCTCCAGAGGCGGATATGCAATGTAGTTGGCCCTGCTCTGGCATCTCGTCTACAGTCACTTTCTCACAGACGCGCCGTCGCCTACCTCTGTCTGTTCTACAAATACTTTCATGGAAATTGCTCCGAGGAGCTGCATTCGCTGGTTCCCAGTCGTCATGAGTTCAAGCGCCCCACAAGGCTGGCATCTCGCTCTCACCCCTTCACTGTCGAAACTCCTAAATGTAGCCGTCTCTTCTACTCCAATAGCTTCATGTCTCGCACCTCTCGCCTGTGGAACTTCCTTCCCTATTCCTGTTTCCCTGAGAGCTATAATCTCCAGCTATTCAAATGTAATGTCAATCGACATCTCCAGTTGTCTTGATCTATCTACTACCCTCCTCCTCATCATCCTTTCTTCTATCACTCCTATCTGATCTTGCTCTAAATTTTCTGTAACCCTTTGCGTCCATGTGGCTTCCCGCCTTGCTTGGGGTGAAATGCTTTAAAAAAAATCCAGATGCTCGTAACCATCGATTGGCTTAATTAGCAATTAATTTTGTATATTGGCTACGCAGACGTTTGCCTTGCTAGTGTTGTTTCATCTGTTCAAGGCCGTTATCCTTGGCTTTCTTTTTCATAAGTTTTGCTGCAACAGTTGATTCTTGTGTTCCGTTTTGGTTTTCTACAGAATCTATTGAACCTAAATCTCGTTTGTATTTACAACCTTCTTTCATGAGTGAATATTTTTCTTCCTGTTTTCGTGTTGTTTGACTCATTGTATCATCCAGTCTTTTGCTGTTTCGATGTATGTTAGTAAGCCAATAGTTGCTGTCTTGTATGACAATTCTAGCTGAATAAGACCTCTTCCGCCTTCTTTACGTGGTTATGTATAGACGGCCTGTATCAGCATTTTGATGATGCATATTATGCTTAGAAAGAAGCTTTCTTGTCTTAGAATTCATTCGTTTGATATCATTTAGAGTCCAATTGAAGATGTCGAAAACTGGGATGGCAAGGCTATTAATGGCCATAATTCTGTTCTGAGAATTTAATTCAGTTCTTAATATCAGTCGCACCCTTCTATAGTATTCTTTTCGCACTATTTCTTTCAATTTTTTTATGGTGAATTCCTTCACCCCCATTTGCAACGAAGTGCTTATAAGCTTATTCTTCCTCTAACCAAACCTAATTCCATTCTAATGTCATCACTGAAACATTTTACTGTTTTCAGAAGACCTTCCAACTCACTGTCATTCCTAGCATACAACTTTAAGTCAGCCATGTAAAATAGATGGCCTATTTTCTTTTGAAATACCTTATCGCTATGTTTCGTCCTGTTAAGTGCTATTTGGGAGATGCAATATAGGAAGGGAGACAAAGAGTCACCTTGAAATATTCCTCTGTTGATATTTATTTCACCAGACTTATAGATTCTATTTATATAACTGGAGTGAAGTGTTGTTTTCCATATCGACATACTTTGTTTGATGACATTGATGGCGACGGGTGATACCTTGTATATATTTAAAGAATTCAAGATTCATAAATGGCGTACATTATCGAATGCCTTACAATAATCTATCCAGGCAGTACTGAGATTGTTTTTGTAATGAAGCAGTTTTCCAAGATTATCCTATTGATAAGTAATTGACCTTTACATCCCTAAGAGCCACGTTTGCACCGTTTTTGTTCAACAGGTAGTATGTCATGTGTTTCTAAGAAGGAATATATCTGTTTTGTCAGAATAGATGTCAACAGTTTGTAAGTAGTTGGAAGACATGTAATTGGTTTGTCGTTTTTTGTGACATTTGTGTCGCCATTGTTGATTAGAAAGAAAGTAATTCCTTTGGTTACCCATGCCGGAATTTTAGTAGAATCATTTTATTATTATTATTATTATTATTATTATTATTATTATTATTATTACAACTATTCTAGTACTACTACTACTTATACTTCTTCTTCCCGGGAGGTGGACAAGGAATATTGCATGAACTCGAGAAACCTATTTTCCTGTAGATCTTAGCGAGGACCATTAATCTTCGAATCTAGTAGACTGGCGCTAGAAAATCCTAAAGTACTGTAGCAAATAACAGAAGCCACATTATTTGTGGACTTTTAGCAGCGGCAACAACTAAAATGGATAGCATATGTAATGCGAAGAGTAAATAATGTCATAATCAAGTTCACACTTCAAATAAAATAAAATACTTCAAATAAAATGTTATGAAGGAAGTGTCCATCAATTGTGAAAGAACCATAACAGTTACTGGACTTGAGAATACTATTTTTTCCTGAAAAATTGTTTTAATAGAAAGTTTTTATAAATTTCAGCAAACAGCCGAAAATGACGAATAACTCCTTGTAAGCAAACGTCTAATATTACCATTTACCCTTACCAGGGCCAGTGCGTATACCTTCGACAACCAGGAGATGCAAGCCTGATTGGAGGACCCGGGCATTACTGTTTGACCGTCGCTCTCTTTGATTTTTTTCTACCTACATTTACACACGTTACAAATAAAACAGAGAACAACTGAATATTAAATGATTAAATTTTTTTTACGCATTTTGACGTCATTCTGGGTTCTTTTTTTGTTCAAATCTGTGAATTTGTTTTGCCCATGCTTATTCTAGAAAAATATATATAAAATTCATTATTTTATATCCGTAAAGTCGAATATGTTAAGATTATTCAACTTTATAACAAGAAAAATCTCAAATTGATGCAATGCAAACTTTGTTGATTTAGTTAAAATGGAATGATCTATCATGACATTTCTCTACTTTGCATTTAGATACATTGTATTTATTTTCAATTCTACTTGAATTGTTCAGCTATTTTGCATATGATCCATTATTGTATATAATTAGATTACAATAAAATTCGTATATGAATAATTTCTTATAAAAATTTAAATGTAGTACCGTGTAGTACCTCGTATCATAGATCGGATTGGTGGGGCTGTATCATGTACCCTGACACTAAGCATTCGTGACATCAGCTCGTGTAATATAAGACTAGATTCTGTCAATGAAACAAAAAGCATATTTGTCGTAATCTAATAATTTTTCAGTTTTCAGTAAATCTAAAATTTAAATAATTCAGTATTTTCAAATTTCAAATTTTCCGAAATTTCATTATAGATGTTATCAAACAACGCACGAAAAACAAAGTCCCTTCTAATTCTATTTAAAACTAGTCCTTAGCTTGATTTCGTTTTATACACTACAAAACTGAAGATCAGAGTGGCACTGTTCTTTTCGAGTAAATAAGCTTCCAATTTTGATCTCTTAAACCTTCAAATTGAACTTTAGCATTCTGTTACCACTTTCTTTCAACGTCAATTTTTGTACAAGCTAAACACTAAAGGGGATCACAGAGCCTTGATATTTTTCTGACGCCTGTTTGTTCAATTAAAAATGCCTATATCATGCTTTCCTCTACGTCCGCGTGGTTTAAAATTTTTATCGAGACAACAAGAATTCTACTCAAAGAACACACAGTTTGCCAAACAAACATTTTATACAAAAAGCAACTTTGAACATAACCTAACTCAAACTTCGTGTCAACTATCTTACAGCCAAAAGATTCTTAATATTTAATGCACAATTTACTCAAAAGTTATAAGCTTAAAAGTTTATCTTTTAAACACAAAATTCGACTTTTGATATCAACCAACATTCCATTTGCCAATTTCGATTACAACAAACTTTTCAGGAAGAACACTTTCTGCAAAAAACATTACTCATTTGTTTAATCAACTTTATTCACGTAATATTTAAACTTCCATCTTATTATCTGTTTCATTATCAAAAAGTATATATTCAATATTCAACAAGTAAAGGAAGACAACTCTTACCTTAATCTCCAATATAAAACTATGACAGAAATTTACGCTGCAAAATATTAATTAATCTGAACTGATTAATTCTTTGAAAATCCTTTTGCTGACAGGAACACTGAACAAACTCTCTATCTGTCCTAAAGAACATTCTCATTCGTATATTGTATATATTTGTTATATAAATGCTGCATTCTTGTATTTCTAAAAAGAAATATTATTTGTTTTATATTTTGTCGTTGATGACCTGGTGCCATATCCAAAGTTAAATGTTTGTGGAGAAGTTTATTTTCCCGTAGTCAACACAAATAATACGTTCTGATATATACATATTTTTCCTAATAACCTACTCCTCCTCAACACAACAATAGATTGCACTGTAAACAATTTATTTTTAAGAAAATTCATCATGATGGACACATAATGTTTTATAATGAATCTGATGATTTCAGTTTTGTTGTTAGGACCAGTTTCTGAAAATATCATTTACTTCCTTACAGCTTTATCAAAGAAGAAAATTATTATCGGATTATAATTAATAATATCGGACGATTCATAAAATATTGTTATGTCTGTATGTGTGTTTATTTGTTTCAAATAAGAACGAACACACAATTCGAATCTTTATATATTTTTTATTCATTATTAAATAAAAATACATGTAAACATGACCAGTTGATTAATTAGTGTCCTGACGGGAACATGAGCGTCATCTTGAAATCTCATTTCTTCTCTGTCTCTAGAGTTCTGATCAAGGAGCATAACTTGGTTTCCATCTAGGAAATGAGTTAGCTCCCTTGTTATGATGTCCATCCTAATAAATATCATCACATAAAAAATAAATATATCTGTTTGTTGAAGAATATAAAAAAATGGAAAACTGCTTAATTGAATCTAGATTACACGCTTCGCCTTAGTTAGACTTCATATTGCGTGTGTTTGTGTGTGCTTAAATAATAAATCGTTAGTAATTTTCCCCCTAAGCTGGCGCTTCGCGGGATAAAAAAAAAAAGAACAAAATTGAGTGACTTTTATAGAAAAGTCGTTATTTATATGCTGCTATCTTTTCTTTACAATTTTCTTGTCTGGATTCTATATCCTAATTTATACTCGTTCTCGGTATAACGATAAATCACATCCGGCAGCAAAATCAAGGGGTTTTGAAAAGCGTCAAATCACTTCTTAATTGTTGTTGTTTCTACATCCACCCTGACCCGGGGTAGTAGTTAAGGTCCCAACTATGGGCAAATATGAACCCATTAGGAAAGTATAAAAAATACATTTTTGTAGTAAGAATACTAGCAATGTATTTTCTTATTAAAAACACAAACAAATGCGACCAATACTTTATTGAAAGGGGACGAGAAAAATTACAAGCAATAAATTTTGGAATGTACTCTCATTTGGTAAGTTTTCCGTGGACATAGCATTTTTAAACTATTGAACAAACTTTAAATATTTTAATTAACTTTTGATATTTCTTAAGTGGGATTTGCATTTCAAAAACGCAGAGCATAAATATTTAACTAGAAAATGTGTTACAACCATTTGTCAGAAAATCATTTTTGCTGGCTTACTACTAAATCATTGGTCAAAAAATTATTTTGCTAGCTTGTTGCTAGTAAATCACTGGTCAGAAAATTATATTTACTGCCTGAACGTGGGATCTAAAGCCGATTTCTTCTTTGCACACATTCACTGTTACTTTTAGTTTTAATTTTTGTTTAGAGTTGCCATTAAAATTTGCGATGTAAACCTAATTATACTTTATTTTAGTAAATAAAATTATATTGGGTATGTGAACTGCTATTAATAATGTCAGATATGCTTTTTTGTTCTTTTTAAAGTTACAATATGAAGAAATTATTACTATATAAAACAATACATCTGCACTTACGAAAAAAAAATGATTAGGGAAATAGGCTCCTCGTAAAACTCCGTAAAAGAAACAAAGAAAAATAAATCCATAGATAAATGAATAAGAACCGTAATTTCTCAAAGATAATACGCATCCATAAATAATACGCACCCCAACAAATGATCCAAAAATTAAGAAATATATCTATCCCTATGTGTAATACGCATCTATAAATTTTGTAAAAAAATAACTAAAAAAAAAGTCAAGCAAACAAAAAAATAATTACGAAGACATTTTATCAACCTTGACATTAAGAATATAATTGAAATTATGCTGCTAAAATAATGTTGAAAATTACCATGCTGTTTTCCCGATAAATGGTTATCAGGAAAAAACTAGAGTTGGAACTTATTGTAAAATAGATTCAGGAACCTTGGGATTCCGTCAGAGAATGTTATAAAGAGAGGTTTCAAGAAGTGCTGTCTCACGACAGCTATGGATGGCTCTGAAGATAACATCCTTTGGCAAGAGAATGAAGAGATCGAAGATAATTTTGAACAGGATGAAGATAATATTATGAATGATAATTTGCTTAATGACAAGTTAAATATTGATTCTATAATAGAAAGTGGTGATGATGATGAAAATTAAAATTTCAATAAATTGTTAACTTGATATCCTCTTTCCTTCGAAAATGGCAGTTTTATAGATTTTTTTTTGATTTTTTCGCCAAATAAAACATGCAGTTACTAATAAACATAAATTTATTGACAAAATAATGTTACAATTATTATTGTTGGATTTAAAATGAAAATTGGGATAATATCTTTATTATTTTAGAACAAGTATGTATTTATTATTATAAATCAATAACGAAAAAATATTTTGTTTAAACCTATTTATAATACGCACCCCTACTATCACCTGTAATTTACAGTAAATAAATGCGTATTATTTTCGAGAAATTACGGTAAATAAAAAAAATGAAGTATTGCTTCCATATCTGGGCCGGAACTGCCAAGTCCTCACTTTCAGGTCTGATGTAAGATTCTCGTGTCCCTACCCCGAATATATGATACAGCCACCACCCCCAATCTGTGATACGCGGTACTCCACTGTTATACATCTCAATATTCATACAGTAGTATACATGTAAAATACAAATTTTGTTGTAAACCAGTTATATACAATAATGGATCATACGCAATATAGGTGAAAAATTCAAGTAGAAAAATTGAAAATAACCGATAATCCGACCATCCTTGACATTCTTATTTGAAAATGGCTACGTACCTTAAGTACAATAGGAATGTAATGTTTTCTTCTGGGATGTAATTAAATTCACTAATTGAGTTAGCGACTGAGTCCAGTGAAATTTAAATTGACGCATTGATTGTTCCTTGCTTTTTCTTTTTGTAAGTAGTTCTTCACTAAGAAGAAAAGTTTGTTTTTTTACTTTTCTAATAAGTACAGCCTTGAAGTTTATCGACTTCCGCGTCGCGCTATACACGAACTCAACAAAAAATTTTTCCGTGAATTTTGAATTTTCTTCGCCAGCTATTTATGCTAAGCGGGAGGAAACAAAAATATTTTTTTCCTGTGAATTCGAATTCTCGCCGCCACTGTTATGTCTTCATTGCATTGAATGAAGATAGCAATATCAAGAAGTAGAATGTCGCATGGAGTTGACGTAGTCTTGCTGAAATAGGTAGCAAGCCGATAGGCTAGATCTCTAAATCCCTAATTTTTCTTTCCTTCTATTTACCAACCTCCTCACAAGGCAAGATATGGCACAAGGCCAGTTTTTAACCTCCTATTCCTACTTTTTCTTTCCTTCTATTTACCAACCTCCTCACAAGGCAAGATATGGCACAAGGCCAGTTTTTAACCTCCTACTTTTTCTTTCCTTCGACTGACGATTCTCGGCGTCAGGCTATATGTAATTGGACAAGTTCAACTCCTATTCTGGAGAGGTGTGTTCACCTCCACAACATATTCTAATTGTTTCTTTTCTCGCACTTCTCGTCATTGGAATTCCCTTCTTTTTCCTACTTCCATGACACCTACAATCTTCAAATCTATTTAAATGCAACGCCAATCACCATATTTTGTCTTCCTGGACCGTGTTCTACTATTATCTAAAGATTTCTTATTCACTCCGAGTGATTCCTTGCGTCCTCGGGGCATTGTTGCATTGCTTAGGGTGAAATGATTAAAAAAAAGGAGATAGATAGATAGATAGATAGATAGATAGATAGATAGATAGATATGAAAACAGGATTAGATAGATAGATAGATAGATATGAAAACAGGATTAGATAGATAGATAGATAGATAGATAGATAGATAGATAGATAGATAGATAGATAATGAAAACATGATTAGGCTCCTAGATGGATAGATATGCACTGAGTTACCTAGATAGGAAGTGATGTAAATTTATGAACACCTGTGTACGAATGTTTAGGCCGAGTTGTGCGTGCGTATATATTTATTTGAAAGAAGGAAAAAGTAACTAGGTGGCATGTTAACAAATAGGAAGGGAAAAAAACTGCTTTTCATTATACCTGAATGTGATAAATTCTCTGCACCCAAAATCTATATTTTCTTATTATCTCCAGGTTTCCTGACTCTGTTCGAACACACACACACGCGCACGCATGCATGTATGTAAGTATGTAAAACAACCCCGCATGAAGAAAATGTTAACAAATTTTGCAACAAATAATTTAAATATCTAATAATTTAATATATGGGTGACGCTTGGGAATACCAAGTGCTATAAGATTGGATATGCGGGTGGTGTAATGGGTAACGCATCGGAATTGAAAATCAGAAAGCCGGGTTCCAATTGAAGTCCTGTTTGTTATATTCACTTACCGGCAAATATTAGGTTGGTGCAATGACGGTTTTTGACGTATTTTTAAACGTCAAAAACCGTCATTATTTTTGCACCAACCTAATACCTTTAGGAACGGTATGAATACATCTTTTCTTCTCTGGTTATGGATTAATTAATAGGACTTGTAGATATTTGTGAAATGATAGGTCGGGGGGGGATGATCTTTTTATGGATTTTTACATTTCCGTAAAGGTAGCCAAGTTAATAGTCACCTATAATCTTTTTGAAGTTTATAACATCCTACTATTTGATGCTATCTACATTAAAACAAAGCAACCCACACTCAACAAAATTGCATTTCAAACTAGTCACAACACAATACATTGCATCTAGACATATGGTTCTGTTGTTAATATTTCGTTCTCTCACGTGGTACGACGTCATAGAATCACATCATGAATTTATGACCTGCGTCTTCTATTCCGCGACCGTTATCATCACACAGGAATCTTCTATGCCAACATAACAGAATATCACCTTTGATGGTGAATATCTTTGTTTAAATGTCCGTATAAGCACGCTGAAGATGGCTCATGTGAGCCGAAAGCTTAAATCAAGGAACAGCGTAATAAAAAATATCAAAATATTTGACAATTTTTGTCTTTATTTTCTCCTGAAATTAAAGCAACTATAGGAAGTTTAGAACGGCTCTTAATCAAACATAATAGACATTCGTTATTATAGTTATAGGGTGTGCAACAGTTGAGGGCCAACGTGCAAAATTTTGACATGAGACGTACAGAAGTCATGATCCCATTCATGTCCACATGCAAAAAGCTACCGTGCTGACCAACTACAAAGCAACCCCCTCTTTCCCTCTCTCTATGAACTACGATCAAAACGGAAGGAGTGATGAAAAGTAGCCACGAAAAAAAACAGATGCACAACTGCAAAGAAAGAAAGAATGAAAGAAAGAACGAGAGAAAGGGAGGAATAGAAAAGGATAGAAAGAGGAGATAAATATATGTCAGATAAAATTTGGCCAAGGTTTATATTTTATTTCATCTTGAATTAGACTTCACATAAAGTTACTTTTCTTCGAGGTGTCTTGGATTGTGGGATCGACTATCACTAGCGATGATGTTCTAATTTCTCAGCAAATTTGACTGTCAAGGTCACCCGAAGTGTGTCACAAAGGCACGCGTACAACACGCTCGCACACACACAATGTGGTTAAAATACGGCTGTCTTTCCTGAGGTGTTTATAAATTATACATTATTCAGTTATTAACGTTAACGACGAACTATTTTTTTAAGGATTACGCCACGAGCAAGGCGGGAAGCCACTAGGATGCTGGGGGTTGCAGAAGATTTGGAGCGAGAGCAGATAGGAGTGATAGAAGAAAGGATGAGGAGAAGGATAGTGGGTAGATCAAGGTAACTGGAGGTACCGATTGACATTACATTTGAATAGTTGAAGATTATAGCTCTCAGGGAAACAGTAATAGGGAAGGGTGTTCCACAGGCGAGAGGTTTGAGGTATGAAGCTATTGGAGTAGAAGAGATGGCTATATTTAAAAGTTTCTACGGTGTAAGGGTGAGAACTGGATGCCAGCGTCGTAGGGCGCTTGAATTGATGAAGTCTGGGAACCAGTGAAAGCAGCTCATCGGAGCAATTACCATGGAAGTATTTGTAAAAAAGACAGAGAGAGGCGACGGCGCGTCTGTGAGAAAGTGACTGTAGACGAGATGCCAGATCAGGGCCAATTATATTACATATCCGCCTCTGGATCTTGTCAAGAACTCAAAGGTAAACAGAAGGTGCTCCAGACCATATATGGCAGCAATACTCCATGCAAGGGCGAATGGTCGATTTGTATATTTAAAGTATCGATTCCGGGGAGAAAAATTTCCTGGCGCGGCACAGGGAGCCAACTTTCCTTGCGCTGGACAAAAATTATACTTGGATTAAACGAAAATTACTAAAAATATAATACATCTTACTTTTAATACATTCCTTCTTGCCGTCAATTTTGACGGTACGGGTACACTAGTGTGTGTGTATATATATATATATATATATATATATATATATATATAAGAGCGTAAATAAGAAAGTAAAGTCTATTTAAAAAAAAAAAACGGGGAGTCGCTGACGAGCGACACAATGTTTGCACATGGGATGAAGGATAGCTAATAGCGCACAGCATTCCATCGTTCAGTTTAGTGGCGGGGAGCAACGAGTTAAGACGTATGGAAGGTCCACTCAGCGATTGTACCATCGAGCGACAACACACCGAAGTGTTATGACATTTTTTGCAACCCGATGTTCCTGTGTCATGAATCGATGAACGTTCATAAGTAATGAAAAGGCATTAATTTTTTTAAGCCTTGTAAATGGTTAAAAACAAAAAAAAAAAAAAATTCGATTTTTTTTACCATATACGCAATAACCGTAAAAAAACCAAAAAGTTTATGTTTCAGTTTGCAATTTATTCACTTTTTATCAGTTTATAGTTACAGTATATCACACAACCCTTACAAATAAACAAAAATTGCAAACTTGCAGAAGCTTTATTTTTAATTTTCTAATGATGGAGTTGAATAGTACTCATATATATTTAAATGCATTTAACAGTTTATAGCGTTAGCTTAAAAATGCAACCTTAAAATGAACAAAAACAAGTTCCATAAAGTTCTAGAAGGCTCCAGGAAGATTTTAGAAATTTCGTGTTTGCGGGAGGTAACATTTAAAAAAAAAACCGAATTAAATTAATTATGATACAGAAAATCAATTATTTTACAAAAAAGCCATAGCCATAACACGCACATCCGCACGCACACACACACACACACACACACACACACACACACACACACACACACACACACACACAGAGAGAGGCACACACACACACACACACACGCTCACACACGCACACACACGCACACACGCGCACACACACACACGCACGTACGCGCGCGCGCACACACACACATATATATATATATATATGCTATCCTGTGAAACTGTATTAAAAGACTCGATCCAAGTCGTTGCTTCAAGTTTCATGCAGAGCCATTGTCAGGCGACAAAAATATATTGGTAAAAAGTAAAGTGCAACAATTATAATACAGTGTAACCCGGATATAAGAGAAACCCGGATATAAGAGAAACACGGATATAAGAGAGATTTTCTCTGGTCCCAAATTAGAGCCTGTGTTAATGTATATAAATCAGACCAAACCCTGCTATAAGAGAAACCCGGATATAAGAGACTTCTTCTCCGGTCCCGACAATTCTCTTATATCCGGGTTACACTGCACTTCATTATGTCGAATGGACTGGGAATGCCTGTTTAGCTCCTTGGTGAATTTTCTGCTGGTATTGAATTAAGTCGTTTGGTGCCCAGGTGAAAACTAGTAGAAAGAAATTTACTGAATCTACGTGTTACTAGAAAGACTCGTGAAAATTTCACGATTTTCCTATTTGAATTTTCTGATGAATCTTAAAATCTTCAGTTAATGATTGAATCAGCTCATAGCGAGTTCTACGACAATAAATATATGTATAAATCCCTCTAACACATTATTGAATATTTGAACTTAACGACTTTAACAAAATATTGCAATAACAACAATGAATATGAATGTTGGTCGTTATTTTAAGAAATAAGGGGGTACAAATGAAAAGATTTGAAATTGACAGCTTTTTCCATTTCAGTAAAATAAACGTTAAACGCATAAGAGTGTCATCTCCTTTTCTATCTTCCCTTATTTATTTTTTTAATTTTCTAAATGAAACCAAGTAGCGTCTCTGATATGTGATTTCCTTGTTTTCATGCGGTCAAAACGGAATAGTCCATTATTCATGAGAAGGGCGTAACGGTCACGCGAACTAAGAAACTAACTGACTAACGAAGTGATGGAAAAAGCAGAATTATAATAGAACGTTCCAAGTACTCTCGACCTACGTTGTCCATTTCTAACAAAAAAAGGTCGAGTGTTACCCAGTGCAGGACTTATTGATGTTATTGATGTTAACGATCGGAAGTTTGAAATAAACAGAGGTTAACCTGCTGCGTGAGTTGAATGAATTTTAGCGTCATGTGGCTTAAATTGCCTTACAATTCAAAGGTATTTGAACACGTGCGTGCCTTTCTACATGATTTCCTTAAAAAAACAACCAAAAATGGTCGAAAGTACTCGGAGCCTAATACATAATTTCAGAAAATTCCTTTACAAATTTTCACCTGATCTCAAATTCCTTTACAAATTTTCACCTGACCTCGTATTCGGCACCCGAGGACGCACAACAAAAGGCTTAATATACATCATCAGTTCATACTATTTAACACACACACACGCACATATATATATATACACACATATACATATATACATATGCATATATATATATGTATATATATACATATACATATATGCATATACATATATATATATACATATACATATAAATATATACATATATATATATATATATATATATATATATGTATATGTATATATATATATATATGTATGTATATATATATATATATATATGTGTGTGTGTGTGTGTGTGTGTGTGTGTGTGTGTTTGTGTGTGTTTGTGTGTTTATGTGCGTGTGTGTGTGTGTGTGTGTTAAATAGTATGATATATATTAAGCCTTTTTTGTGTCTCCTCGGGTGTATATATACACCTAAGTATACTTGTGTTTTGATTGGTCATTCTATCTTTTGTCAAAGCGTTTTCCCCTTACGAAGGATCGTTTATTAATTTGAAACTTTTAAAATCATTTATTTTACATTCAACATCATCACTTGATAAGACACCCGATGTGTTGAAACAAAATGGCTATTTTTGTAGTGATTTTATAACATATTTATGTCATATTTTTTAAATAAATAATTATATATATATATATATATATATATATATATATATATATATATCGATAATTGCAACAATTGCAAAAGTAACAACTGCAATAAAACAATAGAAGAAAAAATATAGAAAACGCATCTGTTGAAGCAATAATAAATGTCCCTTAAACGACGAATGTTTAAATTGCAATATTTTTTATAGAGTTAGTATAAAATGCAATAACCATCTGAAGTACTATTTTGATTCAACAGAAGCTGAATGGAAACAAAAAGTCTACAGCTATAAACTGTGGCTGAAATAATAGAAAAAACACAAGTCTCTCAAAAATATTACGGAAGGAAGTAAAGCAGTCTATTCGGATATATCATGGGAGGTAGTGTATTTTTATTTATTATTATTATTATCATTATTATTATTATTATTATTATTATTATATATTAGGTTGGTGCAAAAATAATGACGTAATAATGTCGTTTTTTGACGTTAACAAATACGCCAAAAAACGACATTATTACGTCATTATTTTTGTACCAACCTAATATATATATATATATATATATATATATATATATATATATATATATAAGACATCGCACATTGAGTGTTGGTGTTAATAAAATAGTGCTCGGTATAATATGGCAGTGCTATTAAGTCTATATTAATAAAAATACATATTATTCATCGACGATAGCACGGTTTGGAGTTTCATACACAACGCAGTCTTCAGGTGTTGTGTAAAGACTGACCGTTACATAATTTAAATTTTAATAAAAATATTTGCTTAGCGTAATGCCGGCGCAGTCCATATATTATACTTTCTGTATTAAAAATAAACGGGATTTATATTTAAAATAAATGTGGATTAATGGTATTTTTGGAAAATAAACGGATCTAAAACTAAATATATGTCTATACAGGGTGCGATGGGTAAACTGTGGGCAGTTCGTATTTTTAATTTCACGCATGTGCGGGTTTTGTTTTTTTTTAATTTTTGTTGACTGCAGAGTATAGTAGGGTCAGCTAGGCATCTCTTGTGAGAAAAAGAGCTCTCTAACGCAATTCACTCCACCAGAAATTTGGAAACGGCATTCACGTTGAAAGCTCTCCAATTGGGTGTCAATCTGAGGAGAGTGCAGAAGATTCAGAAAGTGTTGGATGAGTCTAATGGCGATAAAGAAAGTACGGCTGCTTGGAAAACTCACTCTGATAGTTCTGAGAAAAGAACTCCCGAATTTTTAGTGAGAGCCTCAGACTAAACACGGAGGCCTACATCAAGTGCCTTGAGAAATTAGTGCTACCCTGGATCAAGAGGGTGGCTGCTGGAAGACCCTATTTCTGGCAACATGACTCTGCACCATGCCACACAAGTAAGAGAATCAAGTCATGGCTGTCAGACAATTTATGCAACCACATCACTCCTTACATCTGGCCACCTAATTCCCCAGACTGCAACACCCTTGATTATTATGTATGGGGCGCAGTTGAGTGAGAGACCAACAAAATTCCTTGTAAATCCAAAGATGAGCTGAAGGCAAGGATTATGGTAGCATTCACCAACTTAAACAAGAAGACCGTCTAGAAGAGTTACAAGAGATTCCGAAGTCGTCTGGAGGCTGTGGTTGAAGCCAATGGCTATTTTATTGAATAAATTTACTCTGAAGTATTTCAAGATATTTTTGTGCAATTTTGGTAAATATATATACTTCAATGAAATGCCAGTGTTATTTTCATATTTGCAGAATTTAGATGACAATTTCTCCATCACAAACACTATATATATATATATATATATATATATATATGTGTGTGTGTGTGTGTGTATGTATATATGTGTGAGCATGTGTTTGTTCAATGGTGCCTGCATATGTCTGTGCGTTTTATGTGAGTATCTATGTCTTCTTCATCATATATATGTGTGTGTTCATGTGTATGCATGTGTGTGAAATTGTATCTGTATATGTTTTGTGTGAATATTACAGCTTGCGTTTTCATATATATGTGTGTATGTCTATCTCTTTCCCGCTCCCTCACTCGCCACTCTCTCTCTCTCTCTCTCTGTGCATATATATATATATGTGTGTGTGTGTGTGCGTGCGCGCGCGTGCGCGCACGCGCGTGTGTATGCCTGCGTGCACAATTGTACTTGTATATGTCGTGTATTTTTCGTGAGTATCACTGCTTGTATTTTTATCTGTATGTGTGCATATTTATGTGTGTCTGTGTATCTTTTATATATGTGTGAATGTATATGTGTGTGCTTGTCTGGATATGTATGTCTGTTTTGTGTGAATATCTTATCTTTACTTGCTTCTTCATAGGTGTGAATATGTGTTTGCAGTGGTGACTTTTGTGCGTTTTGTGTGAATATCTTTGCTTGTCTATTCATGTTTGTGTCTGTTTGATTGTGTGGGCGTGCCGTGTGTGTGTGTGTGTGTGTGTGTGTGTGTGTGTGTGTGTGTGTGTGTGTGTGCATGCGTATGAAATTTTGTCTGTTTTCTCGGTGTGTTTTGTGTGAATATCTTTGCCTGTTTCTTCATGTGCGTATGTGCCTATCTCTATCTTTCTCTCTCTTTCTATATATATATATATATATATATATATATATATATGTGTGTGTGTGTTTATGTGTGTGTGTGAGTGTGTGTATGCAGAATGTGTATTACTAAACAGAGAGGAACCTTCTGTCATTACATCAGCAAAATACTCAAAAGGTAGGATGTCCGGAAGTTCGTTATAAAAATCAAGAACAAGTGCCGGAAGTTTCACTGCTGGTTCGTGAGTCAGAATAAGAGCATGCGCAGTGAACAAGGCACAAGTTTGATTATTCACCTCTGACTCGTCGAGGACAAACAAAAAAAAAAAAAAAACGAGTCATAGACAACGTTAAGTAACAGCCTCGGACTAGGTCAATCACTTCTTATAATCGCAGTGACGTTTCATTTTAACTCAATCAGTCTTCACGCTTAAATACCCATTCAACCACTCGAATACAATTGATATGAAGTCGTTTGGTTTGTCGGCGGTGGTGATGTAATTCAAAATACATCCTTTCATCTGAGTCGTGTATGCGAAATAAACATTAAAATTTGATTAAGACTTTTTAAGGACGAAAAAAAAAAAATTCAGCGACTACTCAACTATGACAGATGGCTTTCTCGAGAACTATTTATATATGTAGTAACTGGTTTAGCATACTTTTACAAGATCTACTGTGCAACTCTAGAGCTAACTCGTTCCTATAATGAAGAAACACTTGTGCGTATATGACAACTTTTCGACTTTTCTTAGGTGTTGGTCGCATTAGGTAACCTTACGATAATGTTAAAATGAATTCATTTATTCCTATACTATTCCCATTTTTTTACATATCAGAAGTTATTCCCAAGAAATTTCGTAACTCGTAATAGTCAATCTACTTCTTCGGGTACGTTATGGGATTCTTTGAGTAAAAAAATCCTAAGAAAAAAGGAGTTTAAACAAATGTTTGGGGTCACATCAATTTTAGGCACACAACAAATAACACAGACTACACGAGACGAGTTTAAAAGATGCGATAATTTTTTATTCTTAACACAACAAATTTACAGAAATGTAGTGGTTTGTGTGCATAATGATAGCCAATAATATGCAAATTAACAACGAAAATTAACATTCCTTTTTACGTTAAATTATACTGCATAAGAAGGTCCTCTGAAGAGAAAACTATATTAAATAAAAATTAAAAAAAAGAGAGACACTTCTCGGAATATTTTTCAAAGAGAAATTCATTACACTTTTTGTATGAAGAAAGTTCGTGGTTTATCTTGTGGCAGCAGCGAAGATTTAGCTAGATTAACCACACTAGCCGAAGAATTTTTTTTTTTTTTTTTTGAGGTGGGAGCGTCAGCGCCGATGGGTAGTCTAAATTCTTCTGCGTTGTTTTCATTCTGGGCCGTCTTGACCTGAATTCATGTAGCAGTTTGATGCCAACTCCGAAATAGTAATTCCAAGACCTCCCGACATATATAACAAACAGGTAGCTTTCAAACACGCTGGCTGGAGGGAAAACCTTTCATTGATTCAGACGTAAAATAAACGCTAGTGTTCAGCCACCAATCAGAACGTACCATAAATATTTCAGAAATTTAACATTTGAGAGAGAGCCCATCACGGCGTCTGCCTAACTCTGAAAGCCTGATGCATGCTCATGTAACTTAAATTTCTTATAACTCAAACCCGTTTCTAAGAGGTTAGCTGGGGGTGTCCGGTCTCAAAATTCGTTTGCCACCCCTCGTGAAAAATGATGTCTAATAATTTTAAGTTGCGATTTCTTACACGCAGTCCACCGACTTAAAGGCTGCCCCCAACTCAAAATACTCTGGCGACGGGTCTGCTGATACCGATTCGCCTCTCACTGAACAGAAGTGTATTTCGCAGGAATTGAACTCACGACTTTCAGCGGACCAGGTAAAAATTTCTAGTTATTTTGGAATACTCGGACAGTAATTCTGAGGTGGGGGGAGATTCTAATTCTGTCTGAGGTTTTAGAATTAGTGGTTCAAAGATAAAGCCGATATCTCGACTTGTAAAAGACGAAAAAGATTTATTTCGGTCTGAATTTCCGACATGATATAGTCACCTTGCTTTGTTTCTAATCAAAAACGAAAGAAAAGTCGCACATTTTCATTTTTTTCTTTCATTCAGAGAAAAGCCAGCATTACGGAAATAGTACCAACGATTTATTATTTAAGCATACACACAAACATCTTTCTTTATTTTTTTATCTGATGAAGCCTAGTAAGAGCGAAACGCGTTATCTAGTTTCGATGAAACTGTTTTCCATTTCTCATATTCTTGAAACTTTGTCTGGATTCTACATCCTATTTTATACACACAGTCGACACAGAAAACACAAGGACAGGCCTAAAGATATATTTTACTCTCAACCCGTTCTAAAAAACTGAATAACGATTTACCATAAATTAATATCCGAAAAGGATATATGAATCTTTTGCTTTGAAGCCATTCTGAAAATAGAATGTGACTTTGCATTCCATTCAATGCAGAAAAGCTGGGAAAATGCATAAATAAATTTAAACAACAACAAGAAAATTGCAAAGAAATATAACGGCTGTTTTACAAAAGTCACAGGATTTCATTCTTTTATTTCATCCCGAGAAACGTCAGTTTATATATATATATATATATATATATATATATATATATATATATATATATATGTGTGTGTGTGTGTGTGTGTGTGTGTGTGTGTATATATATTGAACAATAAAAAATATTGAAAAATTAAAAAATTAAAATCTTCAGACACACTGGGTTGTAGATTAATATTCTTTCGTTTTTTTATTATTATTTCATTTAGATTCCTCGACTAGTTTCGACCAAAATGTCCATCATCAGGAGAAGAAATATTTCTGCTTGCTGCTAGCACTAAACTACAGAAATGAATGTCTTGATGGAGAAAATGAACTTTTGTCTGTAGTTTTCATTTGTTTTTTTTTTATTTTTTTATCTTTTTAGCATGAATCTTTTAACATTCCTTGTGTTAGTCAAACAGTCTCTTTTAAGTTGTTATTTGAGATAAGATCTGGATGGATCTATGCTTCTCTGAATTCCCATGGTCAGTTTGACAGTTTTATTGGTCCTGGAGAGGGGATGTGTCTCTGTTTAGTGTTTGTGTGTGTGTGTTATTTGGTTCTTAGGGAGTGAGTGAGTATGATATGTGTAAGCGTGTATATTGCTTTGGGTGTGTGTTATCATTTGGCTCATTAGGGAGTGAGTGAGTATGATGTGTGTAAGTGTGTATGTTCGTGTGGGTGTGTGTATAAGTGTGAGGCCTCAACACCTCCGTAAGCATGCCTGTCTTGTGTGGGTGAGAAATGTGGGTAGGTTTTGATTTGTAGTGTTATATATTAGTACTATCTATATTGTTAAATTTATGGTTTAGCCCGGCTGGATAGTGTGATTTTAGACGTTGTATCCACTTATTTTCATGGAACTCTAAAATCTTTATAATGTTATCTGCTCTGAACTTTTCTATTCTCTCAATTATAGTGAATTTGGTATGGGTTTTGAAATCGTGTTTTTCTAGGCGGAAGCCAGCCCAAAAGACGAAAAATAGACAAAACATACCCTCAAACGAACTTCTGTAGAAAAAAAATAACTGAAATTTATATAACAACCAAGACGTGTCTCCCACACACAGCGGTGTTACGGCATTAAAAACTGCACTCTGGGTCCGTTCGCAGGTTTCACATTCTCAACAGAGATGAAACGGGCACGAATACATTATTGAATAATGTTTATTATTCGGCCAAGATAACAATCGCTTAAATTAGGTACCTCCTGAAAACACTAAAAAATATCAGCATACCGTGATGAAAACATGCGCCAAACGTAATGAAAACATAGTTTTATCGTCAAAATTGTTATGTTATTATTAAGAGGAAGGATCAAAGTATTTTTGATTATTTAATTACATTTTTTTTACTCCTTTTTAGAACATTCCAAATTTTGATTAAAAATCTTGTTTTTCTTGCGTCAGCGGTTATATTCACTTTTAGCATAGCAAATTTTGACCTGTTTTTTGCGGTGACAGACATTAATTTTGAAATTCTTCCAAAAATTAAGTAATTGTCTGATTTAATAAAATTTTCAGGACTTATTCACAAATGAATGGCATTATATTTGAATTTTTTTATTAGAAAATCTTGGTAAAGATATTGTTTTTTACATGTGTTTCTGCCTCTTACTTAATTTTATGAAATCTTGAGAAATTCAACGAGATAATTTATAGTGACTATATTAGTTAAAAGCCGAATACTTTGAAGAATTTAAATCAACGAATTTTTTGCAAAATCGGACCCAGTCTTACCGAAAATCTGTTCTGAATCGAAAAATTAAAAAAACGCAAAAAACTAAGACATTATTTAATTATAGAAGTTTTTAATTGCTTTTATGAATAATAATTTTATGAATAATAAAGACAATATTGTCTGAAGAGAATATTTTTGAGGAAAAATGAATTTTTATAAGATGTGTTTTCATTTTTTACAATTTTAAATTGAATAATTTATAAAGTTTTTAAATTTGTAAAATTAATTTTCAATGCGATAATTCTTATGAAATATTGATATTAAGTAAATCTATATTTACTAATCATATATTGTAAAGCTTATTACCATCTGACGAACACGAATATTTTAAAAAGAATTTCGATTTTGTTTAGTATGCGTGATTACGTGCAGAATTTCTGAAGTATGTATATAGAAACCGATAAATCTAGCATTTAAAGGTCACGTGTTTTAAGGGTTGTCCCCCTTTACGGTAGCAATAAACACTTTAACGTCTGCACCAGCATACTTAACTGTGAATACGGTCGGCTGTCAAGTGGATGTAAATAAATCGATTTACACGTTAGAAAACAAGACCCTGCAGTTAAGAAATGTTTGTATACAACATTTTATTCTATAAGTAATATTTGTTTCAAATCAAATTGATTTAACTTTCTAATATGCTAATTTTCCTCAAATAACATTTCAAAAATATATATTCTATTTTTCAAGATTTTTTAAACCGAGAATTAACTTTTGTTTACAAATGTGTCAAAAATAACCGTTTTGATCAATTTTAGTGAAAAACAATCAATTCAGATCAATATAATTTATGTTTGAAATCTCGAACGGAATCATTTTATATATATATATTAGGTTGGTGCAAAAATAATGTCGTTTTCTCACATATGTTACTATGTCAGAAAACGACATTATTTTTGCACCAACCTAATATAATGTTCCCATTCTTTTACCTATCAAGATTGTGCCCCAAAGAATTGTCAGAACGGTTAATCGTCAATTTGTCTTTCTAATTGCCTGTCCACTGGACACGATGTGTATTTCCCACTACTTCACCCAAGAACTGAAATCAAACACTTCCGGGAGCCAGATGAAGATTACTTTTATTCAGTCAACCAGGGTAGATTATTCTCATTGGAAAGATATTGTTTATTAATTCTTACTTTATATGATTTTTGGTTATCGACCCAGGGATTGAACTCAAGGCCAGTAAGTTTTAATTCTTTTTATCAACTAATTTCCCTCAATCAAATAGTGGAATTTTGTAGCCATAAACCTAATGTCTATTTCTTTCTTATCAAAGTCTCCTATATGGTGTCCATTTCTATGCTTGGCGTGCTGGGATGGTTACTAGAGCATAACATGTGTGCTGACTCTTTCAATTGTCCTATTGTTCCGTTCCGTGTGTCGATAACTTGATAATATCTGCACGCATAATTATTGTCAATAGATGCTTTACAAAAATATGAATGAACTGATTGTGTTTAAGTATTTTTTTTTTTACTACTATGAACGTTATTTTCAGTGGATACAAGTATTTGAATTGCTATCCGTTTTTGTTTTGTTTATTTTCTTAATCAATGAAATTAGTAACTCGCCGAGGTAAAAAAAAAATACGTGTACCTACTAAAACTAACGTTTGTAGTGATAAGGAAATAATGCCAGATATAAAATCCATTAAAAAAATACCGTTGATGTTTGTAACGGTATCGTACCGGCTTACAGATAGATCACGTTGAAACATTGGTTCCAGTACGATTACCGAAGTTAATCGTTGGCTGGGTTTGACGCACGTGTTGATCGATCGAGGTCACGTTGGCGGGTTGATTCGTGGTGGTGGGCGCTGGTTGCCGAGATGACAGCGATAGCGATGAGGAATTAGGTGTAGCTGGTAGGCCTGTGATAGAATGTTTAAGTTGGATTAGGTCGAATATTGTATCAACGAAATGGGGCCGCGGTGGTGACTGCGAGCGTATGCCTGTAACAAGTCGAGCGGTGTGTTTCAGTTGGATTCGGGACAAATGTTGTATCAACGAAACGGAATCACGGTGGTGACGGCAAGGCTAGGTCTGTAGTGGATAGTTAAGGCTGGTCGTCGGAATGTTTCTGTTTGGTGTCGATGGCATAATGTTTCAGTTGGATTCGGTCGAATGCTGTATCAACGAAACAGGGTCGCGGTGGTGACTGCAAGCGTATGCCTGTACAGAATCGAGCGGAGTATTCAGCTGGATTCGGGATAATGTTGTATCAATAAAATGGGGTACGGCGAGGAAGGCTTGTAGCTGGGTGGTGACGACGTCGCGGTGTGATAAATCGCGGCGGTTGGCGTCGGGAGCCTGGCGGTGTTGAAGCTGGGTTGTCGGCTGCATTTCGCGTGTGAAGAATCGGATGAGATTAGGTAAGATTAGGAGTGGTACCGGTTGTGTTGAAAGAAGCGGTCATGACAGTGACAGTGCGCCCGCGTGTCGGCAGGTGGCTTTTTGGCCTGCAACTGTGATTGTCGTTACGAGAGGCCTAATTTTATGCAGACCTGGCAGTCCCCAGGGTCATATCCTTTTCCAGCGGGAACGTTCGCGATTGGCCACTGTATCGTTTTTATTACGGGGATTAGCTTCGTGGACCGGACATGATGCTCAGAGTCTATACGCAGAAAACGACTTTTTGTTTTGTTCTTTGCCTTCTTGGCGTTGACTTCCAGCCGACATGTGCAATAAATCAGAAAGAGATCTAATTGCAGTGGAGTATAACATGGGTGTCCCCAACATGAGGAGTGCGAGCTGGAGATATTTTGTATATCTGGTGAAGATATATTTCCATAGAAACACTGCATCATAGGCTTGAAAGTTGCACCACGTGGCCGGGGGACTGAATTTTAGCCTGAGTCCGGATCGAGAAGCCCGAGTTAAAAAAAAAAAGCAACTATTCGCTTTGACTCCTGAAATCTGACTGACCACGAACCTAAAATTGAATTAAACGACTCCTATGATGAAATTTTTCTTTAATCGGCAATAAATAAATAATAAATTGTCGGTTATCTGATTGATAGAAAACTCGATATTGTAAACAAATTAAAAAATCTATTAAAAAATGAAATCCGAACACCAAGAAAAGTTCATGAAAAATAGCTACTTTAATCAATTCAACTACGCCTAAACAATTCTCAAGTTTTATTTAAAAAAAAAATAATTTAAAAATCTATTTTTATAACACTGCTGGCTCGTATCGATTATTGCGCGTCAAAGGTTAATTTGGATGGATAAGGTGATACTTGCTGTGGCCGGTAAAAAAAGTCACAGGAAAAAACACACAGAAAAGTTCACAGTTTTGGCTAAGAAAAAAGTCACAAGGAAAAAGTCACAATTAATTTATGGTGGCCGGTAATAAAGTCATCTATTTCTGTCGGGTACGTCACGAGTTTATGGGTCCGCTCTGTTTGCAACAGAAGTTTATAGTGAATCGATCCAACTTCGGAAAAACGTTTTCTGACAATGCTGTAGAAGGCGCTTATCTCCCTTTGGTGGAAGATAAGTCCCGTGGTCACATGACGATCGCGTCGTGACGTCAGTCCATACAGTGCCCTAAAGCGGGAGTCAATTTTCTGTTCGTGAATAGAAACCTAACGAGATGGTTGCTTTCTTCTAGCTAGAGTTTTTGGCCCTAGCTGAGGCTAAATCCGCCTCCACAGATTACAACATATCATGCGGTTTCTCTTCACGGCTTTTGGCCGAGGCTGAATCTACCTCCAGCTTGATGCAGTTTCCCTTTGGGACATAGATGAATCCGTCCCATTTTAACTTAGTCTTCTCCAGGTCAGGAATATGTTCAGCATTGAAAGTGAATATTATGGCCCATCTTATTAGGTTACCTAGTGTTTCCCGCGTCCCACCGAAAATCTCGCACACCTCTCATAATCACACCACAAGAAAATAACCCAATCCGTCTTTCGTGGTTTTTAGTTGTTTTTTTTTTTTGAGGAATCCATTTCAAAACTTAAGTGTTTCTAACTTTTTAATTAAAAATGACAAATGGAAAAAAAAATTAAATGTAATGTATACAAGGGTGACTAATCAATCCTTGTTATAGACGCCTGCTCAAACACATTTGTGTTTTTACAACACCCACAGAGCTGACCTGGGGTTTATAGTGTAACTATGCTGAGCAGGCAGTATTTACAGTGTGTTATAATAAACAGTATATAACCAGAGCATTTACTTAAATATTTGTATCTATAAAAATAACATATAAACAGAAAATATGTTAAAATAATCGTCCATTTCATAATATATGATGTCATTTGTTTATGTTAAGATACGCTTCGAGCAGATATGAGCGTTCGAGAGAATTCATGGGAAATTTGTAGTTTCAAAAACTTTCCTTCTGTTCCTCCTTATACTTTGCTTTTCTATGTAGACATTTGTGACATATAGTTCTCCACGTGGGACATGCGTATATATATATATATATATATATATGGTTTTGTGTATGTCGTAGTATATGATGGTTTATCCCCAAACAAGAAAACAAACTTGTTTGTCATGCTTTTTCCTTTCAGCCATTCTGTTCCATCCTGTCTCTGAACTACGGTGTTGTTATAACAATGCAGATAACAGGAGAAACGTAAATGGGAGAATAAATATTTCTTTCCTTCGATCTCTATACATCGGTGACCAAGACACGCTTCGAACACGTAAGCAAATATGAAATGTTTATTTCTTTCATAAAACACCATAAAGGGTGTCAATTATGAAATATGCTTTTAACACACACACACACACACACACACACACACACACACACACATATATATATATATAGTTTATATATATATAGTTTATATATATATTTAGTTTATATATATATATATATTTATATTATATATATATAGTTTATATATATATATTTATATTATATATATATATTATATATATATATTATATATTATATATATATATTATATATTATATTATATATATATATTATATATATATATATTATATATTATATATATATTATATTTATATATTATATATATATTATATATATATATTATATATATATATATTATATATTATATATATATTATATTTATATATTATATATATATTATATATTATATTATATATATATTATATATTTATTATCTATATATTATGTATTTATATATATTTATATCATATATATATAGTTTATATATATATATATTTATATTATATATATACAGTTTATAGTTTATATTATATATATATAGTTTATATATATATAGTTTATATATATATATAGTTTATATATATATATATTTATATTATATATATATAGTTTATATATATATATATAGTTTATATATATATATATAGTTATATATATATATATATATATATATATATATATATATATATATATAGTTTATATATATAGTTTATATATATATAGTTTTTATATATATATATATATATATATATATATATATATATATTTATAGTTTATGAAAAACTAGGTAATCCGTATGGGTAAACATAAGGAAGATAAAATCCAGAGAGCTCAATTTAAATCCAGAGCAAATAATTTAGATAAAAACAGACCACTTTAATGTTCCAGGTAATAAATTATTTCACTACGGCCCTTTTAAAGGATTGCGTATCATCAGACTTTACTTCGAAACAAAAAATGAAAAGAAAATTTATACATTTTTGACGGGCCGTATTAAACATATCTAAATTAATGAAGTGAGGAAGTGAGGGGGGAAAGAGAAGACATGAGTGAGTTAGCAGATATTGACACATTTAAACGGTTATATATATATTTATATATATACCTCTCTGCGGCTGCTCGGTCTCACGTTGACTGCTGACCTGAGATGGAACAAATTCATTGAGTCAATTGCTTCGTCCACCGCAAGGAAAGTTGGCTCCCTGTGCCATACCAGGAAATTTTTCTCCCCGGAATCGATCCTCAACAATTCGCCCTTACAGGGAGTATTGCTGCCATATATGTTCTGGAGCTCCTTCTGTTTGCCTCGGGGTTCTTGATAGGCTCTAAAGGCGGATATGCAATATAATTGGCCCTGATCTGGCATCTCGTCTACAGTCACTTTCTCACAGACGCGCCGTCGCCTATCTTTGTCTTTTTTACAAATACTTCCATGGTAATTGCTCCGATGAGCTGCTTTCACTGGTTCCCAGACTCCATGAATTCAAGTGCCCTACGAGGCTGGCATCCCGATCTCACCCTTACACTGTAGAAACTTTTAAATGTAGCCGTCTCTTCTACTTCAATAACTTAATATCTAACACCTCTCGCCTGTGGAACACCCTTCCCTATTACTGTTTCCCTGAGAGCTATAATCTCCAGCTATTCAAATGTAATGTCAATCGACATCTCCAGTTACCTTGATCTATCCACTATCCTTCTCCTCATCCTTTCCTCTATCACTCCTATCTTATCTTGCTCCACATTTTCTGTAACCCTTTGCGTCCTAGTAGCTTCTCGCCTTGCTTGGGGTGAAACGCTTAATATATATATATCTATATCTATATCTATCTATATATATATATATATATATATATATATATATATATTATATATATATATATATATATATATATATATATATATATATATTTCATCACGTTAAATGTCGGAGCGGAAAGGGCGATATTATTGTCTTAGCAAATGAAAGACCTCATATTTCTCTAACATTCTAGAAAGCTAAATAATAACTATTTCTGGACGTTTTAAGGTTTGTTTTTTTTTACGTGTGAATATTTTCTCTGTCCGCGTGTTCATGCAGAGGTTGAATATAAAAACAACTTCGTCCACCTTTTTTGCCTCAATTTTAACCTTTTTGAGTTTACATCAAAGTTTAATACGACTTTCATAGTTGACTATTTTATGTGTTGTTTTGTGCTAATTTTAACAGCATATCTTTTTATCATATTTTTTTTCAGGATTTCTATGTGTGATTTTTTTTTTCCCACGTGGACACTTTCTATTAAATAGTTCAAGTGTTTCGGGCACACATTTTTATATGGAACTCTTCGGCATAGGGGGTGACAAATTTCAGCTACACGCATTTTTAGTTACTTAACCGCCGGCTATTAACAGTAATTACGCTCTTCTATATGCATTTTATGACAGGAAACAGTTTCATATATTTTTATGGTGTTGAATGTAAATATTATTCAACATGGTCGCCGCCTTTCTCACCTTTCTCACAAGATGAGTTTGGTTTTGGTGCGCTTCAGGGGAGATCAGACCTCCTATCCGTATGACGTAAAACACGTGGTTGTAAGCACCGCCTCTTTAATCCAATTGGGGGCATTACTTTTGCTTACTTCACTAAATAGCAGCACCGTAAGTTTGGCTATTTAACCCAAATATTTTTTCACACGTATGCACCTGGCCATTCACAAGGATTTTATTGTTCATTCATGCAATTTTTACAGAGATATTTTCCTTTATTGCAGGATATTTAATTAAACCACCTTGTGTGTAGGGAATTTTACTATAAAACCATTTCACAAATTAAATTGGCATTGTCCCATGCGGTTGAATTGTTTCGAGCAAGCTTTTGTATTTAGCAGTTGACGTCTCTACTACTAGCGTAGTAAATCCACGTCCAGTCAATACCAATTTTTCTTAAAAAAAAAAAAAATTCGGGTGGGTACCAAATCCCATGGCGTTGATGCTTTCTTGCTAATGCACGGACAACCAGTCATTTCTAAACTGACAAAAAGGACTAACAGCTTCAGAATTTTTTTTTTCAGGACTAATTAACAGCTTAGAATTTTCAAATATCCTGAACACTGACTTTGAAATAGTGCATGACGTAGCCGAGTCAAATGAATTGCAGCCACATAGAAAGGGTTATTCAAGATCCTGAAGAGACGTTAACATTTTTGATTTGCGCAAAAACAAGATTTGTCTGGAAAAGCTGAAGCCAGCCTTTCTGATGCTACATGACTAAATGGAAAAACACCAGATTATATTAGGTTGGTGCAAAAAATAATGTCGTTTTCTCACATAGTAACATAGGTGAGAAAACGACATTATTTTTTGCACCAACCTAATACCATCTCCAATAGCACCAGATTTAACAATTCAAACTGTGACAAGTTCCGGGTGTCATTGTTCTGCTCAGCTCACGTGAAATTAATTCTCTTTGTTCCTCCTCCTCCATTTTATTGCTTAAGTTCTTATAAACACTTTCAAAATGTCTCTTTACAGAAGAAGTCCTACAAACGATTGTTTCAGAACACTAAATGCTTAAGGCTTTATTGTCTTTCTTAATTATGTCAACTTTTTCTTTAAATTCTCCAATATCCTATTCATTTGAATGACATCATTTCTTAGCTGATAATCGTGACATTCTGCACAATTTGAAAAGGGCAGAAAATAAAAAAAAATACACGATATACAGAAAAGAGGAAAAAGAATAAAAGTAAGTCAAAAAGGGAATGTACTGAATAAATTTCGCGTGCCAGAAGCAAGTCATCGGCGTGCCATGTTTGATACGCGCGCCAAGGTTTGCCCACCCCAGGATTAGACTCTATAGCCTTGGCTGGCAAACAATCACCGCAGAAAGAAAGGGTAACTGCGGGAAAAATCTTCTGCCGAGTCAGTCGTGAATCGAAAGAGACATTATCATCCAAGCGTGTATCACGTACGGCATTTAACTGACTTACTGAAGAAAAACTCAAATACTATTTTATGGTATTAGGTAAAAATGATTGTTATGATAATTAAAGAAATGAAATGTTCATTGTGAAAACATTTAGGAAGCAAAATAAAAGTTTGGAGCCTTTTTTTTATCATGCTATGCTGTTTCTTTAGCGAATTAGTGGAGAGAAATAATTTTGAGTAAACTAAAATATTACTGCATTCAATTCATTTAGTTTGCTCATATATTATGATTGTTTATACATTCACTTTTGCTCTTATTTGAAGAAACTTTTATGCGTTCATTCTCTATTAATATTATTATGCTATCTCTCTCGCTAAATATATATCTTCAGTTGTTGAAAACAGCGATAAATACGACACATAATAATAAAAAAAAAAATAACCAGCTTTTCAGTTTCAATTGGTGTTTTGATTTCAGAGGTTTGTGAGGATTACTCCGACTTGATTTGCCAAAATACCCATTAGGTGGCGCTGTATGAAAACTATAAAAGAAGGGATATAAACTTCCCCTTTCTTTTTCTTTCTTTTGCTCCAAGATGTAGCCGGGTTGACACACGAGCTCTGGTCACCACTGGGGAGGACTTATTTATCTTGGGCTACTCACGACTGAACCATTACGCGCGTGCGCCTGCGCACACACACACGTATCACAGACACACATACACAATTTCTAACAGCTAACTTTTTAATATTTTTCATTTCCCTTTCAGCTGTTTGCACACTAGTATATTTTCCCTTTATTCGTTAATCATTTTATTTTTTTTTATTTTTTTAATCATTTCATCCCAAATTAAAGCGATAAAGCCACTAGGACACACAGATTAATAAGATTCAAAGAGACAGAAGTGATATAAAAAATATATGAAAATATCTCCCTTCCTTCCACTCATTCCACATTCATTCTTTTTTTCCTTTTACCTCTGCATATGATGACAATCCGTCCTTTACGCGAGAAAATCTTTGTTGCCACTGCTTTTATCCCACAGTATCTTTATGCTTTACGACAAGGGTTCTCAACCAGGTTTTATTCCCTTCCAGGCAGGAATTTCAAGGTTTCAGGAGGAAGAGAAAAGCTTTTAGCCTTTCTTGTTTTTTATTTACAGAATTTTGTTTATTTAATTACAATACACAAACATTCTATTGAACGTTTTGTTTATTAAAGTATCCTTCAGTTTATTTATTAATTAGTTAAGAATTAAGAAAAAATAATGTAAATGTATTCAAATTTTAAATATCCATCAACATTTTTTTATTGCTATCAAATTTGTAAAACTCCTCTATAAAAATAATCCATATAAATATATATGTCAATCAAGTTGCTATACGTGATACGCGCTTAGGCGATCATGTCTGTTTCCATTCATGACTGACTAGGCAGAAGATTTTTCCTGCAGTAAGCTGTTTCTTTCAGCGGTAGACTGTTTGCCAACCAAGGCTATAGGATCTAGTCTGTGTTTCTTTTTAATCCATAGCTGGGGGCAGAAAGTATCGCAGCATTTGCGAACATTTTGTACAGCGAGACTATTTGGGATAAGAGTTAGATTCATAACTTTACCAAGAGCATTTGCGCGTAAGTGAATGTAAGGAACTCGATTGAAATTCGAACACGGGTCTCTGATTTCTCATGCCGAGCCTTTTATCCATTACCCTATACCGGACATCAAAAACCATAGCTCGTTTCCTTCACGACCGCGAGCAGTCATTGATTGCAAAACGATGGGGGGGGGGCAAAGACGTTTCGCTTTCGGAGATCGCAAGAAATGTATATGTATTAAAATGGAAAAGAGTGAAGATTCTCAATAATATATGCATATTATTTGGAATACAACTTTTGTGTCGGACAATCTTCGAAACTGGTGGGAAGATGACATTCTAACATGGTGAAAAGTGTGCATTGGACAAAACAGGTTTAGAAACACTGTTATGCGAGAACAGATTATTAAGAAACCTTCCTTCTATCGGATTAGCCCCTCTGTCCTCATTTGAATTCAACTTTGTGTAAAAATAGTCTCGCTGTACAAAATTTTCGCAAATGTTGTAACATATTCTGCTCCTTAACCCTGTGCATTCATTCATCTCTGATCAGAAATTAGTACTGAATGACCGAAACGGTGGCCAACCAGTGACATGAGAGTTAATTCTATGGAAAGAACTGCGCATAGCCGATTCAAGTGGCCAAATGTTTCGCTGTCGCCATTCCCACCAACACAAAGCAGGTAGCGGTCGTTGTCAGGTCTTTTCTCTCAAGTGTAAATGCCAATTGGATACATTTTATTTATGCCCCATTTTTAATTTTTATTTTGAATGAAGACCAAAAACAGGAAGTACTTCGAGTGAAGGAGTAAATTCAATAATTTATTATTATTATTATTATTATTATTATTATTATTATTATTATTATTATTATTTCCTCTGATTTCTGTTGTATAAACATTTCCTTCCGGGTCTCAACATTTTTACTGAGCATTTTTATTAAAAAAAAATAATTAAAGAGAAAAACTTAAGATCACACATTTCACAGAGATAAATCTCTTCGTAAAATGTTAGCTGTATTTGTGAGTACAATTTCTTTTATTTCTTTAAGGCATGAGCTACCAGGAATCCCTTGAACGAGTCTATAGGAACCTTTTTCAATCAATCCGACTGCTCTAGCTACAATTGGAATTATTGATGTCCTCATGTGCCACATTTTTGTTTTACATTTCCAATTCACAATCCTTTCATTTTGATAGTTTTTTTTGAAGATCTTCAAAGATACATTACGATCTGCAATCACTTCCCTATCAGTAAGAAAGCAGATTCTGTTTTTATGGCCTTTGATCACATTTTGTTTTTGTGGCCTTTGATCACGATATCTGGGCGATTAGCTTTGATTGTTCTGCGTGTTTATTGTAAAGTCCCTTAAAATTGTTACATATCCTATCTCTGTAACCGGGTCGGGGTGGTGTTAATACCAGTTTATTGCAGTTTCCTTCTCGTAAAAGTTGCATAATTTCCAGTGCAGATATTGGCCCAGTCTATCAATATCGAGTTTTATATTCAGTGGGTGCTAACACTATGCAACCTTATATAAGATGGTCAATTGTTTCTAGGTATTAATCACAGAATCTGTATTTCGGGTTAACACAATTCTTCAGTATGTTTGCTTGGTAATTTCTAGTTAGCAAGCATTGGTCCTGTGTAGCCAGAATAAAACCTTCGGTTTCAGCTCTTTACATTGCACTACGTAACCACTGATGGGTACGGGGTTTGTCTAGATTAGATCCTCTGGCACGGACAGAGTATTGACCATGAAGAGGTTTATCTTGCCATCATTTTTGCATTTGGTACATTGTATTTGATTTTGCTTTCTTTTTAGGTTATTTTCCGCTGTAGTAGGTATATTATTCTTTACTTGCACATATTCAACCCTTTTGAATTTCTCTTTTGAATTTGTTGGCTTTCTTTATTACTGAATAAAGTTTATTATTTTATTCTTGTTCGTGTTCTTTGACACACATCATCATCCAATCTTGTGTAGTTTCCATGTATCTTTGAAGACCGATTAATGCAGTTCTGTGTGACAGTTGAACTAATCATCTGCCTCCTCCAGATCTGGACATATACAGGCAATCAACATCAGCTTTAGGATGATGCATGCGGTGGCAAGTGAGAAGCTTTTTCGTTTTGACATCCATTCGCTTAATTATTATTTCGTTTCGATAGGCACATATTTCACATATACTCCTGTGACAGGGATGACTTTGAAACCGAGACATGCAGTCCAGAACGTCTGTTTGAAAACTGAAAATAAAATAAACAGATCATGACCTATTTAAAACTTATTTATTTGTAATTAACTCAATGTTTTTAAATTAAGAGGGATGTTTGCCCCAGAAAGCTTCTTCATTCTTTAGGGCCACCAACTCAAACAACTAGAACCCACCTTATTACGTCCAGGGAGTTGAATCAACCTCGTTCGCTATGTTTTTCTTTAGTAAGGAGCTTTGCCTCAGAAAGTTCCTTCCCAAGACCTGCTATTTTGTGAAACAGACTCCTGTGGGATGCTCTTACTAAATAGTATAGGTTGATAAGCCGTAAAAAACAAATCAATTTCCAGACCCCCTTTCTTTATTATTTGTGAGTAATTAACACATAGATGGGGAAGAAGAGGGTGATTCATATATTTCCCAAGGATATGTGCGCGTATGTGAATATAACGAGCCCTACTGGAATTGGAACTCGGCTTTACGGTTTACAATACCGAGCCTCTATCTATTGCACCATCCGCACATCCAAGCTTACAGCACTTGTTATTCACCAGGTGGATAGCTAGAGCTTGTGTTGTCAAGGTTCCTAATTGTGTCTTTTGAGACAAAATTCCTTTCATCTCTTGCCGCTTAGTTTCAAATAAGATTCAGATCAAAGAGCAAGGTAGATGGCTGGTGGGGCACATAATACTAATGTCGCGTTATAAAAATAAACAAAACAAAAACAAAAAAGCAAATTCACGGATTTGTACATCAGAGAAACATCAAAATTCGAAAGCTTTTTTTCATTTTTTAATAGTTGTGCTGAGTTTAATTTGTAACGTATATAAATGTAGATAGAAAAAAGTAAATGTTGATAAGATAGCGAGGGTTACAAAGGACTGCTCGGGGCCCCCAATCAGCCTCGCTTCCGGGTCGGGGAGTTCGGGGGTAGTACGCGCCAATCCAGCCGGCCCCTACCATTTTAGAGAACATGTGTTTATAATAAATTGGACCAGAATGCAAATCTGGATTGTTATACTTATATGTAGGTACCTAAGTGTCAGGTAAGGGTTAGTAAAGCTATTTTAGTAGAACCTAACTAATGATTAGTGTGCTTGATCCACTTTGGCTGCCTCATAAAAAAATCAGCATTAAATAATCCAGTAACGGTTAACATGTAAAATCAACTGACCAATCATTGTAGTTGTCTCTTTTGGGGGTAATGGTTAGCAAGGCTAGATCATTACTACTGATTAGTGGATTCGATCCTAACTGTGTGCTCCATACAAAATTTAACATTAAATAATGATATGATGTAAATTCAAATAACCAATCATTACAGGTGCCTCAGTTTGGGGTAATGGTTAGCAAGGCTAGTATGATCGATAAATTCTACTGATTAGTGTGTTCGATCCTCACCGAGTGCCCCATGCAAAATTCAATATTAAATAATCCAATAACGGTTGACTTGATGTAAACTCGACTAACGAATCATTGCATGTGCCCCAGCTTGGAGTAATGGTTAGAAAGACTAGTCTGGTTGACCATTACTACTGAGTAGCGAGTTAGAGCCTCACTGTGTGCCCCATTCAAAATTCAACATTAAATAATCTGACAATGGCTGACATGTTATTAAAGTACTCTTCCTAAACAATATCTCCATCTAAAAATTCCACAATTTAATGCCATGTTTTCAATAAAGCCCGTGATTACGGATCTCTCCAAATCCTTTCTTTTTACCCGTCTCCTTCAGTTGGTCGCTGATTCTAGCCTCTTGTCTGCATTTGTTCAATACGACTTATCATATATTTTTATCGATCTCCCTTCAAATAAAAATAAATGCCCTCCTTTTTGCCTAATTTATCTGGTTGCTGATGACATCACTTTAGGTCTTCCTTTATGTGTCGTGTTTCTTCAAGATGTGAGTGATCATGGCTCTCCATAACTTCCTATTTCCATTGTACCCATTAGCAATGTTTGCTCCCTTTGCCAAGCCTCCCCACCTACAATCCGTCATCCCTTCATACAGGCTTATCAAGTAGTTCGCCCGCTGCCTTCCCCTGTCCCTAGTATTTGTTTAATACAATCTATCATTACTGTTTATGGGTCTCTTTCCAAATGACAAACAACATGTCAAATACATTTTACCCGCCAACCTTATTGACATGTTTGGTGATTTGATTCCTTTAGACGTGATTTGTTTGATATGACCTATCATGCCTTCACCATCTTTCACCATATGGCTGTCCTTTCTCTCTCATTCGATGTATTTGTTAATATCAATTGAGGAAGTCAATTTGTTCAGTTTTTCTTTTTTGGTTTCATTTTAAAAAATTTTTTGTACAGTGTAACTCCGATATAAGAGACCCGGATATAAGAGAGATTGTCTCTGGTCCCAAATTAGAGCCTGTGTTAATGTATATAAATTAGACCAAACCCGGATATAAGAGAAACCCGGATATAAGATACTCATTCTCCGGTCCCGACAACTCTCTTATATCCGGGTTACACTCTATATAGCAATGTTTTAGCTATGTACACAAAACGTTTATTTTACTTTTTAAAAATATTTAATTTTCTTTTTGCTGGTACAGTGTAACCCGGATATAAGAGAAACCCTGATATAAGAGAGATTTTATCTGGTCCCAAATTAGAGCCTGTGTTAATGTATATAAATTAGACAAACCCGTATATAAGAGAAACCCGGCTATAAGAGACTTATCCAGTCCCGACAACTCTCTTATATCCGGGTTACACTGTATTTCGTTTTATTTCCAATCCTTTTTTATCATCTCCCAGACTATCATTTAAACATTTCAGCTTTCTCTTTCTGATTTAAATTTTTTTTTACTGATGTTTACCCAATACAAGGCCGAAGAACCACTCAAGGTAGGGATTTACTGTGTGGAGTAATATTAGCGTAGGAAAGAAGAAAAGAGTATAGAGCTGAAGTAGACTTTAGAAGGAACTGGAAACTCAATCCTAAACAGGTACAAACAAGATAAAACCCTCTAATATTATTCAAAAGTTGAAGTGTGGATCGGACGATATGTGAACCTATCTATTCCTATTTGAGGCATTTTTTCAACATAGTATGTTCTTTTTTCAGCGAATTAGTGGAGGTAGCTAATATATTTCTTTTTCGACATCTTCTGCTTCTTTTCAATGCATTAAATTCGGTCACGAATATTAATCTCATACGTAGGTATATCCGTATATCTGAGCCTTAAGTATGAAAAAGCGATTATTTTGTACACAATATTTTTTATACCAATTTTTATCCAATATAAGGCTCAAGAACCATTCAAGGTAGAGGTTTACTGTAGAATAAGCATTAGGAGTATAGAATCGAAGTAGACTTTTGAAGGGACTGGAAACCAAACAGCAAACAGGAAACAAAGGATAAACCTCTACTCCTGTTCAAAAAACCACGGAGATAAATGTCTTTTAATAAAGCTGGGTTATATATTTTTAAATTTGGTGTCTGCAAAGTCATGAAAATACCTAAAAAGTAGTCAAAATCGAGCTGTTTTCACTCGAAAACAAATGTTTTCTGCTAGTTTCTGTAGCTTACACAAAGTTACATAAAAATATATAACATATTAAATATATTTCGTTTTTGAAAATATTTCTTTTAAAGTTCTTTGTTGCTCTCATGATCCCTTGGTGGTATTCTCAGAATACTTCTGTAGAATCATATTTCTCTTCCTCTTCTTAAAAGTGTGTGATGAAGGCGCGTGGAACAATATTTATTTATACGATTTGTATAAAATGTGGCACAAGGCCTAAAAGGGGGTTGGGGAATGACGGTCTTCTTCTGTCTTAAATCCAAACATACTAACAATATTCCAATCACCAAAACAACACATTCACTCCTACCTTTCTTACTACGTCCACCATAATACCTCAAATTCTCTATGAAGTCCTAACTAGTCCCCTTATGTACAAATATTGTTCGTGGGGGGAGGGTCAATAAAATAACAACTTTTAAAAGATCCCCAAATGAGTATTTACAATATGACTTAAATATTTACAATAAAACTAAACAAAACTGTGAAGGCGCGTGGAACGCATTTTTGGATCTAATCTCGAGAACTAATGAGTACTCTTTGTTTACGTCACAACGCTCTTTGTTTACGTCACAACACTCTTTGCTTACGTCACACAACTCCTGTAGATTCCAAAATGCGCTACCCGCTCCTTCATCGCATACTTCTGACAGCATGTTTTAAAAAATAGCTTTGTTACACCATTTCAAAATTATACTAATCTCACCAGTCGTCTCTACCGACCCTGAGGGTGACTTAAGAAAATTCGAAAGCTTGAGTCATATATCCCTTACTTTTCTTCCGAAACGAACTTTGGACAATTTCTGACGGAATTACTTATTCGTAGGAAAAGGGTTATTTTTGAAAAAAAGGAAAATTCGATCATTAAAATTAATCGACGCAGTATTTTCCTTAAAAAGATTCGCTGTATAGACCGAACTGACACGTCTTTGACCAATTTAGAGCGGAACAGTTGCGAGAGACATTTCTGTGGATGTTTTTCAAGTCAAATTGGCCTCCATCAAGCGCTGATAACGCCATGGACTTTGCGATAGGGTCCATATTAGAGAGCGGTGTTTCATGTATGTCGTTCTCAGGTGTGTCAGACCTGAAAGAAGCTCTTCTGACATCGTAGTACAATCTGAGCGAAGAGGTGTTGGTGAAGAAATCATGCACTTCAGTTGAGAAGGGATTAAGAGTTATGATGAAAGCAAAGAGCGGCCATTTTGAATTGCAAATATATGTAAAACATTGTCAATAACTATAAAAATCGATCTGTAAACTTTCGTTAACCAAAACCTTATGACAAATTGATTAATTGGTAATTGTATAAGCTGCACTCAGTATATATTACTAATGATACTAATATTACGTAGCTGAATGTTTGATTTTGTTTACAGATCGCGACAGCTATAAGGCAAATGTGATTAAATATATTTTAGTGTTTTAAAAAAATTATTTAGTAGTATTATTTTTTAGTTAATTAGCCTTATAACATAGCACAAAAAGTTATATTGTAGAAAAAAAAAAAATTTTCGACGATATACGCATTTTTTATGTATTTATGTTTTATCAAAAACGACATTCTTGTACATGTAGTTATGGACGATAATATACACTAATTACTATTTTTTTAATTAATAACTATTTTGTGCTCCGCTATCTGCTGATGTGTTAAAATTTTGGAATAATGCAATAATAAAAATTTAAATTTGATCTCTTTGATAGATGTCGCTAACTGTTAGTAATATAGCAACCTCTAGAGGTTATTTAATGCCGAAATCTAAATAATTTGAATACATTTTATGGCTTCAACTAAATATATTTTAAACGCAATTGTATGCCTTCAACTAGACATAAAATATATTGTTGGTCATTTTGCTATAAAAATGTATTGTTCGTCATTTTGCTATAAAATGTATTGTTGGTAATTCTATAAAATTGTATTGCTGGCCATTTTGTTTCAAAATTTTATTTTTTACTTGTTATTAATCTATAAATAAGCATTTTTTAGTCATTTTAAAACATGTATTGTTGGTAATTTTACTATAAAAATGTATTTGTATGCTTTCATAGTGTTTTGTTTCCGTTTGGGATTTCACTATTTGCCCATAGCTGGGACCCTAACAGGTGCTACCACCCCGGTTCAGGGTGAACCTGGGAACAACAGCAATTAAGAGATGGTTCCACGCTCCTTAAATTCTCCAATCGCCCGATCAGAGGCCTTGCTATTGGATGTAGTTTATCGTCGTACCAGAACTTACACAGCTGGATATTAATTCTATTCTAAATATTACTAATAATACTGATATTACTCAGTTATAACGTAATTTATATCCTGTATATTACTATAGTCGTCCACTTCTCTTTTTCGATCAGGTCCGTCTGCCATCTAACCAATCACTATTACAGACGCCCGCTCAACCCACAGAGTTCACCTGTGGGTTATACTGCAACTATGCTGATCGGACCTAAGTTATACTTTCTAGGAGAAAGCGCATAAAAGGGCTTGATCAATTCTTTTTTTTTTTTTTTAAACAAGGCCAACACCATCAATCTCTCGGTCACGATGACTTGTGACTTCATGCTAGCACAACCATCGACGGCTTCCGAACGGTTCCGTCAACCAAATTTAACTCACAAATCTTGGGCTAACCTGTTTTATGGTTTTCATGCCATCTTCAAATGGGGTTACGCTCTGGGTTCACTTCCCCAAGCTGACAACATCAAGCAATCACCTCTCTGGCAAATTGACCATAGGGAGATTCGAACCCGAGTAACATAACCAGCAATTGTTCTCAAACTTGACAACAGGCCAGTCATATTACCAATAGCACTAATATTAATCAGATGTATACTAATGTTGTTCTACATATTACTAATTACACTAATATTACTCAAATGTATAACGTTATCCTTTCTATAAATAATACTAATATTTTGACTTGAATACATTAATTTTATTCTCTATATTACTAATAATACATTTAGAAAACTTTGATAAAATCCAAAGAATAATCTGTAATGTCAGTGGTCTTGACCTGGCATCTCAGCTTCAATCACTCTCCCATCGCAGTAATATGGCTTCCCTGGGCCTTTTCTATAAATACTTTCATGGTAATTGTTATGAACTTTCCTGTGTGATACGTAGGCTTTATGAATTTAAACGCAGTACTAGATTGGCATTGGCGGCAGGATCTCATCATTTTACAGTTGAAATAGCTAGATGTAACCGTAGGTTCTATGCTAATAGTTTATTTTCTCGCACTTCTCGTTTGTGGAACACTTTTCTGGCTTCTTACTTTCCAGTCAAGTCTGATCTTCAAAATTTTAAATGCAATGTCAACTGTTATCTCCTGTCTTCTTAATCCTTGTTCTTTTATTGTTCCTTAATGTTTTTTTTTTGCTTCCACACTTGGTATCCCCCCACCTGCGTCTTAGTGGCTTTAGTGCCTTGCTTGGGATGAAATGATGTAAAAAAAATACTAATATTACTCAGCTAAAATTACTCTAAATACAGGGTATTTAGAAAAATGTTATATTATTTGAGATGTAAGTATCTGAGTACGGCGTCTAGGCAAATGAAATTAAACGAGCTTATTGTTGATCAAAATAAGATTTATTCATCACATTTTGAATAAGAAATTCAAAGATATGTGGATTTCATGAAAGGTTTTACAAGTTTTCAATATGTAGCGTGGCGACTAGATCTCACCGTTTTACTACTGAGTTAGCTAGATGCAATCGTCAGTTCCATTCTAATAGTTTCTTTTCTCGCGTGTGGAACTCCTTCAGATTTCTTGCTTCCCTATCACCTACAATCATCAAAAATTTAAATGCAACGTCAATCGCCACCTTCAACCTTTCTTGAATACTATATTGTCCTATTTCTTATTTCTGCCCACTAAAGTTTTCTGATTGTCATTCACTCTGTGTTGTATCATACCTACGGACGATAATGAGTATATCCCCATTCACATAAGTAGATACTGTATGTTGCTCTGCAGTTAGAGATTCGTCTCCAGCTGTGCTGGTCAAACTCTCTGTATCCGGGCAGAGAGGATCCCCAGATATCGAAGAGTAGAGTAGAGTCTCGAGAAACAGCTACCCGAACCCGTTGAATTTTTGGCCGAGCATACAGGCTCGGATATCTCACATTAAATTCAGCCTTGTGACTGCGTGGGGCGGTTGATAGATATCCTGCAATCAGAGATTCGTCTCCAGCTGTGCTGGTCAAACTCTTGTATCCGGGCAGAAAGGATCCCCAGACGAGGCTATGTCAAAGGGCAGAGTCTCGTCTCGGGAAACAGCTACCCGACCCTAATTTATAGGGGGTCTACGGGGAATTTTTGGCCGAACCTACAGGCTCGGAAACCTCACATTAAATTCGGCCTTGTGCCACATGTGACAGCTTGGGACGGTTGGTAGATATCCTGCAGTTAGAGATTCAATGTGGAATTCACTTGACTCACTTCTAACCGTTGACTACTACTATGCACCGCTGGCGAATCTTATATGTGTTATTCTTGTCCTAAGTATTATCGTTCATTACCAACCTTCGTGTGATTATTCTATTCAATAACCTTCCCTAGATTACAACACTCTATAACCCTCCTCTCCTATGCAGTAGTGGTATTATTGCCTTGTTCGGGGTGAAATGATTAAAAAAAATGCCCACCGCCTGTGACACGGCACGCGTGAAGTCGGTAGTTCAGCTTTCGCCAAACACACTGCAACATGTCTTGGATAACAGTCTCGATAGTGATTCTCTGTAGTTGGTGTATTTTTTAGCGAATCCTCTCATATATGAACGCTGCATAATGTTGTTTGATTGTGTTCAAGCATACTCTAATACACAAAAGGAATTTTCATTTCAGTGAATGAAATTTCTATACATGAAAGAAAAAAATTAAACATAGAATTTTGAGTTGTTTCTATACATGCTGTTAAAATTTGATATCATTTGAACAAGAATTGCTCAAGTTATTAGATTTTGGGATTATATCAATTTTTCTGAAACACCCCGTATTATAAATAATACTAATGTTATTCGACTGTATACTATATCCCCCAACAATATATTACTAATTACACTAATATTACTGTTATAAATTATTATTATTATTATAGTTATTAGGTTGGTGCAAAAATAATATCGTTATTTGACGTATTTTTTTAACGTCAAAAAACGATGTTATTTTTGCACCAACCTAATATTTACTAATATTAGGTTGGTGCAAAAATAATGTCGTTTTCTCACACGTGTTACTATGTGAGAAAACGACATTATTTTTGCACCAACCTAATTTTTTCGAGATATAAGATTGTACTATGTCCCTTGTTTGAAAATCAGGAAAAACTGGACATTTCTTTCTCAGTATCGTATAAGTCCATTTTTGTAAACACTTCACAAAAAAACTAGGACACACCAATTGGTTTAATAAACACAATTTATTCACAAAGTCTTGCTTGTCTCATGTCCTAGATACCAGTATACGATATTTTCAGAGCGTCTCCAAGTGTTTTTGTACCTGACGTTGTGCATGGCATAAAACCAATGGCCTATTAAGAAGACTAACTAAAACAGGTAGATATGTGACCCACAAACGATATTCCCGGTCCCACTTTTACTTCATTCTTGCGGGTGACGCATGAATGAACACCTGCCACAAAGCATTGCGCTGTTTACCACATACTTCCCCTGGAAATATCACATAACATTTTTGTGCAAAGAAAACAAAGTGTCATTTGTTAACTCTAAATTATCAGTTACCATGATAGCTTTTCTACCCATAAGGAATGTGTTGATGGCGGGTTACTGACAGAGTATTGGGAACCATAAGGTTCAAGGTTTAATGTGAATTGAAGGATTTTTTTAAGCTCGGATTTTAATATTTCTAAAAATCACGCAGGAATGTTTCAAAATTTAATATTAGGTTGGTGCAAAAATAATGACGGTTTTTGACGTATTTTTTTTAACGTCAAAAACCGTCATTATTTTTGCATCAACCTCATAGAATCTACAAACATTATTTTATTGTTTTGTGAACGCTTGTTTTTAAAGTGACGTCCGTTCTGTTCCAAGCACTGCTGACAACGCGAAGCAATGGAATCGCAAACATCACCAAACATTTCATTTGGTATTTTTGTGCATTCTCGTTCAATGGCTGTTCTCAATTAAGCGACTGTTGCAGGTTTCATAGCGTAGAATTTATCTTTCAAATATCCTCATAAAAATCTAATGAGGAATGCGGAGAGTATTCTACGAAGCCCTGCGTTCAATCCACTTGTTTGGCAAGATATCAAGGTAGGATCTGAAATTGTGGCCCATCTTGCTGAAAATAAAACTAGTCATCTTCAAAGTACTCTCTAACACTTATCATGACTGGCTGTTGCAGCAAGTTCAAGTAAACGGGCCCAGTCACAGTAACGCCAAAAAAGAATGGTCTAATTAATATTCTTGATGATAAACGGAACCACACTTTAACCGCTGGTAAAATAATATGATGTTCCACTATAACGTGCGGATTTTCAAATCGGCAGTAGGTCCAATTGTGGGGGTTAATTGAAATATTTAATTTGAATGTGACCTCATCACTCTACACAATCTTTGTTGTAAAGTTTGCATCTTCTACACATTGTACCAAGTACCACGTGCAATACTCCACTCTTCGGTCTGGATCATTGTCATTAATGGCATGGACTAATCCTGAAATATAACTTACCATTGATAGCTCTTCAAAATGTTTTGGACAGACGATTTTAAAATGCGTCTCATGACTCGCTTGCCGCACAGATTTTCTTGGACTTTTGAGATACGTTTCCAGTACTCTTTCTTGCATTGTAGGGCTTTTCGATATCCGTGGTCTTCTGGGACGCTTCTCGTAGACATTTTAAACAGTTCCATCGGCTTCAAACTTATCTCTAATTCGAGTGATGGTAAGTCGTGTTGGTGGATCTGTCGGAAACTACCCCAAAACTCTTTGCACTTCAACTGCGTTTTCACACATCCAGTAGCATTTTAGAATGAATTTCCTTTGTTCAAAGCTTAGTTTGACTGCTAATTCTAATGGGTTTAACCTGGAATGAAATAAAACATCAATTAAGCTATCAGCTGTTAAAGTGTTTATACATTTTTAGAACACCATGTATATATATATATATATATGTGTGTGTGTGTGCGTGCGGGTGAGTGTGTGAAGGGGTACATTAGAATAATAATTTAGGGACACTAGAATAATGTTTTCAGAAGCTAATATATATATATATATATATATATATATATATTGGGTGCGATGGATAAACTGTCGTCTAAATTACGCAAAAAATTAAAATAACACTGACATCTCATTATAACAGATATATTTACCAAAATTACACAAAAATATCTTCAAAAACTAAAGAGTAAATTTATTCAATAAAATCGCCATTGGCTTCAACCATGGCCTCCAGACGACTTCGGAATCTCCTGCAACTCTTTTGGATGGTTTAAGTTTGTAAATAGTGACATAATCCTTTGCCAGTTCATCTTTGGTGTTATAAGGGGTTTTCTTGGTCTCTCAATGAACTGGTGCCGCGCACATAATTATCAAGAGGGTGGCAATCTGGAGAGTTAGGTGAGGGGTGATGTGATCGCAGAAATTGTCTGACAGCATGACTAGATTCTCCTGCTTGTATGGCATGGAGCAGAGTCCTGTTGTCAGACATGGGATCTTCTAGCAGCCACTCTCTTAATCCAGGGCAGTACTACCTCCTCAAGGCACTTGATGTAACCCTTTGTGTTGAGTCTGAGGCCCTCGCCAACATATTTGGGAGTTATTTTAGCAAAACGATCAGAGTGAGTTTTCCGAGCTGCCATACCTTTGTAATCACCATTGGACTCATCGAGCTCTTTCCGAATCCTCTGCACTCTCCTCAGATTAACACCAAAACATTCTAAAAAAAAGGTTCGTATTGGAGCTTCCGGCGCGAATGTCAAGCAGTGCAGCATATCGCTTTCAAATTTCTGGCGGAGTGCCCTTTTTCTCACAGACGATGCCAAACTGTGCAGTCGACAAAATCAAAAACAAACAAATTTAAAATATATATCAACAATTTATCCATCGCACCCTTTATATATATATATATATATATATATATATATATATATATATAAATTTCCAATAGGATAGAATCCAAGTCGAACTCAATGTCCAGGACAGAGTAAGAATATAATATAAAAGGCTCAAACACTAATATTCCATGGTTATAATTTATTACATTGGAATCGTAATCACGATCCAATTCATCAGACCTACAAATTCAAAAAGAAATCAGAAGATATAACTCCGGGTATAAAAAAAACAAAATTTTAATTAGAGTGTATGTGTGGGAGTGGGAAACAAGTGTGAGAGGGAAATGTATGAAAGCTCTAGAGAGAGGGTGTAACAGAATTATGCATCGAAAAATAATTCATATTTATCTGTATCTCACTTTTGTAAACCGTTATTTAACTCCTCTCTTTAAAACTTCTCTCTGTTAAATTTTAACCCCCACCTTCACCTTTAGGCCTTCCTGTTCTTCTTTCTTCTGCTACACCTCTCTCTAGAGCTTTCGAACATTTCCCTCTCACACTTGTTTCCCATATATATATATATTTTTTTTTCTTTGAAATAGAAAGATACTCCCGCGAATTCCAGACGTGCACAGCACGTGAAGGCTCGGAATGAACGCTCCTATTCACAAAAATAAATTACAACGTAACAGTCAAAACATGAGAAAGAAATAACAATACCAGGGACAAAACCCCTTGAAAATGGTTATAGAAGTGACGAAAATCATTTGGGAGAATAACATTTTTTGTCTCCCCTACTCATACAAAACGGAAATCGTGTGGATACAGCAAACCTTAATAAAAAAAATTAATCAAATCTTCCTTGTGGGCCGTATTTAATGAAAGTTATATATATATATATATATATATATATATATATATAATAAAAGTAAGTTTTGTCACTTGACTGACTGCGGTTACCTTCAGCATCACTCCGTCCACTCGTCAGAGGTGTATCCTCAATTTATTACATAAATCATTACATTAAATTTATTACATAAATCGTTTTACACACACACACATACACACACACACATATATATTTGTATATATATATATATATATATATATATATATATATATATATATATATATATATATTTTCCCTCCGCCCTCATTGAATAGTTTTTTTGTTTTTAAGTTTATGAATAAATAATCCCAGTGTATCAAACCTGAGGAGTACTGGGACGAAACCGGTTGTTTGTTTTAGTTCTTAGTTTTCATAATTATGTCCTCTCCATTCCGCTTATTCCTTGCTATAATACATATATATATATATATATATATATATATATAGTTACCATTTGGTCCAGAAGATGAAGTTATATTTTTAATATATATATATATATATATATATATATATATATATATATATATATATATATATATATAAAGTAAGTTTTGTCACTTGACTGACTGGGGTTACCTTCAGCATCACTCCGTCCACTCGTCAGAGGTGTATATTCAATTTATTACATAAATCATTACATTAAATTTATTACATAAATCGTTTTATACACACACACACACACACACACACACACACACACACACACACACACACACATATATATATATATATATATATATATATATATATATATATATATATATATATATTCCCTCCCCCCTCATTGAATAGTTTTTTGTTTTTAAGTTTATGAATAAATAATCCCAGTGTATCAAACCTGAGGAGTACTGGGACGAAACCGGTTGTTTGTTTTAGTTCTTAGTTTTCATAATTATGTCCTCTCCATTCCGCTTATTCCTTGCTATAATATATATATATATATATATATATATATATATATATATATATATATATATATATATATATATATATATATAGTTACCATTTGGTCCAGAAGATGAAGTTATATTTTTAATATATATATATATATATATATATATATATATATATATATATATATATATATATATATTCCTTTAAATATAACAAAAGTGTAAATTTATTTGTCTGAATTGTAAACATTATTATTAGGAATGAAAGTATTTTAGCATGAAATCATCTGATTAAATGATAGTTTAATTCGGAGAATTGGGTAAATTAGAATAATCTGCAGAGTAAAGCAGAATAAGGGTTTGAATTTTATCTCAAATATGCGTTTTCTACCGACATTCTAAGCAAATGACATACTTTCTCCTGCTTTAATGAGGGCAATTTTTGCATGATTTTTTATTCTTCCCGCATTCTTGACAATAAAGATATTCAAGAGCTTATGACTACATATCAAGTGCTTAATCGGGTGGAGATTTTTTTTTAGACGTTGATATATTATTTTTAATCAGAAATCCATCTTACAACAAATATTAAATTTTGTTTGTTTTCTTTTTTTTTTTTTTTTTTTGTTTTTTAACGAAATCAACTCTTTACGGGTTATTTTATGCCGACATTTAATTTTCTTCCTGGTTAAATTTTTTTTTATAAAAATGTATCGTTGGTAATATTTATTTTTTTAAAAACGTATTGCTAGTAATATATTAGGTTGGTGCAAAAATAATTTCGTTTTCTCACATAGTAACATATGTTAGAAAACGAAATTATTTTTGCACCAACCTAATATTTATTTTTTTAAGTGTATTGCTTGTAATATTTTTTTCCTTACAAAAATGTGTTGCTGGTAATATTATTTTTATTTTTATTTCTTTTTTTACAAAAATGTATTGCTAGTAATATTTAAAAACAAAGATATTGCTGGTAATTCCTTTATTATGAAAATGCATTGCTGGCACTTCTGCTACAGAAAAGTATTTTCCTACTTTCATAGTGTTTTGACCCCAGTTTAGGGGTTAACTATTTACCCATAGCTAGAGCCCTAAAAGGTGCTAACACCCCGGGTTAGAGTGGACCTGGGAACAACAGTAATTAAGAGGTGGTATATCAAAACCTCCCGATCAGAGCACTTGCTGTTGGATAAATGAATTACCTTCAAATTGGACTTTGTTAATTATTATTATAATCTTTATTAAATTATAATTTCAGTACGCTTTACAATTGGACATGTTTTTTATTCCCCCTTCGAAAATTCAACGATACTTTGCCAACAGCCGTGTTTATGAAGAAAAAATGAACCAATTAGACAGATTTAAATTATAGTAGATAGATTATTAGAACATATTGTATTATCTAATCAGTTTTCAGACAAAATAAAACCCTCTAATAATTTCCATAAAAATGGAAATTATTAATATGATATGATGTACCTACTTAGTGGATACTAAACTTAAACAGAATTTAATTAACTCATACTTTGAAGAGAAAGAATTTTACACGGAATTTAAAATAAATATCAAATTATTATTCTGTAAAGTTTCAGCTTTTAATCACGTATAATTTTTAAGTATTTAGAAACTTTATACTCTTCAAGTAGCACACTTTCGGATAAAGCCAAGAAATTTTCAGTTTAATATCTGCATTAATTATTGTGTTTAATACTATGTCCACATGCCATATAGGTGTGTCGATTTCGAGAGGCCATGGATCTGCGCTGAAAGAGTTATGTTTCAGCTGCTGATGGCGACGCGACATCGGTTATGGCTGCACAGGTCCACACTGGAGTGACAGTGTCGATTGCCATGAAGGCATGTTGTTTCATTTCCGTCGAGCAAGCTTCTTCCCAGTGGCAAATCTTGGTTTATCTTTTCCTCCTTCCAGCCCTCGGTGTAAATCGCGTCTCCAGCGTGAGCGATCGTTCGCAACATCTTCCACACTTTTCGATGTCCATGTCCATGTTCATCGCTCTCATGTCCCTATTACAGACGTCCTTCTATTGAAGATGAGGTTACGTTTTTGCCGGTGACCAGTTCCCCGTACAGAAGGACCTTCGGAATCCTCTCATCCGACACACTGTGTACATGCCCAAGCCACCGGAGAAAGGCGTATAGATTGGGTAACTCTGCACAAGTGAAAACTACGGCATTGCTGATGCGGCGGGATCAACTGAATACGTCTCAGACAGCGATGATGATCAATTGAATACGTCTCAGACAGCGATGATGATCAATTAAATACGTCTTAGTCAGCGATGATGATCGATTAAATACGTCTTAGTCAGCGATGATGATCGATTAAATACGTCTTAGTCTGCGATGAGGATCAACTGAATACGTCTCAGACAGTGATGATGATCAATTGAATACGTCTCAGACAGCGATGATGATCAATTAAATACGTCTTAGTCAGCGATGATGATCAACTGAATAATTCTCAGACAGCGATGATGATCAACTGAATACGTCTCAGACAGCGATGATGATCAATTGAATACGTCTCGGACATCGATGATGAAAGACATTGAGACATCGCTCCTGTCTGGAATAAATGTTCCATGTCTCGTTGCCGTATAAATAAAAAGAAATGTATCAAGTGGCCAGTCCAAGTAACAGTAGAAGTAACAATCCAAATAAAATCTGAGTCATAGTAACAAGAGAAGCCATTAAGAAATCATCGAAAAACTGCCTTCTTAAGAATAAAATGAACAAAAAAATAAAGAAAAAAATAACAGAAAAAAAAAATTCTTTTTCTTGATAATAAAATCTTGTATTTGCACTTTATCTGTTTTTGTCTTTTTCTTCCTATTTACTTTGTGAATGAGTTGAATCTTTTTCCAAGGCTACATTTTCAACTCAGACTTCAACAGCATATGTTGTTTAGATTTGAAAGAAAGGTACTTTCACCTTACAATATCCCTAACAAACAGAATATTCTTAAGAGTCATATAAAGTTTTGACCTTTTGATGATTTTTTTAAATGCCATGCTCTTTCAAAACGTAGGCAATCATAGCTTTCCACAAATTCCTTTTCTTTACGTGAATTCAGATAACATATTAGAAATTGCTAAACCAGAAAAACCCTTTCTATTTTGTATAGATTCATTGCTTCAAGATTTTTTAAAATGAATAAATTAGACAGATTTAAATTATAGCAAACACATTAAAACAGTGTTTAAAACAAATATCAAATTATTAATCTGCAGTTTCAGCTTTTAAGTATGTATTGTAATTAACTTATTAGAAATCTTATACCCTTCAAACAACACACATTCAAATTAAACTGCGTATTTTTCTGTGAAATATTCGTGCACATTTTTTGTCTACTACTACGTTCAAGTGCCACGTAGAAATAAAAGACAACATATTAAATAGTCAGACAGTCCTTGGCCCGGGGGTACTCGCTCGGGTTCCCCACGTTAAACCCGACCTTTTTTCATATCTTGTCTCAGTGGGGAAACCCGGGTAAATACCTACATGTTATATATTACAGCCTTCCAAAATACAACTATACTTTGCAAATATCCTAATGCTTTTGTCGTGCTTGTGACATCAGACGATCGGAAAAGATGCTTTGTCATTTTTTATCTTCAATTGAGAAAAATTAATAAAATATGATATAAGTGATAGTTGAAATTTCTAGGGTGCATAATGAGGAAAGAAGGCTTGGAAAATTAGATACTCACCGGACAGGTTAAAGACAAAAAGGACAAAGAAAAAAAACGCATAACGATCTTCATTCAATGGATGGCGGAATAAGATTTAGGAGAGATAACAAAAAGATAAAATTTATTAAGAGCTACAAAGGAAATTGTGGAGAGTCATGATCGCCAACATCCTAAAGGGACACGTCACATAGAAGAAGAACTAGACTTAAAATTAGTTAGTATGATACATTCGTTGGTTACAGATGGTTCCCAAAAATGGAAATTATGGAAAGTAAAATCCGTTAATATGTTATAGAAAAACACAAACAGCTAGAAATCCAAGTTAAACTCTCACAACCAAACACAGGTCCAATACTAAAAAGAAAAAAAAAACTTTTTTTAATCAATTCACGCCAAGCAATGTGATAATGTCACTAAAATGCAAGGGGCTACTGGGAGTGAAAGAGAATGAGAAGACATTAGAAGCAACAGGAAACCCGTTCCTAAACAGGTAAAAAAAAGGATAAAACTCTACTCCTGTTAAAAAAAGAAAAGAAAAGAAAAGAGAAGTGCGAATCGGACGATAAAAGTTTCTTATCTGCCACTTCCCGCCAGTAGAACTCTCTTCCGGTTTCTTGCTTTCCAGTCAACTATAATCTTCAAAAACTTAAATGCAATGTCAATTTTCAGCGTTTGTCTTCTTAATTTCTGTTCTTTTATTGTTCTCTCTCCTTAATAGTGTTTTTCTTTTTCTCATATTCTCTCACAAGAATATATATGTACTTGAAAAACTCACCAAATATAATAAGAAATTTTAGATATGGTAGGTTTAGGAGCATCTTTTTACATGTCAATCAATTCAATCAATTGTATTCAGGAACAACTTCCCTCGGTAGGAGACCCTTTGTTTGAAATTGTCATAGAATTAACATTCTACTGTATATTTGACATTACATTAGTAATTCATTCTTCCTTTCCAACCAAATTTGATCTTCAAAAATGTAGATGTAATATCAATCGTTATATTCTGTCTTCTTAATTGATGTTCTTTTATTGTTCTCTCTCAATAATGTTTTCTTTTTTTTTCCTTTTAGGCTCAGTAAACCACTGTGTCTTAGTGGCTTTATTGCCTTACTTGGAATGAAATGATTTAAAAAATAAATGATATAAAATTAATGTAAGTAATAAAAGTATGAACAATTTTATTTACATAAAAGATGATAAATCTGAAGAAATTAATGTTATACTTGATTAGAAAAACAGGAAGATCGGTCATGTAACCAATAAGCAACTGTTTCATTTGATACAATCCAAAACCTAATGGAATGCGTGGATTGTCAAGTTTGGAAATAATATTAGCCAAGCTACGTGCTCTATCACAAATTTTATGTTTTTCTCAAATAAGGTCACTGATTTTGTTGTAAAATAATGAAATGTTCAATCGAACAATGACACGCAAACATTTTAAGTAAAAAAAAATGTCCTTTTTGCTTTAAACAACTCACAATTCTTTCTTTTCTTAAACTTCTTTCCTTTTATGTGCCATGTCCTTTCAGGACGTAGGTGATCATGGCTCTCCACCTCCTTCTATCCCTTGCAGCTCTCAACAAGTTCCTTCCCTCTGCTTCCTCCCCCAGAAGCACGTTCTGTCACCCACTTGCTTAAGTCTCCTAGTTATGTCATGCCCTTGTTTATTTTTCCCTTCTTTCCTTTTATGTGCCATGTCCTTTCAGGACGTAGGCGATCATGGCTCTCCACCTCCTTCTATCCCTTGCAGCTCTCAACAAGTTCCTTCCCTCTGCTTCCTCCCCCAGATCACGTTCAGTCATCCACTTACTTAAGCCCTCCAGGTATGTCACGCGTTGTTTTCCCTTGTCTCGCTTTCTCTCTATTCGACCCGTGAGCATCAGATTCTGCAGGCCCTCTTTCCTCATTATGTGTCCCAGAATCTTCAGCTGCCTCTTCCTGATGTTAAGTATAAGCTTCCTTCTAGCTTGCATCCTCTCTAAGACCTCATCGTTGCTCATCACATCTCAGTCGCCTCAAGTCTCTTCTTCATCTTGTAACATTCGCTGCTGTAAAGGAGGACAGATATCACATAACAGCTTTACCAAAGAAATCCTCCTGTCTCGCAATAGTCTGCCCAGCTTTTAGAGTGCGTCCTTGGCCATCCCACTACGTTTATGAATCTCAGTACCATGTGTAATTGCTATGCTTTTTTTTAGAAAGGTAGTGGGGTATTTTCCCATTATCTTTTCCACAGTTTGAAATCCAAGGTTTTCTTCTCTTAGACTACCTACCACTCAAATCTAGAGAGTTGAGTCCATCCTGCTATTTGACCAGTTTACCTTTATTAAATGATGTCACTTCATAATGTAGGCAATCATGACTCTCCATGGTTTCCTTTTGTCTATTATCTGTGAATTGTAAATGTCATTTTGCGTCGTTAAAAACGACTCTCTGTTGCTACTGTGATGGTGTCATTGATATTTCGTCAATGTCAACGTAGTAGGACTTTGTAATCGTAGATACCAATCATAATAGGCCGATGAATAATACTCGTATCAAACGTCTTATAATAATAGTCGTAGTAATAGTACTTCGTATAGTGAGAAGAGAATAGCGGTCCGAATAGTAATAAAAATAAACTAGGAAAAGCGAACACATCAGACGTCACGTGATTTCTTCTATATAAGCGTTTCCGCTATGGTCACGTGATCTACCAAATGAATAATGAGATCGCATGTGTTTGTTCACTTGTGACCTTCGTTCAAACACAAGCGTCAGCAATGACACTTTATTCTTATATTAGGTTGGTGCAAAAATAATGACGTAATAATGTCGTTTTTTGACGTTAAAAATACGTCAAGAAACGACATTATTACGTCATTATTTTTGCACCAACCTAATATAACAGTCATGTTCCTTCAGGACATAAGGGCCATTGCTCTCCACAGCTTCCTTTTCCTTATTATCTCTGAATTGTAACTGCCATACCCCTTCAGGGTAGCAACGATCATGGCTCTCGAAAGCTTCCTTTTCTTTATTATCTATGAACTGTACATTTCCTGTTCCTTCAGGACATAGGTGATCATGGCACACCACAGCTTCCTTTTCTTTTTTAATCTGTGAATTGTAAATGTCATGTACCTTCAAGGATATCTCGTCTATTTACTGTTTTTAATACTGCTCAATTATTGCTCTTCCTGTTTCCTAAGTCCAAGTACACACAGTCCAGCACAGGAACTGGGCTCACGATTGCTAAAAATAAGAGAACTAAGCAAGATATCCCGAGACATGGGCAGTGGAACGAGAACAGTCTACTCTCGTAGATTTAATAAAGAGTTTAGTTCAGAATTCTCTGTAGGTTACCGGGATCGATATACACGTGATGAAAAATTTTTCGTACCGTACTTTAACGAGGCTGACGTCGACAAGTACTTCCAGCATTTCGAGAAGGTCGCCTCAAACCTAGCATGGCCTATAGAAACGTGGCCAATTTTACTGCAGACCGCATTAAAAGGCAAAGCCCAAGAAGCGTATACCGCGCTCTCAGTAGCAGATTGCGCTGAATATAGCATTGTGAAATCGGCCATTCTAAAGTCATATGAGCTAGTGCCGGAGGCATAGCGGCAAAAATTTAGAGCCTACCGAAAGGGAGACAAACAGACGTTTGTATAATTTTCGAGACAAAAAGAAACCTATTTCGATAGATGGAGTTTATCGAAAAACATCGAGGTAGATCATGACAGGCTAAGGCAAATGGTCCTGATAGAGGAGTTTAAAGAATGTGTCCCTGATAATTTAAAAACCTACCTCGATGAAAAAAGGGTAGGTGCTTTATATGAGATGGCCACCCTCGCTGACGAATACGCGTTAACACATAAGCGGGGTACATTCAGCCACAACAACCCATCCGAGTTTGGAAGCCGTCCACACCCAAGACGTGGGTCTGGTTCTGGTCCGAATTCGAAGTTTGGTCGATCGATTAGTTCAGGCCAACCACCCAGTCCGAGAGATACCAAATCGCAAAATCCCAGTTCTCATTCACCGGTTTATCGGCAGACGAATAGGAGAAAGAGGAATCTCCCGATGTGCCACTACTGTAATAAAGTAGGACACCTTGTGTCGAATTGTTGGATGAAGCGGAATGCAGAGTCCAGAGCCCTAAGTCAAGAGAGACCCCAAGGGTTAATTTCTTCCGACAGCGTTACCATGGATAGGAAACCCAATGACGAAGATATGAGGGAGGAGTATAGGCCATTTTTTCTAATGGTGCTGTATCCCCCGTGGATAACCCCACGAATAAGAAATCCGTGAAGATCTTGCGGGACACTGGGGCGACTCAGTCCCTGACTGTGGAGAGCTTCGTGCCGTGTGGATTGAATTCGGCCACTGGCGAATTTGTTATTATACAGGGTGTTAGCAGCAGCTTTGATAGCGTTCCCCTTCATCGAATCCATCTCACGTCTGGGTTAGTGTCTGGCGCTGTCGAGGTCGGAGTAGTGCCTAGGTTGCCTATGAAGGGCATATCCATGCTGTTAGGAAATGAATTGGCGGGTGGAAGGGTGATACCCCACTCTAAAGTAGTTCCGGAACCGGTTGCCTCGGTAGACACCGAAAATATCGAGGAAGAGAATCCCGTTATATTTCCCTCGTGTGCAGTGACCAGAGCACAGGCCAGAAAGAAGGCCGATGAAAAGATAGACGAGAAAATCGATAGGGCAGAGGACGAGGTGATTGACCTATCGCAGACGTTTATAAATCCTTATATGGGATTAAGTTATCCTCCTGATAGTCCCACAACTGGGAATAGCGATGGTATTTTTGAGCCCGCTATGGACATTCCCTTATCAAGGAGAGCACTTGTAACAGAGCAGGGGAGAGATTCTGAGCTCACCCCACTCTTCCGTCACGTATTGCCCGAGGATGAGTTGGAGAAAGTTCCAACCGGATATTTTACAAAGAATGAGGTACTAATGAGGAAGTGGAGACCCCCACACATCTCAGCCTCAGAAGACTGGTCGACAGTCCACCAAGTAGTACTCCTTAAACCGTACAGACCGGAGGTAATGAGAACGGCTCATGAGATATCTCTGGGGGGTCACCTTGGCGTTAACAAGACGCACAATAAGATCATCAAACACTTTTATTGGCCGGGGATCCGGACAGATATGTCTGAATCCTGTCGGACTCGACACACTTGTCAGACAGTAGGAAAGCCAACGAAAACTCTTGTCAGTGTTTTTTTTTTTTTTTTTTTTTTTGCCATGATTGGCTTACACAAGGTGGTACAGTCAGACCAAGGGCCAAATTTCATGTCAGAATTATTCATGAAAATTCTAAGTATACAGCTTGCTCTCGAAATAATTCGATTGAGGTCTCAGAGAGGAAGGTGTGATTTCATAAACAGTGGCTGCTGCTGCCAATGCAATGCTCTTCTACTCGAATCAAGCTCTCCTAGCTACCGACGTGTTTCAAATAGTAAAAACGTTAAAATTTCTCTTCCGGTCTGCCGTGCGACGATAGCTTGAGGGTAGAATCTCTGACATGCTAAATCAGTCGGGTTCCGATCCCGACTGTATCACAGCTCATTGGTGCGGCTAGACATCCGATTGCTAGCAATCGGATGTGTAGCTGATGAGCTGTGATACAGCGAATCAGTCTGTCTGTGGATGACTGTATATATAAATATATATTTAGATCACTTCAAGAAAACAGGAGGAGTGTTGAAACAAAATTGCAATTTTTGTAGTGATGTTATAACATGCGTATGTTATAATTTTGAAGACAAGAGGGTCAGAGGAAAACAACACATAACCTGGCGAAGTGAAATATAATAATAAACACGGTTAAATAGACAAGAATCTAAACAACAGATAAATCTGGCCTGTGCAGTCACCGAAAACAGACAGAGTTTTGCTAATCTAACACAGAAACCGAACCAGAAATCATCGGGAAGACATTCTAAAATGAGAGAGACGCAAATATTGACTATAAAATCACATCTTTATTCTTGGAATATATATATATATATATATATATATATATATATATATATATATATATATATATATGTATATATATATATATATATATATGTATATATATATATATATATATATATATATATATATATATATATATATATATATCATTGTTTATGTATATATATATATATATATATGATATACATTATTATATGCAATTTGATATACATTAAGAATATATATATATATATATATATATATATATCATTGTTTATTCATATATATATATATATATATATATATATATATATATATATATATATATTCTTAATGTATATGATATTGCACTGTATATAAATACATTGAGCTTTCTTCATGGATCTATCTTTTTAATATTTAAAATTAAAAAGACCTACTTGAATTATCCTCACCACTTATGTTTTTGATATTATATCTCTCTTTCTCTTTCTATATATATATATATATATATATATATATATATATATATATATATATATGGATATGGATATAAATAGAGAGTGAAAAGACTAAGGATATTCTCTCTCTCTCCCCCGCTCTCTCTCTCTCTCTCTTAATATATATATATATATATATATATATATATATATATATATATATATATATGTGTGTGTGTGTGTATGTATGTCTATAATTATATATTATATGTATGTGTGTGTATGTATGTGTATATTATTATATATTATATGTATGTGTGTGCATGTATGTGTATAATTATATATTAATATATATATATATGTATGTGTGTGTTTGTATGTGTATATGTATATTTGTGCATGTATGTATATATATATGTGTGTGTGTGTATGTATGTATGTATGTGTATGTATATGTAGTGTATATATATATATATATATATATATATATATATGTATGTATGTGTACTGTTATATTGTGTACCTAATTTTATATTTACGTATATTTCTGTTTGTATGAATGTGTTTATATATGTATGTTAGGATACATGTATTTTTGTGTTTGCATGTATATGGATGTATGTCTATGTCTATGCATGTGTATGTATGTAGGTTTATATATGTATTTGGTTGAATGTCGTTGTATTTATGTGTATGTACGTATATATGTGTACTTGTTATTATAGATATGTAATTTTATGTATATATTTATGTGTGTGTGTATGTATATATATATATATATATATATATATATGTTTATTTATGTATGTTTGCGGTTGTATATGTGTATGTTGACACCTATTGTATATGAGATTGTTTGTGTGTATGTGTAGGTATGGAAACTTGGGTATGTCATTACGGCCATATGAGTTAGTATATGTGTGTATATATGTTTATATTTGTGTATTGCTGTGCTGTGTATATATATGTGAGTATGTGTGCATATATGTGTGTATATTTGTGGGTATATATGTATGTATGTGTACTTGTTATCATGGACATATATACGTATGTATATGTTTATGTATTTATGTGTATGTATTTCTGTGTGTATGTATGTATGTATATATATGTATATGTGTGTGTGTATATATATGTGTGTGTAAAGAAAAATTATTATATATATATATGTGTGTGTGTGTGTATATGTGTGTGTGTATATATATATATATGAGGTGGACATCGAAGTTACCTAAGGGTGTTGACTTTGATGTCCGATTTTATATTTACATACACTATTTTAATATATTAAATATTATATTTAATCATTTTTATCTTTGTATATTTGTTCGCTTAAGTTATATTTCAATAAGTGGTTAGCATTTGTTTAATGACACTTTCAGTCTTAAATATTTATTGGTTGTGGTATCCGATTGTCTGGGTCAATGTCTGTGGATGTGTGTGCATGTATTTATATGTATCTATGTGTATGGAAAATGCATTCACTTTTAATTGTGTATGTATGTGCGTGTGTGTTGGTTTCCCTTCCCCCACCTTTTTTTTTTTATGAAGGACCGTGGAGATGTTCTCTGTCTCGTCTTTTTTTTTGTGTGTATGTATATATATATATATATATATATATATATATGTCTGGGTGCTTATATATTATAATCTGATTGTGTTTGTTTTACGCGTGAGTTTAGGACCCCATTCACACACTTGGGATCCAAATGTATACATATTGTCAAAGGACCTGATATAAATATAGCTAAAGTAACTTCAATGAAGAAATAAATTGAATAACATATATATTTCTTCTTTTCTCCTCAGTAATTTTATAGTTGTAAACTTAATAGCGATTAAATTTTGATTTTGACATTAGCAGTTTTTAATTTTAATATTAAATTTTATCATATATTTTAGTAATTATTGGTTAGAATAAATTCTTTTTTTTAATATTACCCATATTTTAAACATCTGAATAGATATTATAATATGACTTCGTTGTCAAGATTTTGAATTTTCCTATACTTGTATTATGATTGGTCAATCTAGCTTTTGTAACAACGTTTTCCCCTTGCGAAGGATTGTTAATTAATTTGAAACTTTTAAAACCATTTATTTTACATTCAACATCATCACTTGATAAGACACCGAGGGTGTTGAAACAAAATAGCTATTTTTGTAGTGATTTTATGTTATAAATTTTTTTAAATAAATAATTATATATATATATATATATATATATATATATATATATATAATGCCAACACTTCTCCGTTCATCACTAATTGAACCTTGTCAGGTGAAAATTTCAAATCAAATTCAGCTCATAAATATGTGTCAAGTTGCGAATGCTTTATACTAGTTTGTATACCTATAACCTTTGCTCTGCTTATGTACGTGTATTTATATGTAGGATACAGCGGGTAAAATCCATTCTAAACAAAGGGCTATCTATTCAGATCTAAAGACCCAAAGAAAGTTATGTTTAGAGTTGTTTATAAGTTTTCAACACAAAAAATTATGGACTGTTTACACTTTCTGGCACCACATGAATACCGTTTCATTTCATCTCTTTCTCACTTTTTCGCTAACAAAACAGATTTAAAAATTTATAGCTCGTTTAGATTTGGTGTACTCTGTTTCAAAAGAAATCTTGTATTTGTTCTTTTAGTGACGAAAGAACTTTATGTTAAACTTTCGGATTCTCATCATCAAAACTAACATACCAATTCCTCAATTTATCTCCATGCCATTGTTTTGTTAAGATATTTTAGATCCCTATTTTTAAATTTATTGTCCACCATTTCAACAATAAATTAAATAAATAAGGGAAAATAAAAAAAAAAAATAAAAAGGAAAGAAAAGAAAAAAAGCAATGAATGAAATTCAGAAAAAAGATATCCTGCGGATTTCCCATTGCACTAAAAGAGAGTCATAGCATTTCCTGATGTCTGCGATATTTATTAAGGCGGCACAGACGCTTTTAATTTGAACGCTAAACTATATAGTCATCAAGTCGTATTCTGATAGATTACTTTGTCATAAACTAGACAACTATATGAAGGAACGAACATAGAAGAGCTATTTACAAAAGTAGCCGGAATGTATTTACGCACACACACACATATATATATATATATATATATATATATATATATATATATATATATATATATATATATATATATCCGAAAGTAATGTGAACTAAAATATTAGGGGTAAATTACAAAGGCGAACCTATTGTAACCGATAGTGATTTTAAAAAAACAAAAAAAAACACGCGTGAATGCGTTGTTATATTAGGTTGGTGCAAAAATAATATCGTTTTTTGACGTTATACGTCAAAAACCGATATTATTTTTGCACCAACCTAATAACTATTTTAGAATTTTAAAATTATCCGTTGTAGCTATGGAATTTTTTTGCAAAACAAAATAATAGATATTCGTATAGCAAAAACTATATATATATATATATATATATATATATATATATATATATATATATATATATATATATATATATATGAAGAAGATATATGAGTTTTTTTTTTTTATATATCAAGAACAGTTTTAGGGGGAAACAAATATGACAAAGTGGAAAACGTCAGTTTAGTCCGATGAACTGCTAAAGGACGAAACTCGTAATATATATATATATATATATATATATATATATATATATATATATATATAGCGGGAGAGAGAGAGAGAATCAACACTGCATAGTGACTCACTTTCAAGCCCCAAGCGATCTTCTGATCATGGTATATATCTATAAACGTCCTCTCTTCGGTATATAGAAAAATTAGACACTTAGGCCAACGTTACCCAAGCAGTAGTTCGCTCTACTAATAAATGTCTGAAAGACAAAAGCTACCATTTTGAGCATCTCTTGTGTGTAGAGTCCAAAGGCCACATGTATTAATCTCGCGATGTCTGAATAAATTTAGTATTACAATATCTATGCAAGTTTTTCCTTTTCTGAAGTATGTATACATTTTTTGGCGGACTATATATATATATATATATATATATATATATATATATATAGATATATATATATAGATATATATATATATGCGATTAGTAACCTTCTCTATATATGATCGAACACTAAACGATAGCAAAAAGTAAATAAGTAACTTTTGACCCTTACCATCTCTATATGTCCTTGTTTTCATATCATTTATACAAAATTGTTAACTAAGTATTCTACACGCGGTTTTCCTTTACTTCACTTGCTTTCAATATGCCCTGTGGGTGTTAAATTCTTTAGGTCTTCTTTCCTTCTTTATTATGCGTCCCACAAATGTCAAGTTATTTCTTTCTAACTGTAAATATAAATTTCCTTGTTGTTGCCATTTATATATATTGTTGAAATAGGATCTGTTAGTCGTTTAATATCCTAGATGTGATGTTGGGATAAAAAGCGTGGAAACAGGTTTGAAAGTTAACAAATATTTATTCAGTCGGTGAGCAGACAGACGTGTAAATCTGTAGTCATAGAAAAGAATCTGTAAAATGTATGTATCTCCAGATTCAGTCTGTGAATTCGACGATGAGGTCTGTTTGGCAAATTTCGCTAGCAATAAAAACGAAAAGGATACAAAGAATATTTCTTCTATTGTTTTTTTTTTTTTTTTTTTTATTGCCATGGCTTCAAAGTGTATCTTTTTTTTCTCTTTCCTGAGGAGAGTTCTTCCTGCTAAGGGAGGTAATCTTGCGATAATTTCCAGTTGTATAGATTTAAGTTCAGGATAATTTTGGTGCAAAAGCACAATGATGGGTCACTCAGTTAGGATGGAACACTACTCATTAGAAATTATCTGCGAGATTATTTTGATCAAAATTACTCCACGTTGAGACACTCTTTACGGTATATATACCAATTATATAAAAACATAATAAAATTTGCTTCTAAAAATATGCTCGGTCATTGAATACAGAACGTTTTCATGTAAGGAAGCGGCTAATATTATTACCATTACCATTATGAAGAAAAAAAGGGTTCGAAAATATACCACTCGTTGGCCTTATTGAAGCGGGTAAATGGAAATAGTGAGTAAGCTACCCAATAAGTTTGGGTAAATTTGTAGTAAATTCAGTTGTTCATGTTTTTATATTAAAAATCCGGACGTCCGAATTTCAAACAATAATAAAATTAAAATAAAGAAAACTTGGGTAAGTCTGTTAAATAAATCATTTGTATTTACGAACATGTGTACAGGAATTCAGAACAGTTAAAAAGTATTTTAAACAGTTTTTAGCTACTATAAATTTTTTGTGTAGTTGGAAAAACCCTATATATATATATATATATATATATATATATATATATATATATATGTATGTATGTATGTATTAGGTTGGTGCAAAAATAATGACGTAATAATGTCGTTTTTTAACGTATTTTTTAACGTCAAAAAACGACATTATTACGTCATTATTTTTGCACCAACCTAATACATACATACATACATACATACATACATATATATATATATATATATATATATATACATACATATATATATATATATATATATATATATATATATATATATATATATATATGTAAGCAAATATAAATGGATATAAATCCGACAGAATAAAGAAAAATATTTAGAAAAAACAAACAAAAGCATTGTCACGTTGTCGTCAATTGGGCGACGCTTTCAAACCATGCTTAAACGGAAAGCTGATCATTTAAAATTTTCAGTTATCTGTTTTGGATAAGTCTTGTTTTTATGTCCATCGTCTTTGTCATGTTGAACTGATTATGTTAATTGTATTTTAATGAATATTGTCCTGAAGAAGGTTTATTAAACCGAAACGTCAGACGTTGACATTTCATTCATATTAAAACAACATAATTGCATTTAAGGATTTTTGTTTGTTATATATATATATATATGTATGTATGTATGTATGTATTAGGTTGGTGCAAAAATAATGACGTAATAATGTCGTTTTTTGACGTATTTTTTAACGTCAAAAAACGTCATTATTTTTGCACTAACCTAATAAATAGAGAACAAATAAACACAGACATGCAGAGATAAATTGAAGAAAGACAACTCGAAACTGCAGTATCACTTCCCAGGGAGAGCATTATCTTTAAGATCACCAATTATTTGACCTTTGTATGAATCATCGATTCACTTTTACTATCACCTGCCTTTTTTTTTTTAATCTGTTTTTAATGTTTTTTAATCTCACTTTTTGTTCGGCAAAACGCCCACAAGATGACATTCTACTCAGGACTATATAAGGAAAAAGTTACTCCCTCTTCCTCTTTTTCTTCGAAATAGTGAAAACAACACGACCTCTCGCCGGCGGGAGGAAATTTTTTTCCTTCAGTAGTTTAGTTTGTCTGCTTAATTTCAGCCAGCCACGTGACGCATAACACACGCTCACACGGTCGTGCGCGCGCAGACACAGAAAGATACACACACACTATGGCCAATTAGATAAACGTTTTATTTCTCTTTTTGAATTATGTGCTTGCACGTAAATATAATTTTTTTTTATTGTCAGCTACGTTGTGTTATATAAATATATGTATAAAATTAATCCACGTGTTGAATCCGTTTCCTTTGAAAATATTGAATTAATTTCTTTTGAAACTTCTCAACCTCTTCGTCACAATTCTTAAACAACCGCATCCATTACAAATAGCACTTCCCCATCTACAAATTCACACCAAACGTAAATTTACCGTCTCTTCAGTAAAATTGCTACGTGATTTTCGAAGTTTGGTTATTACCTTATGATGGAGCATTTCTCGGTTTTACCCACTATATTTTTTTTGTTCTTTCTTGTCTTGAAGTGAGAACACTATAACTACTTGACTTTTGCGTGTAAACACAATTCTTACTTTGTGGACGTTTTGATTTGCATGTATATTGTTTGCTTAGTATTATTTTGGCCTGTTCTTTTTTCTTTCTTTTCTTATTGTTTATTGAGAACTTTGTCAATTCTGGTTGGTGTGCATAACCAATTTACTCTATGCCGTAAACAACTAAACATGTTTCAATTCATCCTTGTTTTTTTTTGTTTTTTTAAAAAGTGCAGATTGTTCATTTCAACATCCCCTACAACCTACTAAGTTTGCCTGCATCTGTTTCCCCTTCATATTTAGAGATTAAATCTTTTTTAGTTTGTAATTTTTTACAGTAATGTTCACCCTTTACAATCCGCAGGGACCAGTCGAGGTAGAAGATTAAGTTAGGAGGCAATTTGTGCGGATAGGATTTGAAAATAACGGTGAACAGGTTAAGATTGTAGTGTTTGGGGAAACATCTTCTTGGCAGTCGGTTCCACAGAATAATGGTTCGCAGGAAGAAGCTGTTTGAGTGAAACTTACTTCTCATCAATGGCATACGGAGGTTTGCTACAATGTAAGTGGCATGGCGTGTCCTAGACGTGAAGCTTTGAATTGGCAGGACTAGATAATGTAATTTGTTCTAGCACATTCCGTGGGAGTAACGATGAGATCTGGGCAGCTTCCGCCCAAATATGACCACAGTACTCATTTTGGGCCTGATCTGGTTCTTATTTCTGCAGTAAATTATTCCCACCTCTAGGCATGACAATAAACTACACCCAGAAGCAAGCCTCCTGATCGGGAGGTTTTGAGGAGCGTGGCACCACCTTTTATTGCTGTTGTTTCTAGGTTCACCCTGACCCGGAGTGGTAGCAACTGTTAGGGTCCCAGTTATAGGCAAATAGTTAACCTCCAAACTGGAGTCAAAACACTATGAAGGTATAAAAAAATTATAGTAAAAATACCAGCAAAAAAATTTTTATAGTAAAGAAATTACCAGCTGTTATGGGAACTTACCCATAATAATAATGGACTATTCCTGACATTATAAATACTGCGACAAGAAGAGATGTTTAGGATCAAAGTGTAGTATCTGTGCTTTGTGATCATCCGGGCTGGCTTCTGTCGAACTCTCTAATGCAGAGAGGAACTCGGAGGAAGCTTTGCCGAAGGGCAAGGTTTCCTTCGGGGAGGTAGACAGGACCTGAACCCGTCAAGGCGGGTTCAAAGGTCATATTTTTGGCCGAGCCTACGGGCTCGCGGGCTACCCACATTAAACCGGCCTTGTGCCACATTTAATCCTCGTGGGTGGATTAATAAATACCGAGCATATTGTAAGGACATTGGAATAGTGATACTTGTCGAGACAACATAGTTCACTCTAACCAAATCTGATAGTCATTACTAATACTTCTACTTCTTTTGTATTATATTTCTGTTGTAATATATCTTTGTATTCCATACCTGTAATCGTGTTATTCTTTCATTGGTTCTAACCTTGGTCCATCACCGTGGCACAAGGAACTTGGACCCTGACCGTGGCACAAGGAACTTGAACCCTGACCGTGGCACAAGGAACTTGAACCCTGATCGTGGCACAAGGAACTTGAACCATAACACCAGCAATGTATTTTTGCCCCCAAGAAAATTAAATTTCGTCATTAAATAACCTATAAAGAATTGATATAACCCTAAACAAATATCTTTTCTGTTCCACCATTTTCATGTTTATTTTTTATTTTAAAAGTTTAAAAGATTATTATTTTTAATATAAAGCATGAAAATTTGCATGCTAACGTCACAGCTTACGACATGAAGTGAATAAAATATGGAGGTGAATCACCATTGAGGACACACCCAGTTACTTATACGCATGCATAGTCTATACAAGGTTCGTTGTTCAAAATTCGGTTCATTAGGTGAATTTAATTTTCTTCAGAAAAACCAGTTTGCTATTCAATTTGTGCATTTAACGAACCGTATGCATATGGGCAAACAACCGTACACACTACTAAATAGAGCACCTGCTGTGGAGTAATAATATCCAAGCCAAATCGTGCAGATCTCTTGCGTAATTAAGCTGTAATTAATGACTATGGCATTGCGCCAAAGCGTCTTCTCACAGGATTTATTTAAACTTTGCAGCGAGAAAAAAAAAAACTAGAAACTCGACTAGGACTTATTATTAGCGAACACAATCTTAACAACATAAGATATGTTATTACTTCCTTTAAAAAAATGCATAAATTTCTACATACAACGTGTGAAAGCACGTGCGATACCCTATCCTCGTCAGCTGCCAACCAGGGGAGATAACAGAGTTTCGGTAGCTAAGGCGGTACTGCCACCTCTGTTGCCTCCAACAGCTTTTGCCACCGGGTAGGGTATTTTTTGTGTATGTGTAGGAGACATGGTGGGTAATGAAGAGCCGCTCGGGTTGAGGAATCAGAGAGCCGAGTTCGAATTCCATTCGAATTCTTTACATTCACTTACGTGATAATACATTTGGGAAAGGTATGAATCCTCTTCATCTTCCCCCCCGCACCCAGCTATACATAAATATAGCCTTGGATGGCAACTGGTCTACCGCAGAAAGAAATGGCAATCTACTGCGGGAAAAATCTGCCTCGTCAGTCATGTATCAAAAGATACATAATCGCCTAAGCGTGTATCACGTATGGCACATAACTGATTGATATGTGTCAGTCACTTGGGATTTCTTTTTAAAACTGCAACTGAAATTTTCAACGTTCTGTTAAAATACACAACGCGCTCGTAGCCACCGTTATTAATGACGTAGAATGAAAGGTAAACAGATGTGTTTCACGTCGGAAGGAACATTGTGTTGCGAGGATGGTTTTATTTAAGTTTATTTATTTGGGATCTTGACCAGATCCAGTTCGATGCCTATTGGGCTGTGGTCTGGAGACGATGTGAAGTCCACTTTAGGTTCCAACTAGTGATGCCCACCTTCAAAAGCAAGAAACCGACTAACCTTCCAAGAAATCCACGGCACCCGACCTAAATAGGTAGCCCATAACATGACCATCTCTTTTCCACGCAGTCGGATCGCAGCAATTCGTAGCGGTTTTTCTTTCGCTCGTGCGCCTCTTCCCTGTTCTCCTCCCATGGTACCGTTAATTCTTGAATCAGGCCACACTAAAATGCCAGGGCGTGCGTCTGCCTGAATGATGTGTACCGGAAGGTGTTCTAGGATCAACATAGATGTAACCATAAGTCCTACGCTAACAGTTCATCTACTCGCTTGTGGAACTCTCTTCTGGCTTTTTGCTTTCCAGTCAAGTATGATCTTCAAAAATTTAAATTTCAATGCAATGTCAATCATTATCTCCATTTCCCTTACACGCAGTACCCATTTACGTCTTAGTGACTTTGTTTCTTTGCTTGGAGTGAAATGATTTTTAAAAAATATGCAGACGTCATCTACTTGATGAAAGACATAAAAAGAAAACTGAAAACTCCTAAATAAGGTCGTAAAGGAAAGTGAACAATAGTCATGTGAGACTAAAAAATGAGTATTGCTGTAATATCTGGGCTGGTGCTACCCAATCCCCAATGTCTAGCCTCGATAGAATTCAAAAGCGCCTACACGGTCTTATGGGTGACGAATTATTCTCCATCCTGCAGCCCATACCCCACAGACGAAACGTTTTGGGATGATATACTGGAAGTGGGTGCAAAATTAATGCCTGTTTTTGCCATATGAGCTCTCGGTATTGAATTGAGCACTTGCGGTTCCAACAGAGTACGACAAGTATAAGTATCCTTCTAGTACCCAGTATCCGTAAAACTTCCTCATTGTTCACATGTTTTGTGCATGCCATTCTCAACATCCGTCTGTAGAACACATCTCTGTCGCTTAGAGTCTTTTATTCATCTGGAAGGAAAATACCCTGCATTTACTGCCATACTAGTGAATAGATATTATATAGCAGTTCAGTTCATCACACCTGTCTTTGCTTTTAACGATTTCTTCCTACTCGATTGCTATTGCTATGGCAGATGTTCGGACGAGTTGCATTCCTTAGTTTCACTAGCTCATACCTTCACAGCTAGGACCCACCATGCCCTGTTCACGGTGGCAGACCATCTTCATTCTCTTTGTGCTACTTTCATAAAGCGCAAGTTCCACTATGACAACTTCATCTCCAGAAATGTAACTTTTGTACCCACCTCGTTTTGGGGAGGTCTTTTGGTTGACGGGGTTGATTCAATAATGTTGTATCCTCTCTCGCTCGTCTTCTCTCGGTCGCGTGTCGAAAAGTTTTTTGAGTCCGGTGATGAAAGAGAACTTTAAAAAAAAAAAAGGATTTTAAACTTAGCTATTTTATTAAACACGTTGACGTGTACATTTTAACTATCCAATGGGGTCGCTCTATCACCCCCATAGGGGCGCAAGTTCCCCGAGACAAGAAATAACCACGTCTACTCTATATGACGTGTAAAAACTTAACTTCTTGAAATCACTTTCTATCTCTCTAACATTCCCACGCTATTCTTAACCAAGCAAAAACGACTTCCTTTGTTTTGTCTACCATCTGACCTAAAAGTCTGCCTCAGAAGGTCTGTGCCAACATGCACTTCCACTAAAACATAATAGTCTGAAACTATTATTTAACATTACTTTGTGGTTCAGGTTCCCTAATGGATGTTTCCCTAACAACTATAATCTTGGTCTCTTTAAGTTCAAGGTCAACCGATATTTATCCTATACATTCATATAATATACATTTTTTACTTCCTCTTTCTTCCTTCATTACAACAAACTTACTCAAGAATGATCTACCTTCAGTGGCCCTTGGGTCTTGTAATGAATAAACTAAAAAAAAATAACTATAAATTATGAGAAAACAAACTTAATGGTCGTTAGCAAAAGGGACAGATTATGATACGAGTTATGAATTGGAGATACCAAAATCAAACATGTACAGAATATTAAATATCTGGAAAATGTAACAGCCTTGAACCATTACTGCCAATGCAATAAAATAGGCAAACCACATTTTTATATCTAAGTGCTTGCTCTTTTCAGTCAAACATCATGACATCCTTGAGCTAAGACATTTTTTTTCTTTTAATAAAAAAATGTATTATTGGGAAATATTGTCTTTTCCTGATAGAATTTACACACTTAAGCTGTTTCCTTATAAGGAAATATTCAGCATTCACTGACCAAGCAGCCAGTATGACTTTAGGTTGATATTTTAAAAAAAACATTTTTATTAAAAAACAATTTTTCAGGAAAATAGGTTTCTCAAACCTAATAACTGTTACTACTCTTTCCAGTATTGATAAGGGTTCATTCCTAAGCTTTCGTTTGAAGTCATATAGAACATCAGCATCTTGAATATGTTTTTATCTTCTTTTTGAGTTACATGTGATATCCATTTTAGCTGTTGAAATTCCTCTAGTGATGTGGATTCTACTATGAGACAGAAACACCAATTCACATTAAAATAGCGAAAGATGCTTTCCAAAAGTTAAACAAAGTATTAAGAAATGGGAAAATTTTACTAGAAACAAAGAAAATTGGGGTGGAACTGCAATGTAATATTAACCCTTCCCTATGGCAGATAATGCTGGACAATTTCTACATAAATGTAGAGGACATTTGAAGCAACAGAGATTTGGTTCTACTGAAGGATGCTGAGAGTACCATAGGCGGGGCATGGTAGCAACGAGGAAGCTTAAAGCAAAATGAAAACAAAAAAGAACCCTTAGAATCAGAAAGAGACTGCTGAAATCTCTGTGACGCATAGTTAGGAAAGAGAGCTTGGAGAATTCGATGCTCACGGGACGCTGAAAGGAAAGGGAAGCAGAGGGAAAACAATGGTTAAAAACCTCATAATTAGCTTATGTAAATGAGTTGGCAGATCTCCACAAGAAACATTACTTAGACCTCCAATGGACAGGAAGTTGTAGAGAGCCAAGATAGACCCCGTCCTGAAGGGATACGGCATACAAAGAAGAAGATTCAGAAATGGATATGCGGTAAGCGTTATCGTCCCGGTATGTGGAATCGGTGAGTGGAGTTCTAATTCCGACCTCGTCTACTGCGTTCATTTCCATGCAAATGCACGTCTCTCCTGCCCTCAGATTTGCTTTAAGCAGCAAGGCAGATTGGATGAAATAGCAGTGTAGAGTAATCTCTCTAGCCTTGGGTGATAGCCAGTCTAAAAGAAGGAAGATTATAAATTCAAAACTATTGTGGAGACAACAGGAAACAACTCCAGCATCTTTCCTAAGAGGTTTTTCTTTTCATAAAGAAATCTGTGGAGAGCCATGATCGACTATGTACTGAAGGGGTAACATTTATAATTGTCAGATAATAAAGAAAAGGAAGCTGTGGAGATCTATAATTGCTTATGTCATGAAGAGACATGACATTTACAATTCACAGATAATAAAGGAAAGGAATCTGTGGAGAGCCATGATTGCCTATGCTCTGAAGAGACATGACATTGAAAAAACGATTTATAGACAGCGAAGAAGATATGTATAAATATCTTTGTTATTTCACTATTGATATTTCTTCTAGAAAGCCACGTAAATATTTTCATTGTTATCATATATTGATTGGCTACCATAAATAAGATTCAAGTGTTGGCTCAGTCAATTTCATCAGTCTTAGGAAGCTAAATTTTGCGTCCTGAAACATGATCGGACTGAAGGTATTCGATTATGAAAACAAGTGACGAAGGAAAGAATAAACACAGTCATTCAACACGGAATGTATTTCAGCTTCTAAAATGCATACCGGGTTGAACCCAAACAAGGGGATAATGACGAGCTTTGTTCTCAGTTGTAGAGAGTAGTAAATGCTTACAGTATCCTTTTCAAATAAATATTGGTGAATATACTCTGAAATGTACTTCAGAGACTATAAATGAGATAACGATATATATTTTTATATGTCAAGAATAGTTATGACAAAGTGGAAAAAGTATACTTGTGACGCGTTTCGCCCGTCAGGACTTCATTGGAATAATTTTTTTTATGTTGGTAGGACTACACATGAGTACGCAATAGGGGTGCTGAGAATTTTAGATTTGTTTTGTTTTTTTCAATTGAATTCATTCAGAGTCTTTTTCTTTTTCTTTCCATCGCTTTTGTAAGGAGATATTCCACACTGTGATATTAGAAGTTCTGCCAGGAATGGTGAAATGTTGTAAGAGCCAGGGCACAAATTTACTGTAGATGACCTAAGATTCCCAGTACCTCTATGCCGTGCGAATGTGTAGTCCTCAGTTTAGTTATGTGCAATGCGTGATACACGCTTAGGCGATCATGTAACTTTCGATACATAACTGACGAGGCAGATTTTTTTTTCCCGTGGTAGGTTACCATTTCTTTCTGCGGTAGACAAGTTGCCATCCAAGGCTACTGTCCAGCTATTTACCCACAGCTGGGGTGGGGGAAGAAGGGGATTCATACCTTTCATAAAGGTATTAGTATGTAAGTTAATGTAATGGATTCCACTGGAATTTGAACTCGGCTCTCCGATTTTTCAATCCGAGCCGTATAGTCCTACTAACATAAAATTAGTTCGATGAAATCCTGAAGGACGAAACTTGTCACATGTGAACTTTTTCCGCTTTGTTATATATATATATATATATATATATATATATATATATATATATATATATATATATAGTGACCCCAAAAAAACGGGAACTTTTAACAATCCAATAAAACCAAGAGTGATGGAAGAAAAATATTTTATTCATAGAAATTGAAACCTTAAAACATGCCATTTAAGAAACAATGATGGAATTTTCATTTTTTTAAAATTACGTCCTGTAGATGGCGTCCTCCTGTACGAATGCATTCTTGAAATCTGCTGTTGAGATTCCTCATTGACTGCTGCAACATCTCAGTTGGGATACTGTGAATTTCATCTTGAATTCTAAATGGTGAAATGTTCACTTGCTCAAGGTCACTGTCTCACAGTGTTACCACTTGCTCATATCTGGTAATACGCACTTCAAAAATTTCCGGTTTTTGGGATCACCATATATATATATATATATATATATATTATACACAGACTGTCCATAAAGTCTCTTTACAATTTAAAAAATATATTACAAAGGTATGATGAGATATCTTAATCAGATTTGTTCTATGTACTCAGTAATTATCAAAGTTTTTAATTACACTGCATCTGTGTATTTTAGGTATCCTCTTGATGAAAGGGATACTGTTAAATGATCCCCTACAAAATGGCTACTCCTCAAGAAAAGGCACAATGTGTGTCATGGTTAATTGAAACAAAATCGGATACGCATACTCACCGAAACTACAGAACATCATTCTATGGGGTTATGTCAAAGATGTCGTACATTCGAACAATGATACAGGACATCACTGATCTGAAGCAAAAGATCCTATTGTAAACACCATTGATGAGGTTATGCTACAGCGAACATGGCAAGAAATCGTGTACCGTCTTGATGTGCATCGTGCAACTAATGGTGCCCATATAAAAGATGTATTAAATTAGATTAAAAAAAAATTAAATATTTATTCATTTTGTAACAATTTCCTCATATTTTTCTGTTCATTTGCTTTTGCAATATTTTTTTTTTTAATTTTAAAATGACTTTATGAACATCCTGTATATATATGGCGAAAATGTTTGACAAAGTGGAAAAGTTTACTTGCGGCGCGTTTCGTCCTTCAGGGCTTCATTGGACTAAATTTGTTATGTTGGTACGCAAGAACAAGGGATGATGGGGATTTTAGAATTTTTATTTTATATATATATTTTTAAATCTCGCCGAATTCGTTTTGAGTAAGGATACCTACTAACAAAAGTGATGGAAAGAAAAAGAAAAAGATTCTAAATGAATTTAGATAGATATTAATTTTTGTTTTAATTCTGAAATCCCCAGTACCACTTGTTCGTGCGTATGTTCGTACCAACATTTACAATTCTAAAATAGCTATCACAGAGCAACTGTCATAGTTATTTTAAAATTTTAAAATTTTAAAATGTATCCGCAGTATTTTTGGAAATTTTTTTACAAAACAAGCGTTTCAATATAAGTAAGCTGACCGGGAACTGGTAGAAATGTAAAATGTTATTAAATGTTATATATACTTTAATATATATATATATATATATATATATATATATATATATATATATATATATATATATATATATTTCAATTAAAAGGTGCAATTATAATTTATAAATTCATGAATCATTCATGCAAAAAACAAATATAGAGGTTAATTATTTAAATGGCGAGAATACATCGTCGCAAACAATATAAATAAGATACATCAACCCCGAACCTGTATATGAATGATATGATTCCCGTTTATAAATTCTAGTTGCTGGTAGATTTTCCGTGAATATGCCATGAACCATATTGTTCAATCATTACAGTAATGTCACACTTATTATCCGAGAGTTGCACGTTGGATCAGTTATTTTAATTTCAATTAAAAGGTGAAATTATAACTTATAAATTCATGAATCATTCATACAAAAAACAAATATAGAGGCTAATGATTTATATTGTTTGCGACGATGTATTCTCGCCATTTAAATCATTAACCTCTCTATTTTTTTTTTTGTATGAATGATTCATGAATTTATATACATACATATATATATATATATATATATATATATACGAAAATTGGATCATCAAAATATTTTTTGTAGATATTTTTTTTCTTTGATAGGTGTGAGAATAATAAAGATTTAAAAAATTCCGTTTTTCTTCTGCAAACTTCGCTACAACTTACAGGATCGAAAGAAGCGAAAATTTTGTGTTTTCCAGAAGATGCTATTTTTATCACATATCTCAACTGAATAAAACAAAATTATAATATTTTTGTCAGCTAATTTTTTTTTAATATAAAATAAGGAACATA
>OZ010604.1:44344576-44349576 GCA_963932145.1 Acanthosepion lycidas
TAACCAGTTTTATTTTATTTTTGGAGATAATGTTTAGGGATACAAGTTTTACTAATTAACCTATAGCTGGGGGAGAAGAAGAGGATTCATGCCTTTCCCAACGATATTTGTACATAAAAGAATATAACGAACTCAATGGGAATTGGAACTCAGCTCTCCGCTTGACAATTCAGAAGTATTATCCATTACATCAACCGCAAATATTATGTACTTCAATTTTATTTTCAGTAATCGTTCGAGAAGTGGTATTTCAAAGTGATATGGCCGTAAACAGTAAATAGTATACTTGTATCTGGAAAAATCATTGTTATGTCAAAAAAAAACAAAAAAAAACAAAAACGAATGCAATATTCACTCGCAATAGGAGGGGGGCTGATACATTTTCCCAGATATGTGAATATAACGAACCTGACTGGAATTGGAACTCGGGTCGCCGATTAACAATCCCGAGCCATTATACATTACAGTACCCGCAAATCCAAGTTTACAGCACCTGGTATTTTCAAGCAGTCACTCATCTAGGTACTGACCAGGTTCAGTTACTCGGTGTGTTGTGGAAAGGAGAAAGCGAGCGAACTGTGACAACATACCATTCAGGAACTTCGGATCGTTTTCCATTTCTTCGGACAAAAGCTGGTCGGCCATGTATTATGCATATTTCGTTAATTTTTTTTTTTTTTTTTAATAATTAACTTACGGCTATATCACGTTGAAACATTTATTCCCGTACGACCAGCGAAGTTAAGCAAAGTCGAGCTTGGTTAGATGGGTGAGCGTTTCGATTACCAGGTACTGCAAGCTTGGATGTGCGGGTGGTGTAATGAATAATGGCTCTGAATTGTTAATCGGAAGGCCGAGTTTCAATCCTCGTTGAGTTCTTTATATTCACTTACACGCAAATAACCTTGGGAAAGGTATAGATCCACCTCTTCTCCCCAGCTATGGGTTAATTAGTAAGACTCGTATCACAAATCATTATTACCTCCAAAAATAAAATAAAACTACGTATAAAATATTTAGATTCGCCATTCAATAACCCATACAAAAACATCCAACCAACATATTACCACATTATGTTATTAGCTACCTGTTCTTTGTTTGTTTGTTTTTTGTTCTTTTTTTTATTAATATTTCTTTATCTCATTATTTAAATTTTATAACTCTTCAAAAATATGTTAGATTTTATATGTACGCGAGCGTATGAAGTTTAAAGAAGTCAAAAGTTTTGTAGTCATGTTTCAAATACGCAGAGCTTGTCTGCAAGTAATTTCTTACATCCTTAATCTCTGCTTGAATCTGGACAAGAATGGTAACAGCTGACGCAAGGGGCAACATTATAAGCGTCTTATGCACCAAACAGATCGGATTCTGGCTCAACGACTTACTAAGAGAGCCACGAAATCACTGGCAACAACTTGCGACTAACATATGAATATGTAAATGTGTTATATATATATATATATATATATATATATATATATGCAAGTATCATTAATTTAGTTCCTACTAACGACTTCTTCTTTTTCTTCATTTTGGTCATCTTCCGTCCTGTGTAGGATTACACATTTATGTGAATGTGCTAACAGTAGCGATAATTGGCAAAGTTATTTTTATGCCCTCTTTAGAAAACGTACAAATCATTGTTTCCGTTATCGTGGCGGGAAATGCCCAAATATCAGAAATTTTTCAAAATTTTCAAAACAACAACAATAATTGCCTGATATATATATATATATATATATATATATATATATATATATCCGTAACATACTTGTTGATAATACAAATATAATAAACTTATCCACGTGCACAAAAGTCTAAAAATAATGGAAGCATTATTAATAAAGAAAGAAAAGGCCAACACTTAATAATATCAAACATGAACACGGCCACAATGTGCTGACCGCTTTTGGAAAATAAAACATTCCTAAAATTCTAGATGCATACATAAAACAATCCCTATATTCAGTTAAACGTAAAATAAAATTCATCCTTGATAATGGCTATAAGTATAGCCAAAAGCCCTGAGAAAATATTTTATATAATTTATATCCTGAAAAGAAAAAAAATTATACGAACACATGATAAATTATATAAAAACCTCAACCACTGCTCCTTGTCAGTCCATTTCAACAAAACTTATATAAAAGTGGGATTGCTGCCCAAATACACAATATATATATATATATATATATATATATATATATATATATATATATATATATATATAGATACATAGATGGGCCAAAGAGCAGGACAGACTGTGTCCTATAGCCTTGGGTGCCAGCCAGTCTATGTGAATGTCAACTGTGAACTTAAAACCTCTAAAAGTCAGCATAAAGTAGGGCAGGTTGTACTCTTCAGCATTGTATCGATATATATATATATATATATATATATATATATATATATATATATATATATATATAATATTATAAATTAACTGATTGGAAATATGTGTTTTTTTTCGCTACACAGTAATAACCATGTTTCAAAAATGGAAGCTAAAAACTTATATAATTAAATGAAAACCATTAGTTCCGTTTCATCTTCAAGCGAATATTGGAATAACTTATTTTTAAATTTACTGAGTTTTAAACACACGTATAAATTCATAATTTACTGTTTCCAAGGATACAGAGAAATCCAATCATTCAGAAAAAGGCTGTAGCGTGTTCATTTTTATTAACTTTTGGTGTATAAATTATGAGTTACTGTTATAGTGGAACACACCTATTCTATAGTTAATAGACTCTCTCACCTATAATAAGTAGGAGTAGTAAGAGTAGCAAGTCAATCGCTCAGGGGGTCGGTCAGCCAGTCGATGCCGGACGACCGTTAGTCGGATACTAAAGTATCAGCGACCACAACTAGATTTCTTTGCATCATTACTTATTATATCAAGTTCCTAACGTTTTGTACGTCGAACCTATTTTAGGACCGACTTAGTACACATACAAGCCTAGATACCGGTACAGATATTGCAATTTTAGGAATAAAAAATGTTTCAACTGTAAAAGAGTGGGTCATAAAAGCTCGCACTGCAGGTCAAAAAATAAAGACAATAAAATAAGAAAATTAAAGTCTGATGAGGTGAACGATGGAATAACCAGAAAATTTGTTACCGACGAAATAAGTAATAAAAAAATAAAAATGCAACTCGACACTGGTTCCGACCTATCTATCATAAATTTGCATACGTGGAAGAAGTTGGGGAAACCAACTTTAATGAAGACAAATAAAATCGCGAGGTCAGTGACGGGAGAAAAAATACAATTTATTAGAGAATTTGTTACAAACGTCACGTTAAATAAAAAAAAAACGCGAAAAGCTAAACTATTTGTCATAGAAAATACCACGAACTTACTTAATACGAATTGGATAACAGAATTTCAATTATGGGATATACCGATAATTTCTTTCTGTTAGAAGGTTGAAAGTTTAAACTCAGAAGCCCCCAAATTAGTAGGAAACTTAAGGAAACATTTCCTACTGTTTTTTCTCCAGGTTTGGGAACGTGTACCAAGATGGAGGCAAAATTCCAGCTAAAAGAAAACGCTCAGGCGGTATTCAAAAAGAAAAGGAATGTGCTGTTTGCTTCAATTGAACAGATAGATAAAGAATTGGACAGATTAGAGAAAACCGGTGTATTTAAAAAAGTTGAATGGGTAACACCGACGATATACGTGAAAAAAAAAGCTCCAGAAAGTAAAGATGAAGCCGACACCGAGAAAAACTGGGGAGCGAGTTACCCACAGCCAAGGACATGCAGTATTATTAAATGATTTAAGTCAACTGAAGTCCCCACAGAAAACGTAAAGAAGCACAAGATCAACAAAAGGGAAGCTAGAGGCTGAACAAATAGAACCACAAGAAGAACCTACAGAAACTGTGACTCCATCCTTAAGAAGCTAAAAGCGGAAGATTGTTTCTGGTAACACTATGGAGGTACCAAAAACAGAAAAGCGGATTGGCAATATGATGTACTTGATGAAAGGCGAAAGATTCACGTGAAGTAACCAGATCAGATGACGTTTTTCAGACGTGGTTGACAGCGGTCCCGCGGAAGAAACGCCGATGGAGGTGATTTTCGATACGTTTGATCTAACAACGCTTGCAACAATTTTACCTGAGGTACGCCGATCCAGGAGAAAAAAGAAAGGCAACTGATCATTTAAAAGTGGGTAAAAAAAACAACGAAGGAGATACGCTACGATGTTTCTAAAAAAAAAAAAAAAAAAAATTAATTTTTTTTTTTGTGTTTTTTCTTCATATTTCCTGTTAAAAATGAAAAATAAAAAATAAAATTGTTTACTCCTACGGAGTAAAGTTTTAAGGGGGGTGTTATAGTGGAACACACCTATTCTATAGTTAATAGACTCTCTCACCTATAATAAGTAGGAGTAGTAAGAGTAACGAGTCGCTCAGTGGGTTCGGCTCAGTCAGTCGATGCCGGACGACCGTTAGTCGGATACTAAAGTATCAGCGGCCGCAACTAGATTACTCTGCGTCATTACCTATTATATCAAGTTCCTAACGTTTTGTAAGTCGAACCTATTTTAGGACCGACTTAGTACAAATACAAGCCTTCACTGTGAAACCACTTCATAACAGTTACGTTCAAAAAAGGGAGGATAGGGGTACATTTATCAACAAATTCTGATTTCCGTTAAATGTATGTCGTCTGTTTGTTTTTTGTTTTTTTTGTTTTTTTTTTTTATTTATTAACGGCAAACAGCTTTTCGGCATTTTTTCTTACTTGTATACTTAAAGATTCTTTTTTATGTTTTATTTACCTAAAATTTAAAAATATTTTTACTCTTAATTACTAATAGAATATATTTCTTTTTAAAAACAAGTAAATGTAATAGAATTACTTACATAATTTAAATTTTTTTTTATCAAATATAAATATGTATATTAACAGCTCTCATTTTTAAATTTTATTTTTAAATATTATTTAAGGAAGATTTTTGACAATGACGACAAAAAATAGCTAT
>OZ010604.1:44354576-44372076 GCA_963932145.1 Acanthosepion lycidas
ACGTGCGTTTCTGGGACATATAGTAATTTTTGAAAAGACCCTTTTATATTCACAGTTTGTGCTTGGGAAAAATTCATTAAATTCTTTTTCATTCATTGTTGTCCAATGTTTTCAATTGAACTTCAAAATTCTTTTGTATCTCTTCTGTTGGCTGGTAACTGGTGCCTTCTCGATGCTCTCTTCTTCATGTCAAATACCTTTTCCGTCCTTGATATTGATTTACCTTGTCCCCTTGCTGTCAAAATATCTTCTCCCTTTGTCCACTGACTTGAGTTCTATTTATTAAAAAATTTAGGCTCACGGAAGGCTCCATTCAAGTTTTCACAAGGGCATGAGACCGTGGCTTGCATTGACAACAACATATGGAAAAACTTTTCCATAAACTTTAAATGGATCTTACATAATTTTGGCGGGTTTTCAACTGCTGAGCTGAAAAAGATAAAGATATACAAGTGTAACCATTTTTTTACACAAAATGCCTGGCCTTCATAAAAATACATTTCTCTCAAAAGAACGTGTACTAAAAAAAAAAAAAAAAAAAAAAACCGAGACGATTAAGCATTTTTTCAAGACTAATATTTTTTTTAAAGTAGTAAAATAAATTTGTTATATTAGGTTGGTGCAAAAAATTGACGTAATAATGTCGTTTTTTGACGTATTTTTTAACGTCAAAAAACGACATTATTACGTCATTATTTTGCACCAACCTAATACTAACACTAAATGAGTGAATGTCAAATCCAGTTCGGAATTATTAGAATAGAGAAAATAATCATGAGGTAAAATACTTCTGCGTATGTTTTGCATAAATCTGACATTTAGAATTTGTGTACGTCGTTATTAGTTTTCAAAATAAGATAAATGTTAAATAAAGCTAGTTATATCTTTTTGTTCGCGTGTCCTTTTATGACATTAAAGTCCAACAAGAATAAAAGAAAGATACAAAGAAAAAACTGAATCTCCTGTCATGGATTCTTTCAAAAGTGACCTTGAAAAAGTAGTACGGCGAAACAACACTTCTTTTTATTTTTTTAAAATTTAAAAAAGACATCTACAATTTTCTTGCTGTGTATATATTTTAAATTCTAATTAAGAGACGCAAATATATTCAAAACTAAGTCATTTTTTTTCAAAATGAATATGTTAAAGTCAGCTTAGCAAGTACGAATGCTCTTTCTCTCTCTCAACATAACTGGGTTGGTGGTTGTTTTTGTTTAGTGGCATATCAACACCTCTATGAGTTATTTAATGCAGAATTTTAAATATTTTGTACGCAATTCTATTTTTTCTTTGGGGATGATAATGGTTTTAATGATACAAGTCTTACTAATCAGCCCATAGCTGATGTGGGGGAGAAGAGGTGGTTTCATATCTTTCCCAACGGTCAGTTATGTGCCATGCGTGATACACACTTAGCCGATCATGTATCTTTCGATACATGACTGACGAGGCAGATTTTTACCCGTAGTAGGTTGCCATTTCTTTCTGCAGTAGACTAGTTGCCATCCAAGGCTGTAGAACCCGGTCTATCCTGCTATTTACACATATCTGGGGGGGGAGAAGAAGAGGATTCATACCCTTTCCCAAGGATATTAGCACGTAAGTGATTGTAATTGATTCGACTAGAATTCGAACTCGGCTCCCCGATTCCTCAATCCGAGCCTTCGTGCCTCCTCCCAAATTTATTTTCGCGTAAGTGAATATAACAAACCGGAATTGAAACACGGCTCTCCGATTAACAATTCTAGACCATTATCCATTACACCACCCGCACACCGAAACTTACAGTACCTGGTATTCCTATGCGGTCACCCATCTAGGTACTGGCCATGCTCGACATTGCTTGATTTCGGTGATCGTATCTACCTAACAGGAAGCAAATACCTCCCACATATACCTCCCAGAAATACCCCCCACATAATGGTAAGACATTAGTGGCAATGGTGTCTTCATCGATTAATGTCTTACCTTTATGTGGGCGGTATATGTAGGAGGTATTTCAGTCGCAAACCTGACATTTCAAAATTTGGCCATAAGCTGCAAACTGTGCGAATTTGGGGAAACATAATGAGGAAAGGATGCTTGAAGAATTTGGCACTCACATGATATATCGAAGGCAAAGTGGAGAGAGGGGAAACAGTAGAGTAATCTATGAAACAAGTTTGTGTAAATGGATGCCTGATCAAATGAGTGGGACAGACAGTAAAAAAAAGCCATTGTTCCGACCGACAAAGGACAGAAAGTTGTGTAGACATTTGATCTCCAACGTCATAAAAGAAAAAGATGACCCTGAAAAGTATGTAGCCAATCCGCTGATTATCCAGAATAAAGAAAATAAATCTATCTGTCCTATCCAATTCTTAATAATTCTATTAACGATTTAAAATGCAGAATAGACTAACGGCCAAAACACATTGAAACACCGGTTCCTGTACGACCACCAAAGTTAAGCAATGTCTAGCCTGGTCAGTACCTAAGTTGGTGACCGCCTGAAAATACTAGATGCTATGTGCTTGTATGTATGGGCGGTGTAGTGGATGACGGCTCAGAATTGGAAGTTGGAGAGCCGAGTTCCAATTCCAATTGGGTTTGTTATATTCACTTACGGTATGAATCCACCTGTTCTCCCTCTAGCTATGGGTTAATTAGTAGGACTTGTATCAGCAAATCATTGTCTCAAAACAATTCTTACAATCTACAAAGAAAATGTTTTCTGGCTTTAAATAACATGGGAAAAGGTTGATAAACCGTAAAACACAAATCAATCAATCAACAAGGCAGAATTATTTCTTTGTTATTATCATTTCTCAAGAGTAATTTTTCGTCAAAGGAGGTAAATCTGGTTTTCCTGGTGTTAAATAAAACCTTAGGACAGCAGTACTCAAATTCTTTCCTCACATTACCATAAAAAAACATGTGCCCATGCCCCTGATTACTCAGCGTACAAAAATCTACCTACCCTATCCTATTCTTAATGAAAGGAAGTCACGACACTAAATTCATTAACGTATTATACTCTATATATTGTTTAACGACATAGTAACCATTATAGGTTCGGTCACTAATTCTGACTGTCTTGGCTATGACCATAAACTACATCCGGCAGCAAGGCCTCTGATCGGGTGGTTTTGAGGAGCGCGGAACCACCTCTTAATTGCTGTTGTTACCAGGTTCAACCTGACCCGAGATAGTAGCACTTGTTAAAGTTCCAGCTACGGATAAATAGTGATCTCCCAAACAGAAATCAAAACACTAGGAAAGTATAAAATATATTTTTATAGTAAAAATACCAGTAATACATATTTAGTAAAAAATAATATCAACAATACGTTTTTGTAATGAAATTACCAACACTACATTTTTATTTTAAAAAAATAATTACCAACAGTACATTTTTATTTAAAAAAAATAATTACCAACAGTACATTTTTATAGAAAAAAAATAATTACCAACAGCACATTTTTATAGAAAATTGACCAACAATACAATTTATAATAAAATTAAAGATACATTGTTAAAATTATTTTTTTTTTAAATTTGCTATGAAAAATCTGATTTCTTCTAAGGATTATTTTCACTCCTCACTTGATTTTGTAAGAGTATTTGATTAAAAAAAAATTGCAGCTAAGTAATTATAACTTTATCATTAATGTCATTATCTTGAATTATAAAGTTTTAATTTTCTTATTTTAGATTTTGGCATTAAATAACCCACAGAGGTTTTGATATGCCGCTAAACACAAACAAGCAAACAAACCAAACTAATTAAGAATGGATTTGTAATAAAATTAATGAAAAGGGTGAAAGTGGTTTTTTGTTTTTTTTTTTTGTTTTTTTTTTTTTGTTTTTTTGCAGTGGTAGAGCAGCTGAACTCACAATGCGCGGATTTGTTATTGACAGTGAAAACCGCAAGTCTGGGGTCACGTGGAAATGAGGACGGCATATATTTTTCTTGTATTGTAAAAAAAAAAAAAAAAAAAAGTTACCTTACAACAGCATGTGAAAAATTTTCAGGTTGTTTGTACCAGTTTTGGGTACATATTACATTTTGTACTGAATTGCACAAATATTTTTATATTATGACTAGTTCGTTGATGTATGATGGTGTAGCGCCACGAAATGCAAACTCGGAAAGTCAAGTTCGAATTCCAGTCGAGTTTGTTACATTTACTTACGTGTAAATACTCTTAGGAAAGGTAATGCATCCATATCTTTTAGCGTGACTAGAACAGACGAGAAGAAAGAAGACCCTGAATTCAAGCCAGGCTGATGGGTTGTGTCAGGCTCTCTTTCCCAAGACACACCACTCCTGCTACAGCTGCAGTATATGAGATACCCCCAACGCCCCTATCGGGATTCGTGATCGTGAAATTGGTATACGTTACTTCGCTGACAACAAACTAATCAAATTTCAAAACTAAATTGTTTATCCATTTAAAATACTACATTTATAAAAATTATATTCACTTTAAATGCAGGAGTTAATAGAAATGACTTCAAATGGTAACACATTTTGTCTTGTACTATTTTCTGTTACCAAGGTCTTGTTGTCAGAGAGAAAGGTAAATTAGCCCCCGTTACATATATATCTATTTCAGTTTCATTCAGTGTGTGTGTGTGCATTTTAATTCAATGACAGACCTAAAAATATTTCAACAAGGTTAAAAAGAAAAAAACGTTTTTTTTAAATAATACTATTTATTACGGAATAATTTACGAAGAAATTCAATAAAATCTGATAAGAACCTGTTTTTTTTAGTATTTAAAAAAAATTAACGCATTTTTAAAAAAAATCTTCAACTTTAAGACTTTATTGTTCAGACCAGAGTAGGGGTTTTACAGACTGAGTGGAAGTCAAATTCTGACTGTATGTTTGCGTGCGTGGGCTTGTGTGTGCATTAAATGATACGAGCACAACAAACCTGAAACCACTCCTGCTACAGCTGCAGACAAACTCACACAACATGCGCATATACAATACAAACGTGCAAGTCACGCGTAGTGTGTGACGGAGAGAGAACCAGTTTTTATTTTAAAATATCTATATTTTCCATCCTTTCATAAAATTCTCATTTATACAAGTTTACGATTCTTTCCTTTTTTTCATCGGGTCTTAATGACGCTCAGTAAATCTCGGCCTACACCTATTATACGCCGCCATTACCTAACTCAAACCTATTTTTCGACGAATCCTAGTTATTACCTACAATTTGATAAACACTATCTTAGAGATGAAGCATTATCAATCAGTATTCATTTTTAAGCATAATTTCTTTCGTCTTATTTCTCTTACTTTACTAACATTATTAGTATTAGATGTAATATTATTTGAATTTTTTAGATGCAGCATTGTCAGCTATTTTTCAGTTTTATTAGTATTTCTTTTATCTTATCTCTTTTGGTTTATTTATTAGAGTAATATTAAATATAATGTTACTTGATTATTTTTAGATTAAGCATTACTAACTATTCATTTTTGACTTGTATTTCTTTCATCTTATTTCTCTTGTTTTAATTGTATATTGTGTTTCTTGCAGGAAGCATTGTCAGCTATTAGTCATTTTTACTAGTATTTCTTTTATCTTATTTCTCTTGGTTCCTTTATAAGAGTAGTATTAGATATAATATTACTTGAATTTCTTAGATGAAGACTTGTCAATTTTTTTTACTAGAATCCTTTATAAGTGTAGTATTAGATATAATATTACTTGAATTTCTTAGATGAAGACTTGTCAATGTTTTTTAATAGAATTTCTTTCATCTTATTTTTCTATCTTTATTTATACTAGTAGTATTAGATTAATATTACTTGATATTTTTACTGTTTTTTTTTTTTTATATCACAACTCCAATATCATGACTATTTCCTAATCAATGTTGATCAGGAATAAAGAATAAATCTTCAAGCTAGTCTCGAAATCAGATTACTTGAATTACATAGGCTCTTAAATAAGTTCGTGGGTTAATGTTTAAAATACTTGTTGCACAACAAATATTAGGTTGTCCCAAAAGTTCGTAAACACTTGCAAAAAATTGAAAAAAAAATTGAAATTTTCGCCAAGTAATAACAAAAACTCGCCAAGTAATAACAAAAACAACAAAAATTATTCCTCAAAATAAAGAGCATAATTTTCCAAGACTTTCTGCCATCGATCTGCAAGCTTTCGGATCTGGTGAAAGTACCATTCAGCCGGCTTCGAATCAAAGAATTCTTGACACGCTTCCTCGACTTCATCAAACGAGTCGAATCGGCGGCCCTTCAGAAAGTGTTGCATTGAGCGGAAAAGGCCGTAATCTGATGGAGCACAGTCAGGACTGTAGGCTGGATGTGGCAGAACCTCAACGCCGTCCAGCTCTTCAAACGTGTCTTTGGTCTTCCTGGTTTTGTGTGGCTTGACATTGTCCTGCTGCATCAAAGCGCGCTTTCGGTTGATCAGAGCCGGGTACTTTTGCTTTAACTTTTCGTAGACCCGCTCCAGTTGCTGACAGTAAAGTTCGGCACTGATGGCACAACCATTCAGAACCAACTCAAAATGCACGATTCCTTCAAAGTTCCACCAAACGCACAACATGACTTTCTTGCCGAATCGACCTTGTTTTGGAACCGACTGTGTCTCTTGCCCTTTCTGAACCCATCGCTTGTCTCGATTGTGCTGGACGAGATAGACTCATTTCTCGTCCGATGTCACAATGCGCTTCCAAAAACAATAAAAAATTGCATAAAAATTCAGTTTTTCGCCAGTGTTTACGAACTTTTGGGACAACCTAATATTTGCCTTTCTGGATAATGCACTTATTCTAACGCTTCTCCTTAGATAACATAAATCGTACATTACATCGCAAAAATTTTAGACCGAAATTTAGTTAATAACAATAACTTTCAATATTTGTAATATACAAGGTGCGGCAGAAATAACTCCCACATATTCCTCCCACATAATGCTAGATGAAGACACCACTGCCACTAATGGGTTACCATTATGTTAGAGGTATTTCACGGATATATATATGTGAGAGCTATTTTTGCTGCGCCTTATAATGCACACACACAACTAATATTCAGTGGTCACACTCATCCTCCTCAACTTCCGACCAATTTCCTATGCCAACAGGAATTTTATCCTACTTCTCACTGAACAAAACGATCTTTGAAACGTAATCCTGGTTCCTACGAGAAATACTGAACGCAATTTCAACTCTTTCAGTACTTTGCTATTTCCTTATTTATGTTGTTGTGTGTAACACTTTAAAAATCCCTGAAAATAAACAATGAGTCAATAAAAATTTGAATGATTCGCACTAACTATTTGGAAGGGAATCGGAAACCATGCTTTGACTTACATTTTATTTGCAACAAACCGGGACAACAACTATATATATATATATATATATATATATATATATATATATATATTAGGTTTGTTGCAAAAATAATATCGTTTTCTCACATAGCAACATATGTGAGAAAACGACATTATTTTTGCACCAACCTAATATATATATATATATATAGAGAGAGAGAGATAGATAGATAGATAGAGAGAGAGAGAGAGAGACATAAGAATATATGTAGATATATATATTTACTAATTAAAAAATATGGTCCCATCGCTACATAGGAATTACCATGTGTCAAAAATCGCTTGAAAATGAAACAGTACTAAGGATTTTAATTTAATTCTAAAATTAATTTTAGAGTTTTTAGTTTCTGTTTTAGACACATAGTAATTCCTGAGTAGCGATGGGACCATATGTTTAAATTAGTAAATATATATTCTGCAGAATTGTATTGAGCACTTTTTTTTTAAGAAATACAAATAATTAATAAGAACACCGGATTATAAATCTTACTCTTTTTTCTCTTTATTTTAATATATATATATATATATATATATATATATATATATATATATATATATATATATAGCATAATGAGAAGCCACGTATACTTTCTTAATATGTATATATAGAAAAAGTTGCAAATTAAAAAAGTTATGTTTTATTTTATGAAAGTATTTATTTATTTATTTATACATATATTTGATATTTCAAATTGTCCTCAATCTTTCATCAGAAATTTATCACGTCGAAGTGCCCAATGTTTAGATATATATGAACGAATTTGTCGCCATTCACGGCCTTCAAACAATATTTCCATCTGACGAGAATATCTAAAAACATGACTTTAGCATTTAGGTTAATGCTTTGGCTTTGTAGCAGCTTGTAGTGTTGGATGAAACTATCCCTAGTGCAGCCTATTCTATGTTCAGTTTCTTTATCTCCTATTCTAAATTTGTTGTAACTGATCCATACACTGAATTATTTAAACTGCTCATTATTTACTGTTTTTCCTTTTGCTATAATTATGTCATTATTTTTTCTATTACACATATGTGATATCCATTTTAGTTTTTGCCGTTGTTGAAATTCCTCAAGTGTTTACTGTTACTTGGTAGAGTTCTTTGTTTGGGATTCTGTAGCGCCTGTCAATGAAGTTCGAAGAACGGTGGGCCTCACTAAAACCTACAGATATTGTTCGCTCGAAGCAACATTTAAACATCGATCTTAGAAAACGGTCGCATACAGCTGACAGTTTAGATATTTCTGAACGGCTGGGTTGAGCACCATACGTTGCATGCACGTTACAGTTTCTATCTGTCATATACTTAAATAAGAATATGACGCGACTTGTTAGATTAATGTTTTGATTTTGTAGCAACTTGCAGTGTTTTGCAAAACTACTCCTAACTCAGCCGATTCGTTGATCAATTTCCTTCTCTGCGATAGATAGATAGATATGAAAGCAGGATTAGACTAACAGATAGATAGATAGATAGATAGATAGATAGATAGATAGATATATAGATAGATAGATATGAAAACAGGATTCGACTAATAGATAGATAGATAGATAGATAGATAGATAGATAGATATGAAAGTAGGATTAGACTAATAGATAGATAGATAGATATATAGATAGATAGGTAGATAGATAGATAGATATGAAAGCAGGATTAGACTAATAGATAGATAGATAGATCGATCGATCGATAGATAGATAGATAGATAGATAGATAGATAGATAGATAGATAGATAGATAGATAGATATAAACATAGGATTGGGATCATAGATAGATAGATAGATAGATAGATAGATAGATAGATAGATAGATAGATAGATAGATATAAACATAGGATTGGGATCATAGATAGATAGATAGATAGATAGATAGATAGATATGAAAGCAGGATTAGACTAATAGATAGATAGATAGATAGATAGATAGATAGATAGATATAAACATAGGATTGGGATCATAGATAGATATGAACAGATACGAACAGCCCTGGATAGACAGATAGATATGCCGCAAAATAATACATTTATTTATTTTTAAATAATAATTTTATCCTTTTTAAATTTTAGCTTTGATCCCATAAATGGGCAAACACACACACACACACACACACACACACACACATATAGGCTGTCGTGAATAAATTGTCGCACTAAATTACACAAAAAATGAAAATAACAATGGCATCTCATTTTAACAGATATATTTACCAAAATTACATAAAAATATCTTGAAATACTAAAGAGTAAATTTATTCAATAAAATCAGCATTGGCTTCAACCACGACCTCCAGATGACTCCAGAATCTCCTGCATATCTTCTGGAGAGTCTCCTTGTTTAAGTTGGTGAATGCTGCCATAGTCTTTACTTTCAGTATATCTTTGGTGTTACAAGGAGTTTTGTTGGTCTCATACATATTAATCAAGTGTGTTGTAGTCTGGGAAGATGTAAGGGGTGTTGTGTTCGCAGAAATTATTTAACGGCCATGACTGGGTTTTCCTGCTTGTGTGGTATGGTGCAGAGTCCTGTTGCCAGACATAGGATCTTCCAGCAGTCACCCACTTGACCCAGGGCAGCTCTACCTCCTTAAGGAACTTGATGTAGGCCTCGTGTTGAGTCTGAGGATCTCACCAACAAATTTGGTACTTCTTTCCTTATCAGAACGATCAGAGTGAGTTTTCCGAGAAGCCGTACCTTCATAACCACCATTAGACTTATCCAACTCTTTCTGAATCTTTTCCACTGTCAACATTGACACCCAAACACTCTGAAATGTTCGTATTAGAGATCCCGGCGTGAATGCCAATCAGTACAGCAAGCCGTTTCTAAATTTGTGGCGGAGTGAATTGCATCATGGTGCTCTTTTTCTCACAGACGGTGCCCAACTGACCCTACTATACTGTGCAAACAACACGCAAAATACCTATTGAACCATATATATATATATATATATATATATATATATAGGGTGTCCCAAAATTATGTATATACTCTTTAAATATTAATAGTTAATAATACATTGGCGTGATGTGAGAACTTATATGTATGAAAATATGCAAAACAGATAGATTGTAAGAAGAAGGACAGTTGAATACCCACCTAGATCACCAGATTTGACACCCTGGGATTTCTTTTTTTGGGGGTTTCTAAAAGACAAAGTTCCCAGTAGGAAACCTGAAACAATTGCTGAAATGAAAGTAGCATTTGAAGAAGAATTGGCTCAAATACCAGAGGAAATGATACTGGACATTTGTAGGTCTATTTCTTCAAGATATGAAAAGTGTATTGAACAGAATGGCAACCAGTTTGAGCACTTGATGCATGACACTCCAGTTTTACCAAACAATGCAAAAGTGAGCAGTTGAATTTAGGAGGGGAACGGAGGGTCTTGTAGATGTCCCAAAGACTGGACGCCATGCAGCTGCCACCAGGGAGAGAAACATTGGTCGTGTAAACCACATGGTGATGGATAACAGGTGATTGACTATAAATCAGATCGCCAACGCTATTAACATATCCCGCTCAAGGGAAATCTGATATTGTCTGAAGCAGGTCCAGCTGGTTTCCTTGAACGTCTCCCCTAAACCAGGAAGAGTAAGAGCCAAAAATAAAGATAAACTACATGCAGTGGAAACATCCCCACCCTCACCTGCTCCAAAGAAGGTCCGTTTCATCTGTAAGGAAGGTTATGACCTTATTTTTTCGGATATATTCAAAAGGGCTGCACCATCAAGTATTATGCCAACTTGCTGAGGCAGTTATGAAAGGCTATCATGACCACCAGACGCGCAGGAAAATTGATGAAACGGTCTTATTTCATAAGAACAATGTTCCAGCAGCACACGTCCTTTGTTTCAATAGCTGCTGTGCGTGAATGTGGCTTTGAATTGGTTGATCACCCTCCCTATTCTCCTGTTTATCTGTTCCCCAACATAAAAAAAAACACTTGGCTCAGAACCAGTAATAGTGATGATGACGTCATCAACTGTTAATGACTTTTTGACCAATAAGATAAAGGCTCCTTCATCAATGTCGTCCAAGCACTGCAACATGGAAGAAATGTGTGAATCGTACATTCCATGAGAGAATCTTGGTCAGCCTATGAACTTTTAAGCCGACCATCGTATGGAGATAGCTCAGATATTGATTTTTATTTAGAATTACTATATAAGGTATGGTGGAGTAATGAATTGCGGCTCGGATTGAGGAATCGGAGAGAGGAGTTCGAATTTCAGTCGAGTTCATTGCATTCACTTACGTGCTAATATCCTTGGGAAAGGTATGAATCCAACTCTTCTCCCCCAGGTATAGGTAAAAACTAGGATAGACTGGGTTCAACCGGTCTAAGTTGTTACCCAATTTAAAACTAGCCTATGGGTATTGACCTATGCCCCCTGAGATGGGATGTGACACGACGAGTTTAATGTGGAAAACCTGAGTGCATACACTCAGGCCAAGGACAAAAATTCCCCAAGCCACCGCAACCATGGGTAGCTGTTCCCCAGAGCTGGGCACCTCACGGTGTTATTTTTCCCAGTTGTGCCTCTGTCCACTAATAGAGCGACAAATGAGTCGAACTCTGCCCGAAGAAAGAGACGCAACTGAGAGATGATAAAACCTACCCAGCGCCAGTGTCGCGAAGCACATTCTATGTAGCTAAGGAAAGGATCGATCGCATTGATTCGGTCATCCTGACTACGGCCGACTCCTTTTTCTCTTGGGAAAGGTATGAATCCAGCTCTTCTCTCCCACCCTCGGCTATGTGTTCTATAGTCTTGAATGTTAACCAGTATAGGAGAAGGAAAACTCTGAATACAAAACTGTATATAAAACTGAGGAAGCATGTACTATGCCGCTAAGGAAAGGATCGTTCGTATTGACTCGATTATCCTGACTCCGGCCGACCCCTTTTTCTCTTGGGAAAGGTATGAATCCAAATCTTCTCACCCATCCTCGGCTATGGGTTCTATAGTCTTGGATGGCAACAGGTCTAGGAGAAGGAAAACTCTGAACTCCAAACTGTATGTAGCCCTGGCGAAGTACAAACTTTACAGTTAAGAAAAGGATCGTTCGCATTGACTTGATCATTCTGACTATGACCGACTTCTTTTTCTCCTAGGAAAGATTTATTTTATCAACTCTTCTCTCCCACCCTCAGTTAGGGTTCTATAGCCTCGAGTGTTAACCAGTCTAGGAGAAGGAAAATTCTGAATTCGAAACTGTATATATTCCTGTCGAAGCACATAATATGCAGCTAAGGAAAGGATCGTTCGCATTGGCTTGATCATCCTGACTACGGCCGACTGCTTTTTCTTAACCGATTTCAACAGTAAATAACCATCTTTAAAAAAGCATATAGCTTATGGCTATATCACATTGAAATATTGGTTATTGCAATGTCGAACTTGGTCAATACTTGGGTTACCAGGTGCTGTAAGCTTGGGTGCGCAGGTGGTATATTAGAAAGCGGCTCAAAATGAGAAATCAGAATGCTGAGTTCAAATTCCTGTTGAGTTCATTACAGTCACTTATGCGCAAATACTCTTGAGAAAAGTTATGAATCAATCTCTTCTCCCCCACCCCGGCTATGGGTTCTATAGCCTTGGCTAGCAACGAGCCTAGGAGAAGGAAAACTCTGAATTCAAATTATATGTAGTTCGCATTGACTCGATGCTCCCGACTACGGATAAAAGTTTAAAATTTACAAATAAACTATGTCAGTAAAGGGTCAAGGGATATAAACAATTTCGACCAGGATCCGAACACGGTTTGCCGGCTTCAGTTGATAGCCATTATGTGTTCTTCGTCTGCCATCTAAGTTTACAATGAAGTACTTTTTCCTCTTGAATGGTTCAGACTGCAGATGTAGCTACGAAAGCTGATGATTGAATGTTTTTGTGGTTTTGTGGGCGTGTAAAAAGGGGAACAAATTACTTGATTAAGTGCAGATTTTAAGTGGGTCCGTCACACTGCACAAGCAGATGTATGAAAACAATGCTGAAAATATTTCTGCGTGGGTTGCATTTTCCGTTTTTGAAACTGGGTACCTTTATCCCAACACTAAGACCTAGCGAACAAATGCGGTAGTTACTAAACTACGCAGAGTATTAAGATGCGAGACGATATCGGTTTAATATGTGCTATACGCGTACATATGGGCCAAGAACGAAAACTGTTCAGTCCCCGCAACCATTGTCATGTTGACGTCAGATTCTGCCACAGGGTTGGAATCTCAGAGACTAGATGCCCTTCATAGTTTATGTTATAGATACTTCACTCTGATCTTGTACTTAATCGTTCCTCATTGCTTGCAGCCATGCGTGATATACGCTTAGACGAGGCAGATTTTTTACCGTTTCTTTCTGCAGTAGACCAGTTGCCATCCAAGGCTATAGAACCCGGTCTGTCCTACTATTTACCCATAGCTGGGGGAGAAGAAGAGGATTCATAGTTTTCCCAACGGTATTAGCACGTAAGTGAATGTAATGGATTCGACTGGAATTCAAACTCGGCTCTCCGATTCCTCAATCCGAGCCGCTATCCATTACTCCTTCCCTTTTCAACATGATATGGCTTGCAGCCATATCACGTTAAAATATCGGTTTCCGTACGATCACCGAAGTTAAGCAACGTCGAACCTTGGCAGTACCTAAATGGATGACCGTTTTGAAATACCATATGCTGTAAGCTTGCATGTCCGGGTGCCTTAATGGATAGCGACTCGGAATTGTTAATCGTGGAGCCAAGTTCCAATTTCTGTTGGGTTCGTTATATTCACTTAGGCGCAACTATCATTGGGAAAGTTATGAATTCACCTTTTCTCCCCCCCAGGTTAATTAGTAATACTTGTATCACTAAATAGTCACCAAAATAATCTTACAACCTAAAAATATTTTCTGGCTTTAAATAACCTGCAAAAGGTTGGTAAGCCGTAAAAATCAATCAAAAAGATTTTCTCCTATGATATAAATTCAGTTTTAATATAAGGTGCCATTACTCGTGCAAGGATAAAATTTAGGTAAAATGAGGGAGGTAGTGCAGCAGAGTAAAAAATCTGGGGCTAAGCTTCATTCATAAATGTAAGAGGAAGAGGTGACAGATACAACACTTTGATCCTAGCCAAAATACTGCGTGAAGGCATGCTCCTTTATATTTGTTTATTCGGTCGACAAATCATCGAGAAAAGCTGTAGTGAGGTCAATCCCACGCTTATAGCTAAACTAAGTTAAATGTAGTCGATACAATGGGGTGTCGTTGGAGTATAGTGATTACCAATTTTATATCATAGAACATTACTACAACTTCCAGTTCTATCCAAAATGGATGCGTTACAATTGTAACTGTGTGTCGGACTAAACTAAGTTTAAAAATACTTATTAACGGCGCTTCAAATTCTATATTCTATTAATGGTGTTCAGATTCTGACAGAGTTTGTAAAATTCATTTCGCACTAATGCTCTTAGAAAAGCTATGAATACATCACTTCTCCCTTTAGATATAGGTTAAATAGTAAGACAGGCTGGACTCTCGAGACTTGATTGGTAACCAGTCTAGGGGAAGGACAGCAGTGAATTCAAAACTGTGGTGAAAGTAGCGGGAAACCATTCCACTATCTTTCCCCAAAAGTCATGACAATTTACAGATATTAAAAAGAAAAGGAAGCTGTGGCTAGACATTACTGCTTACGCCTGGAAAGAACCTTCCATTTAAGAAGAATACCATCGGGCGACAGTTATCAATGTTGTCTCATCAATTCGTTAGTGTTGTGATTTCGTTATTAACCGGTGCTTTACTAGTGTGGCCTTGTGCCAGACTAAACTCTGTTTACAAAATAACCATGCAAAAAAATAGTTCCGCGGGCGAATTCGCTATCATTTTCTTCAAGTTGTCTGGGAAAAAAAGATATCTCTCGCTTTCAATGTCTCCTCTCTCTCTCTCTCTCTCTCTCTCTCTCTCTCTCTCTCTCTCTCTCTCTCTCTCTATCTAGCTCTCTATTTATCTATCTATCTATCTTTCACTGTTTCTTTCTTTTCCTCTCTCCCCATTCTACAGAAAGAGAGAGAGAGAGAATGAGGCGGAAGCGGGGGTCTGTTAAGATTCTAAGTGTATGAAAGCGTTAATAAATGAATGTTCGTGTTGTGTTCATAAACGCATTCTTCTTTGTTTAAAAAAAAACATTTATTTGTTTATTTTTTTTACTTTTTTGTATGTGCGAAAAGAGTGGAAAACGAATATTTTCTAAAAATAGCGGAGCTGCACGCATTTCTGCTGTGATTTTTCACATGAAAAACAACTCACAAAATTGACCTCACAGTCCTCGCTCGCTAAACTCTTCACCCACAAAAATTTCCTATCCGCACTAAAAAAAAAAAAAAAATAATTATAATACCAATCATAATAACAACATGAAATTAAGCACTCTAATCGTGATGTCATGACAATTGTGAAAAAAAAAAATGTTGCTAGTTATTTCACCTTTATTCAGTCATAATTAAGCCCGAACCGTTCATATTGCGAAGGACGCTGTCACCTTAATATGTAATCTGGCAGTAGAGGACTGACCAGGGTGTCAGCTTGTCAAGTGGGCGCTGATAGAGTGTGCCCATATGTCAAATAAAAATGCCATAAAGAAACAGAGCCGTTTTAGCGTGTTAATTTTAACAGCTCCAAAACGAAACTTCTCTCTATTAATCATCTGAGAGAACCCTTTACGCTTTTCATCTGCACGGCTGATGCTAACCTCCAGGTGAGAGTGGCTCGTTGGGCCTTCTTGGCTAAGAAAGTTGGTTCACTGTTGTGCTGGACATTTATTCTCTCCAGAATCTATTAGGTTGGTGCAAAAATAATGATGTAATAATGTCGTTTTTTGACGTTAAAAATACGTCAAAAAACGACATTATTACGTCATTATTTTTGCACCAACCTAATATATTACGTATTTAGAAGTCTACCATTCATCTTTTCTTTGAATATTGCTGACAAATATGGTGTGGTGTTCCTGCTATATACTTAGAGATTCTTGATAAAATCAAAAGAAGAATCCCCAATGCTACTGTGCCTATTCTATAAATACTTTCATGGTAATTATTCTGATGAACTTTCCTCTAAACTTTGGCCCCCTTTTATTTCTGTGCCTATTTTTCTTTATGTTTAATTCCCCATCCCCTCCCTCGTTAGTTGGTCAGTGATGTCAGTTCGCTGGTGGATGCGGGGCGCCTTTTGTTTCGCGTGAGTGTTTTTTCGTATTTGTTGTTGTGTCTGAATGAGTGCATGTCAGTGTGAGTGCTTGGGATGAATGAATGTCTTAGCCTATTAGGTTGGTGCAAAAATAATGACGTAATAATGTCGTTTTTTGACGTATTTTTAACGTCAAAAAACGACATTATTACTAATATTATTTTCTTTAGTTTCTTGTAAATAGTTTTGTATTCATATTTGTAAATACTGATTGGGCTAGTTTTTAGAATTGTTGTTTTATTCCCCTCTCCCCACAAACAATGAATTGTAAATATGGGGACTAGTTAGTATATTCATAGAGACAGTGAGGTATTATGGTGAATGTAGTAAGAAAGGTACGTATGAATGTGTTGTTTTGGTGTAAGGAATATTGTTTGTACGATTGGGTTAGTGTTTGCGTCTAGCTAAATTATCGTTAAGACAGAAGAAGACCGTCCTTTCCGCAATCCCCACTTTGGACCATGTGCCACATTTCTGTGTATTTTACAGAATAAATATCACTTTCCTCTAAACTTTATAAATTTAAGCTTAGTACTAGATTGTCAGTTTCATCACCTTACAGTTGAATTGGTGAAATGCAACCGTAATTTCTATGCTAAGAGTTTCTTTTCTCCCACTTCTCGCTTCTGGAACTTTCTTCCGGCTCCATGCGTTCAACTTTGATCTTCAAAAATGTAAATGCAATGTCAATCGTTATCTTCTATCTCCCTGATTACTCTCCTATTGTTGTGTTCGCTCCTTAATAATGTTTCTCTTTTTCTTATTCTTTCACACTCAGTAACCCCCTGTGTTTTACTGTCTTGCTTGGCGTGAAATGATTAAAAAAACGTAATAAAAACTTTATAAAATCATCTGCACACTATCACTTACTCAAGTCCATTGTAAGAGGACATTTTCAAATT
>OZ010604.1:44379576-44444576 GCA_963932145.1 Acanthosepion lycidas
AATGCATCCAAACTAATCGGGTGGACGTTTATCATGCAGCAAGACAATAACCCAAAACATACTACGAACACAAATAAGGACTTCATCAGGGCAAAATATTGGACAGTCAATCACCGGAACATAACCTAATAGAGCATGCATTTCATCTCTTGAGGAGGAGACTGAAGAAAGAACACCCCTGCAAACAAACAAGAACAGAAAGAGGCTGGCAAAGCATCACAAATTAAGAATTTAACGTCAATGCGTTACAGGTTGGATGCAGTTATTGGTAGCAAGTGTTATGCAACCAAGTATTAAATGTTATTTACTTTAAGACTATCTGTCCCAAAACTTTTACTCACCTAAAATGGATTGATATGATACAAATGGTGATATATGTCCTAAGATGTTTAATACATCAAAATATAAATACCGAGAAATAAAAGATGAAATTTTGAATTCTTGTCTCATATTCATCCTTTGATCTTAAAACCAAATGTCTGCAGAGATCAACAAAAAATAATGGAATTTATCTTGCCGTTCCAATACTTTTGAAAACGACTATATATATATATATATATATATATATATATATATATATATATATATATATAAACAATCTGCTTGTTTGAATCATCTTCAAGAAGCGAGAGCAAGATCTAAAAGGTCAGCCAATCTAACAGTGATCTCATCTCACAATCCTCACACTTGCTCCATATGTGGTCTCCTTTGTAAATCACAAAGCGGGTCTTAAATGCCACTTAAGATTATCGCACAAACTTTCATAACTGAATCAATTAACCTGTTAGATCCTCATACGTCTAAACCGACGGGAGAGTCCATTATATATATATATATATATATATATATATATATATATATATATATATATATATAAAGCATGTATAAACATAAAATGTCTTTATATATATATATATATATATATATATATATATATATATATATATATATATATATATATATATAGGGTGTCCTATAATGATGGGACACATTTTAAGTGCAAGTATCTCGAATAATAAAAATGACATAGAGCACCAAATATATTTATTACATAAATGATATCCAAGAGTTCAACATATTATCTAAGATTTGAATGTTACATCCCTGAGATGGTCACCACCACGAAGAGAAAATGAACGCGCACCCTATCTCATTTAAGACACAGACATTATGAGGGTCGAACGTCAGCAAAAAAATATCAGATACCTGTAGGAAATAGCAAAATCTTATATAATATTTTGAACTTTTGTATATCAATTATGGAAGAAATATATTTGATACTCTATGTCATTTTTACAATCCAACATACTTTCTGTTTCCCACCATTATGGGACAGCCTAAGTACGCAAAAATCCGCCTTCCTCTCTGATGCCAAATCAATCGGGTTTAGATGCTTGCTTGAGGGAATCGGACGTCTGATCGCACTGATGAGCTGTCTGTGGAGGACAATATATACGCCTCCGGAAAATTTAATTCCGGTCGAGCACTGTTGATAGAAAGCGCGAATTTGTAAACAATGACTACTACTAATACTGCAAAGCGCTTCCTCTTGGTTACTGGGGTGTTTATTCGAACAGTATGTACGTAAAAATCCGCCTTCCTCTCTACCGGGCGCTGATAGCTCAAGGTTAAAATCTCTGAGTGATGCCAAATAAGTGGGGTTTCGATCCCGGCTTGAGGGAATCGGATGTCTAGCCACACTGATAAGCTGTGATACAAGTCTATCTGTATATATATATATATATATATATATATATATATATTTTGCTTAGCTTCTGAAAGGCATTTTTCGCTATCCTGACGTGGCTTCGGATTTCAGTGTCGCACTTTCTGTCTCCTGGTAAAACTCTTCCCATTTTTTCGATGTTTAATTTTGATATATCCAATTTGTAATTTGCATGTTCGGTTGTTCCTTTCGATAACAACCATGCATTCTGCCTTCTTGCAATTAATGTTTAGTCCTTTCTTCTCGCTTTCCTTCACTAGGTTGGTAGGAGTTCTCGTAGCTTCTTTCTGTGTCTACGATCAACACTGTGTCATCTGCATACCTTATGTTGTTAAGACTGTGGCCGCCTATAATGAATCCGAGTAGATAGGCTCGGAAAAACTGATACTCCCAGGACATATGAAATGCAACAGAGACAGAGTAAATGGATGGCAGAGTTAAGAGATAAACCAAAAATACAGAATTTATTAAGTGCTACAAAAGACGGGAAATTGTGGAGATCCATGATCGCCAACGTCCTGAAGGGACACGGCACATAGAAGATATTCACAATATCCTGTTGTTTCGTACTCTTTTGCTGAAGTTGGATATTTCTGCCGTGAAATTCGGAAACTAAAGCTTTGGTCTTTAAGTGCCGATTACAGGAACAAGGTCATCACGGCTCTATGGATCCATCTTCTGATACTGATACAATCTTACGCGAAGGAAGAATGCACTTTGATTATCACTGCCATTGAGCAAGACGGGTTGGTCGCCAGCAACTACGTAATTTGACCAGCAATGTTATAACACAGAATGCCACCCTGACCTTCCGACCTCGATGTTAGAATGAATGAATGTCCTAATAAAAAAATATTAAAATAAAGGAACAAGACTCTCTAGCTGCGAGGGTCTGGATAAATTGCTATACCTCTCAGCCACCAGTTCACTTCTCTATCATGTAGCCATATTAGCAAGTGCAAAATAATTATCTAGCGAATAAACGCAACAGAAACAAAGAACGTTAACAAACACCGCATGACTAACCAATGTAATAGAAAACCTAAATCTTCATTGGTTGAATGCAGAAAATTAAAGATGCTAGGGAAAATGCACCAGGAGTCGGTAGCTAAATAAAATGAAAATGAAATAAGAAGAAAAAAAATAAAATTAAAACGTCTTCAGTCAGTCATCCAGAATTTATATTATTAAAATACTAGTACCATGTGCGATCATGAACATGTAAATGCCTTTCGAAACTTTCACACTTTCCACAGTTTCACACGTTCAAGTGATTTTCTAAGTGTAGCTTAGATGTGGCACGAGGTCGAAAGTATGGGGTACCCTATTCAGTCGTAATTAATCTAGCGAGACAAGCTTCCTAAGGCTGAAAGTACGTAGTACCTATTGAGGACCGAACTCACTATCCAGTCGTAATTAATCTAGCGAGACAAGCTTCCTAAGGCTGAAAGTACGTAGTACCTATTGAGGACCGAACTCACTATTCAGTCGTAATTAATCTAGCGAGACAAGCTTCCTGTGGCCGAATGTATGGGGTACCTATTGAGGACCGAAGTCACTATTCAGTCGTAACTGATCTAACGAGACAAGCTTTTTAACCATTACAAGATGTCGAAGTGTCCAAATGATTTCTAAACGTAGCTTAGATGTGGATCAAGGCCGAAAGTATGGGGAACCCAGTGAGAATCGAACTCACTATTCAGTCGTAATTAATCTAGGGAGGTAATTTTCCTAACATTTTACCACTCTTCAGCTGTAATTGATCTAGCGAGACACGCTTGCTGACCATAAGACCAATGAAATGGCCCACTTGCGCGTTAAGATAGGAATTTAAAATATTACACTAACAAAAGGGATGATTTACAAACAGTACACTCGGTGCATTAGTTGTTCATTGTAGTCGGTTGGTGCTAAAATAATGTCGTTTTCTCACATATGTTACCATGTGAGAAAACGACATTATTTTTGCACCAACCTAATAATACGTCCGTCCATAATTTTGACTTAAAGAATGCAGTTTTACATAAAAGAGAAATTAATGCATTAAGGCTAAGCGTATCCAGAACATACGCCGTAAACATTTTTGCCGTAGGAAAAGTCGCCGTAGTGAATTACGCCGTATAGGATTTTTGCCGTAAGACAATTTCGCCGAATTCTTTTCGATAGCCTTTTCTTGAATATCCCTTTTGGAGTAATGTTCAACTTAATAGGCGAATTACCATGTTATCAAGTATATATGGATATATTTTTTTAAAGGGTCAAATATCAGAAAAGAAATTAAAAAGTAAACATTTATTTAAAAAAGTCGGTTGCGTATTCAAGTTGTAAGTTTATTTGAAACAATATATATTACCTGAGTGGGAATTATTGCCAGACTGATATTACTTTAACAGAAAGTTTAATGTTAAATATGAAATATAAAATTGCATGACGTAGGTTTTGGCGTCAAGTTGAAATTTTTGCGCTCCTCAGTGACGAGGGTGATTGATATAGGATCATGGTTCTATAATTTCGCTTATTAAAATGTTTCAATCGAAGTAAGAATAGTGTGAGCCAGATATATTGATAACTCGGTACTTCGCATATTAAAAAATGCGGCGAAATTACCTTACGGCAAAAATCCTATGCGGCAAAGTTTCCTTTAGCGAAAATTTATGACACTAGTTTTCCTAGGGCAAAAATGATTACGGCGAATGTTCCTCAAACCAAGGCAAAAATATATTGAAAGGGAATTAATGACGACTACGATAAATGTACATACAGAATTATACATTTCACTTTTCCACACAAAATTAGTGCTGATACCATGTACCAATTTTTTTCAAAAAATTCTAATAGACCACTTCTACTTTTAAGCCGTTCAATTTTCACACTAAAATATTCATTGAAAAGACAAATTAGTCTATTTACACTTTAAAATTTATTTTAATAAACCAGGATATCAAAATCAATATTGATGATTTCATTCAGTCTTAGTCTGATAGTTCTTCTACTTTATTTACATTATGCGGACTATTGTTCTCATCTTTGTCGCCATATTTATCACCACGTTTCGGCCCTTGTACGCTTCGGCCTTCTTCAGGTGGTTGGAATTTCGAACTGAAACCTTTATTTCGATCACTGGGGTAGACTGTTCTAGTTCCACGTGCCATGTTTGATGGATGTCAGTTATCAGTTATCTCCTGCTAATTTTCCCTCTGAAAGTTCTCCACTGCCTTAACCGGGTATTGAACTCACACTCTTTGAGTCTGTCACTGGATCTAACCAACGCCTTTATCCACTGTGCCATGTGTCCTTGAGGACACATGGCACAGTGGATAATAAAGGGTTCAGTTCGAAATTCCAACCACCTAAAGAAGGCCGGAGCGTACAACAGCCGAAACGTTGTGATAAATATGGCGACAAAGATGAGGACAATAGTCCGCATAATGTAAATACTGTACATAATACCTCATCTCAGAAATATAGACAGTTCTTCTACTGTTGAGATTTAATTTATTTCTTTTTCTACTGAAAACCTCCACAACAGCCGAAAATCCAAATTCCACGATCCATATGGTAAGGAAATAAATGATGCTTATTTCTACATTTTGAAAAATATTTGGGTGTGAGTCCTTTATTAATATGTAGGCAAAGAGACCTTCTTTGTCAATTCTTCTTCTCAGTTATTATGTTTTTTAATTCTTCAGAGTATGAATAATTTAGATAGATTTTTGTGAAATGGCTACAATTTTTTTATGGCTACGAATTCTCTGTGCACCACTAGAAATGCTATGTGGACCACCGGCGGTCCATATGGACCACGTTGAGAATCATTGATCTAGACAAAGCCTAGATCCACACAAAGAATATGTAACACTTAAAAGTCATAGGTAACATTTTCTAGCTATTTTCATATAATGTTTAACATTTTTTAAAACATTATTAACCTTTTAAATTATATAACCGTTGAAAACTTTAAAACTTTAACATTTTAAAAGAATGTCTATTTTTTAAATTATATTTAGTATTTTTAAATTATATTTAGTATTTTTTAAATTATATATAGTATTTTTAAATTATATTTTGTATTTTAAAATTATATTTAGTATTTTTTTAAATTATATTTAGTATTTGTAAATTATATTTAGTATTTTTAAATTATATTTAGTATTTTTTAAATTATATTTAGTATTTTTAAATTATATTTAGTATTTTTAAATTATATTTAGTATTTTTTAAATTATATTTAGTATTTTTAAATTATATTTAGTATTTTTAAATTATATTCAGTATTTTTAAATTATATTTAGTATTTTTTAAATTATATTTAGTAATTTTAAATTATATTTAGTATTTTAAAATTATATTTAGTATTTTTTAAATTATATTTAGTATTTTTAAATTATATTTAGTATTTTTAAATTATATTTACTACTTTTAAATTATATTTACTATTTTTAAATTATATTTAGTATTTTTTAAATTATATTTAGTATTTTTTAAATTATATTTAGTATTTTTAAATTATACTTAGTATTTTTAAATTATATTTAGTACTCTTAAATTATATTTAGTATTTTTAAAATATATTTAGTATTTTTAAATTATATTTAGTATTTTTAAATTATACTTAGTATTTTTAAATTATATTTAGTATTCTTAAATTATACTTAGTATTTTTAAATTATATTTAGTATTTTTAAATTATATTTAGTATTTTTAAATTATACTTAGTATTTTTAAATTATATTTAGTATTCTTAAATTATATTTAGTATTTTTAAATTATATTTAGTATTTTTAAATTATATTTAGTATTTTTAAATTATACTTAGTATTTTTAAATTATATTTAGTATTTTTAAATTATATTTAGTATTTTTTTAAATTATAGTTAGTATTTTTAAATTATAATTAGTATTTTTAAAAGTATATTTAAGTTTTAAAAATATATAGGTTTTGAAATAATATTTAACATTTTTTTAAATATATGTACTGCATAACCCCTACGTAATTTCGAAATGTTCAAATATAATGGACATGTGTGCAATTAAACAAAATATTATATTCTTTAGTTCTTCAAAGTATGAATAATTTAGATACATTTTTTGTGAAATCGCTACAATTTTAATGGCTACGAATTCACTGTGGGCCACTAGAAAAGCTATGTGAACCAGGAGTTGAGAATCACTGATGTTGAGTAATTTAAAAAAAAACATGACAAAAATATAAACAAGGGCTTCCAAATAAAAATTGAAAGTGACTCGTTGCGTCTTCTCGGGCTAACGTTCTTAGGTGACATGGAGTGGAATGACCATAGTGAATCCATTGTTAGGTCAGCTGCTAATAAATTTGCTTCACTGTTTCATGTGAAGCAATTTTTCTCTCCAGAATCAATCTTACATATCTATAATTCTACTATTTAACCATGCTTAGAATATTGTTGCCACATATGGTCCTGTACCTCGGCTATATATTTAAAGATCCTTGGTGTAATGGTTAGCAAGCTTGGCTCACTAGAACAATTACGACTGAGTAGTGAGTTCGATCCTCACTGGGTGCCCCCTAATTTAGGCCTTGTGCCACATCTAAGCTACGCTTGGAGAATCGCTATATTTAAAGATCTTTAATAAGATGCAAAGAAGAATCAGCAATATTATTGGTCCTAATCTGGAGGCTCGGCTCCCACCGTTGTAATGTTGCCTATCTGTGTCTTTTCTATAAATACTTTCATGGTAATTGTTCGAATGAGTTCTTCGTTATAGTATCGAGACTTTTTAATTTAATCTTAGAACGAGATCTCGCCAATTTACAGTTGAGCTGTTTATATCTAACTGTAAATTCTATGCTAACAGGAATTATCTACCGGCTTCATGCTTTCCAACCAACTTTAATCTGCAAAAATTTAAAGGCAATGTCAATAGCTATCTACTGTCCTCATGATTACTCCTTCCTCTTCCCGTTCATTATTACTATGCTTAATTCTTCCATACCATGTAATCCCTTGTGGCTTAGTGGCTTAAAAGGCTTGCATGGAGTGATACCGATTTTTTAAAGTTAAACATTTAGATAGAGAGAATGTCAAAAGTTAAATTTAAAGCTGAGAATCTCAGTAGATCATACTTATTAAAAAAACCCAGGTTGTGTGTCTGTGTGTTTATATATTGGATCGGATTTCCTACATTTTTCAACCGATTTCAACAAAACTTCACAGGACTACGTAAGAAAAACTCAATTGTTTTTGCAGAAAATCAATTTGAAAACATGATTAAGAGGGGGACAACTCATATCGAGTTATACTTATTAATATCGAGTTATCGAGTTATACTTATTATAAAACCCAGGTTGGTTGTGTGTGTGTGTGTGTGTGTTCATTTATATATGGGATCGGATTTCCTACATTTTTCAACCGATTTCAACAAAACTTCACTTTTTTTTTTTGGCAGGTAGTGTTTCTTATTGTCTTGCACACTTTCTTCTTTATTTTTACATTCAGAATGCTTTAAAAATTCCATTTACAAGACAATTGTTTATAATAAAATTCTATTCCATCGGTAGACTCATAACGATTGAAAACAATGTTTTTGTTTGAGTTTGGGTTTGACCAATTCGTAAAAAAAACAAAAAACAAACAAACAAACAAACAAAAAACTAATTAAGACTTGCGTGTCCGTCAACCTTCTTTGACAATTTTATTTTTCAGTCTTTATGATGGTCGATACTTGATCTATCTCTTACTGTTACATCCCCGGGCAACGCCGGGCTCCACTACCAGTCTTTAATATTCCCCACAACGTAACGTAGCTTCCCTGTGCATTTTCTATAAATACTTTCTTGGTAATTTTTGGGATGCGCTCTTATCTATTGTTGGGGTTTTTATTATTAATATTATTTTGTTTAGTTTCTTATAAATAGATTTATATTCATATTGTAAATACTCACTGGGGCTAGTTTGTTCGTTTTTTTAATTGTTGTTTTATATCCCCTCCTCCCACAAACAATGAATTGTACATATGGAGTTTAGTTAGAAACTTTCATGGAGACAATGAGGTATTATGGTGAATGTAGTAAGAAAGCTAAGTGAGGATGCGTCGTTTTGGTGTAAGGAATATTGTTACATGTTTGGGTCAGTGTCTGTGGCTAGATAAGTTTAACGTTAAGACAGAAGAAGACTGTCCTTTTTTCCCATTCCCCATTTCGGCCTTGTGCCACATTTTGTAAATAAATTACAAATAAATATCGCTCTTCACTATTGTGCCTGGACTTTCGGGATTTGGACACGGCACGAGATTGGCAACAAAGTCTCGTTAATTTACATTTGAATTGGTTAGATGTAACCGTAAGTTCTGTGCTAACCGTTTCTTTTCTCTCACTTCTCGCTCGTGGAACACTTCCGGCTTCATGCTTTCCGGCCAACTTTGATCTTCAAAAATTTAAATGCAATGCCAATCGTTATCTACTGTTGTCCTCGCTCCTTCATAATTGTTACGGGGTCCACCCCTTTTTCATATAAGTGGACTGCTGCCGTTAAATACCCAGGGTTACAGTCAGTGAGAGCAGTAGTCGTATAGCAGTCGGTAGTCGGTGAGTGAGAGAATATACGAACGGGGATAGAGTGAGGTAACCTCTTGTAGAAGTCAGTTACAAGCACGTAGACTCTAAGGATGTCCTACTTCGAGACTGTATATATCTATCTGTATTTGCTACTAACCATGTTCCTGGACTTACTAACAGTATTACTCTTTGTATGATTGTGTAAATACATTTTATTTCTTATATTTAAGTATTGCGTTTGTCATTCCTTGGAGACCGAATTCATCTCGGAATCGACAACAATAATGTTTCTGCTTTCTAATTTTTTTCACACCCTGTAACCCCTTGTGTCTTAGTGGCTTTACTGACTTTCTTGGCGTGAATTTGATTTTTAAAAAATCCCTGTTCTGCAATTTATTTAAACAAATCCGTTTTGTTGCGTAGAAAGGACGGCCGGTCTACTCTACACTAAAATGTTGAATATAGATTCTTCCTTTCTCTATGAGAGGAACGTCAGCTGATAGGACCAGTAGTTGCAACGTGAGTCGCACGCATTGCTGCACTGACTATGGTGTTCGCTATTATTGTATTATTAATCCATATGATTAAACAGTTTCTTCATTAATCTTTTGCTCCTGTGTTTTCCTTGGAATATTATTAACCAGAACTATAGAATTTATACAGCATTATAACAACTGTCATGGTAATTTTTCTGATGAACTTTCCTCTATGTTACCTTATGTATATGAAATTAAGCTAGATTGGCGAGAAGGTCTCGTCATTTTACAGTTGAAATAGCTAGATGTAACCGTAAGTTTTATGTTAACATTTTCTTCTTTCGCGCTTCTCGCCCGTGGAGCTCTCTTCCGGCTTCTTGCTTCCTAGTCAACTTTGATCTTCGAAAATTTAAATATAATGTCAATCGTTATCTTCTGTCTTCTTAATTCTTGTTTTTTTTTATTTTTCTCTCTCCTTGATAGTGTTTTTTGCCTCATATTCTTTCGCGTTCAGTAGCCCCCTAGCGTCTTAGTGGCTTTATTGCCTTGCTTGGAGTGGAATGATTGCAAAAAAATACATGGGATTCAATTCAACTACTGAGAGAAAAACAGGTCCTTTACACGTATACTCATTTCTACACAACCATCGCCGATCGGACCCAGGACTTTCATTAGTCGTGATGAATGGATGTTCCCTCAGCGAGGCCCCGTACATTCAGCGTCAAACCTCAAATGGAACTTGTACATACGATCCGCCGCTAATGATGCTGGGAAAATGATTAGTTCCCTGTAGCGCTCCAGCAAGTACCTTACTCCTCTTGATATCTTCTGCCTTTAAAAGTGCCAGTTCAGGTCGACAGTGGAGTAATACTGCCCTATATATGAACACCACTGTAAAAAAAAAAAAAAAAAAAAAATCGTTAACTGTGCTATTAGGTTGGTGCAAAAATAATGACGTAATAATGTCGTTTTTTGATGTTAAAAAGTACGTCACAAAACGACATTATTACGTCATTATTTTTACACCAGCCTAATAAATAAGTTTTTTATGTATCCCCAATTTTATGTTCGTATATTAAAAAAAAAAAAGGATATATTATTATTTGCGGGTGCTTGTGTAACAGGTTGCCAAAAGATAAACCATTTTATTTTGCCTTATAAGCATCAACTTCTACAATTATCCAACCTTGAATTGTATTGAAGCCATTGACTTGCATATTTTTCCTGTAAGGTGCTTGCTTGCAAAGTTGATAAGCTCGTCAGCCATAGCAATATGGCCCCTTTGACGAAGATAAGACTTACAGTTGCCGCTTTGTCTTAAACTCCACTTCGTCAAACACGTTCTGGAACAGCTATTACCTCCCTTTTTGTATTAAATTTCGTTCATTTCCGTTCGGTGAGCTCATATCAATACACTGATCAAATCCGTACTCTTAGGTCCGGAATAGGAGGGTAGGTTGGAATTAAAGAGCTGGTATGTTGAAAAATTAATTCAAAATTAGTTTGTTTACGAAAAAAAAAAGGGTTAGAATAAAAGAACAGGATGGAAAAGGTACAAAATGGAATGAACGGGGTGTCAGGAACAACCAGTGTGTACATTGGGAAAACGATCTGAATTTAAATAGCCGGGTAGGCACGTCTATTCCAAACGTGAGATACTTGATGAATAAAGAAAGGGGAGGGGCAAACAGAAAGATAAAATGAGAAAAACTTCTATGTAATGCGTTTCGTCCTTTAAATTTTCATCAAATGTATATTCTCCCATAGATAGATAGATAGATAGATAGATAGATAGATATGAATCATTGGTTTAAGACCAAACCGAGATAGATAGATAGATAGATAGATAGATAGATAGATAGATAGATAGATAGATAATGTATGCTTTTTGAAACTTGAACTATCGACTGCGTTAAAATGTTCAAGTTGAAATCGTTTGAATCGAGAACTCAAAATGTTAATCGATGACAAAGTGGAAACAGTTTTTTTTTTTTTTTTTTTTGCCTGTCATGCGCTTCGTTCGTTGATACAACTACACATGCGCACAAAGGTGCGGGGAAGCTGAAATTTTGAACTTCTGATTTTTTTTATATGTGTTTGAGTATTTAAAAAAATAATTTAAAAGTTTAAAATTTCAGCATCCTCTCTCCTTTGTGCGCATGTGTAGTTACAACAACGTAAACATCACGTTCGTCCGATGAAGTCCTAAAGGACGAAATGCGTCACATGAAAATTTGTCATAGACTTTCCTAAAATTGTTCTGATATATACAAATTATTATATCTTTTTCCCAACTAGAAATATGCAAATATCTATGGTTTCATCGCCAAATAGAAACATGCAAGTCAATAAGTGAACTTAGAACGTTAAAAGATCTATTTTTGATGAGTAAGTTTCGTGCAAAAAATTAGTTTGAAATTGTAAGAGCTACTAACTTAAAACAGCTATTAATATCTTCTTCAGTACATAGGCGATCATGGCTCTCCACAACTTCCTAACTTTTGTTTTTCTAACTAAATCTTGACCCTTTACTACATTTGTCTGTTCTGTCATTCACTCATAAAAATTAATTTTCCACCTGCTGCTCTTGTCTTCAATTTCTTGTTTGTTTAATGGCATATCAACACTTTTATAGGTCATTTAATTTTCTTGGGAGTTTTGAAGTCATAAAAATATAATATATGTTATTCAGCTTTCGCAATTGAAAACATGGTAGATGATACTCAGCTTACGTGCATATACATGTTTGTGTCTACATCATTACTAGAAGCGGTGATGTGTGTTTTTTTTGTTGTAGTTTTGTTGAAGTTATATTTTGAAACATAGTTTGATTAAAGAAATTGTAGAAATCTTATATGGATTAATGTTATGAAAGAGTTCTTTTATATTGGTTGGCTGGCTGATTTTGTTTAGTAGCATATCAATCTGTACGGATTATTTAATGTCAAAATCTAGTTTGTTTGAACAATTCCATGGCTTCAACTAAATATATTTTGAACGTAGTTATATGCCTTCAAATACAGAGAAAATGTATCATTGTATTTTATTAGGTTGGTGCAAAAATAATGACGTAATAATGTCGTTTTTTGACGTATTTTTTAACGTCAAAAAACGACATTATTACGTCATTATTTTTGCACCAACCTAATACTTAGAATCAAATCTTCAAAGGTTGGATTTTATATTAAGTTGGTGCAAAAATAATGACGTAATAATGTCGTTTTTTGACGTAACGTCAAAAAACGACATTATTACGTCATTATTTTTGCACCAACCTAATATTATAAATATGTATTATTAGTATATTTTATATAAAAATGAATTGCTGGTATTTTTACTATCAAAATGTATTTTTATATTTTTCATAGTGTTTGGGGGTTCTAATCGCCCATAGATGGGACCCTAACAGATGCTACTACCCCACGTAAGGGTGAACCTGGGAAGGAGAGCAAATTAAGAAGTGGTTCCACGCCCCTCAAAACCTCCAAACTCCCGATCAGAAGCTTTGCTGCCGAATATAATTTATCATCATACCCACTTCAATCCGTCTTGTGCGTGTAAAATTATCTAAGCTTTCTTTCTTCATTATGTGTCCCAGAATTTATATAAAAATGTATTGCTGGTATTTTTATTACAAAAAACTATTTTTATACTTTTATAGTGTTTTATTTGTGGGATTCACTATTTGTCCATAGCTGGGGTCCTAACAGGTGTTACCACCCCGGGTCAGGGTAGACCTGGAAACAACAGTAATTAAGAGGTAGTTCTACGCTTCCCAAAATCTCCACTCTCCCGATCAGAGGCTTTGCTACCGGATGTAGTTTATCATCATATCCACTTCAATCCGTCTTGTGCGTGTAAAATTATCTAAGCTTTCTTTCTTTATTATGCGTCCCAGTAATTTCAACTGTCTCTGGTTACAAGTATAATTTTCCTGGCTGTTTTGATTTTTCTTAATACTTCATTGCTCACAGCTGTTCATGATATCTTTTTAGAATTCTTCAGTGCGATCAGATCTTTGTCACTACAAGTCTGCTCTTCACCTGTGTACAACTGTTGTGATGTGGGGTCTGGTAAGAGACAACAATCAACTCGACAGTGTAAGTCGTGATTGTAGTAGTTATTTTCCAAGCGTAGCTTAGATGTGGCACAGGGCCGAAAGTATGGGGCATCCAGCGAGGATCGAACTCACTACCCAGATGTAATTGTTCTAGCGAGACAAGCTTGCTAATCATTACACCACTTCGAGGTGCCCAAGTCGTGATTGTAGTATTCAGTACTCAACTCGACAAGTCAATGAGATAATATTATTTTCTTCCTCTTAGACAATTATCCAGTACTATTCATCATGAATGACTAAGTCCATTCATGATAGCAAAGAAGGTAACTGGTTCTTACCACAACAGCAGCATAGATCATCAAGTATTACATCGAAATTAAGCACTCTTTATTTCTGACGAAATTTTTCCTATTTCTTAATACATCACTTAGTTTCTGGAAGACAAACTTCGCTATTTCTTTCCGCCTTCGTATTTCTAACCCCAGTTTCCGTCGTCTGTTAATACCCAGATAATAAAATCTTTGTACTTATTTTATTTTGACGTCAGGGATTTAACCTAACCTTCTTCGAAGGAAGGGGTACTTCTTTTGGGCGAACAGACCCTGGAGATCAAACACAATATAGTAAATCTATATAATACTAAATCTTTAATTTTCTATGTATGTTTGTTTATGAGATACAGCTTAAACGATACATAATACCCCAAACAATTTAAAATATTGTACCTTGACACTCTGCCGAAGCCAATGCCAAATTTCATTAAAAGTAAGCAAGTAGTTCTTGAGCTAGAGCCGTTTTTTCTGTTTTTAATGTTAAATAAAAAATTCAGTATTTGTTTTCGATACACATTATCAATCCGTGTATATAAACAAACACTTGCATATTATACTCCAACATTATGTCTGTGAAAAATAATAAACATTTAAAATACATTATAAAACAAATAAATTTACACATGCATAACACATGTATTTATACAATTCACTAAGCTACATTAAAACTTTGTTTATATACAATTACTTGAAAGGTTAAGAGGCTATGTGTCACATACTTGATAGTAAATAAATAGATGCACGCTGATTTGCTGCCGTTATATATTTTGAAATAAATATGAGGAAGAAACAAGTATGTATGATAAAAATATACGTGTTATTTTGAAAAAGACAACACGTTTTAAGCTATTACACCAAATAATCGGCAATATGTTAACTATAAAACTCAGTGGAACAGTAAACCTTCTTTCAACAGCTTAGTATCAGTTATTAATTTTGTATTCAAAGTACATTTTATGGAAGAAATATCAACTGATATCATAAAATGATTTATTTTCATAATTTAAATCAGAATATATTTTACTTAAGGCATTTTTGATATTTTCCATTCATTTTCGAGTCAGAAAAATTACTCATTATTAACTAATAATTAATTAAAAAAATATACTTATTATTTCGAAAAAAGACTAAACCCGTTTGAAGCTACTAATCCAAATTTTCACACATGTTATGAAGCCCAGTGTAACAATAAACGTTCTTTACCGTAAATATAAATTAATAATTAATTATTATAATTAATAATGAAAATGATAATATTGCTATCTCATCATTTTATATCATGAACTACTTTTAAAAGAAACCCAACTGGTTTATAAGTGGTCTATTATACCACTAAAGTTTTCGTACTACGAGGGTCATTTTCAGGCGTGTGAAAAAGTAATCTAAAGCGAAGTAAAGAAAATCCAAACTTTCTTAAGTAATTTTTTTTTTCTTTCCTTCACTTTACTTTTCCACCCATGAAGCTGATACATGTGAGTCGAAACCTTGGACACGGCCTTGACTTCGGATATTGTTTTGCTTCTGCAGCAGCCGGGGTTTGGAAAAGACGATGGATAAAGTAACTTAGCATGGCTATGATTAACCTCCAGGAGAGTGGCTCATTGTGCCTTGTCGGGCTAACTTTCTCGGTTGATATGAAGTGGAAAGACTATATTGAATCCATTGCTAAGTCTGCTGCTAAGAAAGTTACTTCACTGTGTCGTGATAGACATTTTTTCTCTCAAGAGTCTATCGTACATATCTATACGTCTACCACAAGTCCATGCTTCAAGTGTTACTGCTACATAGGGTCCGGTGCTCCTGTTATATATTTAGAGATTCTTGATAAAATCCAAAGAAGAATCTGCAATATTATTGATCCTGATCTGGCATCTCGGCTTCAGTCACTTTCCTACTGCCGTAACGTAGCTTCTCTGTGCCTCTTCTATATGATGGTCATTGAGTGAGATTGTAAGGGAAAGGTGCTCCTGTTATATATTTAGAGATTCTTGATAAAATCCAAAGAAGAATCAGCAATATCATTGGTCATGATCTGGCGCCCCCACCCCCACCGTAAAGTAGCTTCTATGTGCCTCTTCTATTAATACTTTAATCGTAATTTTTCGGATGAGCTCTTCGCTATAAGTAGCTAGACTATGAATTTAAGCACAGTACTAGAATGGTATCAAGGTCTCGTCAATTTATAGTTGAAGTGGCTAAATGTTATCTTCTGTCTTTCTGATTACTCCTCTCTTGTCTTCTATTGTCCTCGCTCCTTCATAATGTCTCTTTTCTCTAATTCTTTCACACCCCTTGTCTTACTGGTTTTACTTCTTTGTTTGGGGTGAATTCGATTTTTTAAAAAAATCCCTGTTCTGTCATTAATTTATACAAACTTGTTAGTTTATGCTGCTCCTCTTGCCCTTAATATGCCCCGTGAGTGTTAGATTCTCCATGCCTTCTTTCCTCATTCTGTATCCTAGAAATTTCAACTGATTCTATGGATAAGTTTCCTTGTAGTACCTATTTTATCTTAAAACTTCTTCGTTGCTCAAACGTTTGATCAGGGATATTTTTAAATATTCGTTAGTAGATGCATGTCTCTATCACTGCAAATCTCTTCTTATCCTGGAAAAATATTGCCCAGCATAACATATTAGATATTACATCACAGTTCAACACTCCTTTCTTCATTTCTAATGATTTTTTTTAATCTCTTGATATTTTGCTTAATTTCTGGAAGATATATTGCAGTAATGTTTTGTTACTACATTACCCAGATAATAAAATTACCGCACTTGATTAATTTTGATGTCCCCAAGCTTACAAATTGGGCTGTCATTTTTGCTAACAACCATGTATTCTGTCTTTTTGTAGTTAATAATTCTTTCCTTTACTATTTTGTCTTTTAATGGACCAATAAAACAAATTAGCACAGAAGTTATACAAAAATAGACATGGGTTGGATAGGAACGGTAATCTGTTCGAAACTGCACAAAGGGCTAACTTGCTAGAAACCGTCCCTAATATTATAAACGAATGAGACAAATTAGCTCAGTAGTAAGTATGAATTGGTATATGACTTGTGAGTATTAGATTCTCCGTGTCCTCAGTTCTCATTATGTGTCCCAGAAATTTCAACAGTCTATTTCTGATTGTGTGTAGAAGTGTTTATGTTGATCATATTTTCCTTAAGACATCGTTGCTCATGTGGTTCCGCGTGGGAGTTTTGGGGTGCAATACAGTTTAACATCTCTTATCTTTGATTTGGTCAGTGAGAAAAAATTGTGTGAAAAACTTCTGTCGGTGAATATGAATAAAAGTTTTCGGCTAAGACGATTGAAGCAAACATGAAAAGAGGTATTGTCATCCAACAATAGTAAAAAAAAAAATAAAATAAAAAAAAAAAAAACTGTTGATAGAACGAATAAACCAACGAAAATAGTCAATAAGAAGAGAAAAATGATTGAATGCCTAGCGAAAATCTTTCCGTTCTTTTTTTTTTTTTAAATCGGTATGGCGCTATGAAAGGCAGTAAAGCCACTAAGACACAAGGGGGTACAGGAAGTGAAAGAATTAAGAACAAAAACATTAATAATGAGCGGGAAGAGGAAAGGGTAATCAGGAGGACAGTTGATAGCGATTAACATTGCATTTAAATTTTTGCAGATTAAAGATGGCTGGAAAGCATGGAGCCGGAAGAGCGTTTCACGAGCGATAAGTACGAGAAAATAAACAGTTAAAATATAATGTCCTGTCACTGGATCTAACTAGCCAGCTTCACTGTAAATTGATGAGATCTCAACGCCAGTCTAGTACTGCGATTAAATTAAAAAAGTCTAGGTGCCATAATGAAGCGCTCATCCGAACAATTACCATGAAAGTATTTATAAAAATGACCATGACAGACAACCATACGGCGGTGGGAAAGTAACTTAAGCCGAGCCGCCAGATCAGGACAAATAATATTGCTGATTCTTCTTTGGATTTGATCAAGGAATTCAAAGTAAATAGCAGTGGCCCCGGACCTTATGTGGCAGCAATATTCTCACTTTTATTTTATTTTCGCACGTTGGATCAACAGTCATTTAGCACAATAGAGTATAATATGTATGCAACCAGTCCGGTGAAGACACAATGATGGTTTCTCCCGAATAAATCACAGCCACGTGTCCGAGACCAAAGCGAGCTTTCAAGCTGGACATCACTTGTGGTCTACTTGCCCAAAATAGGCAACGGATAAATGCTTCTCCACACTCCTTCTCGGGTTTTGAACAGGAGTACCATCCATTGTGCCATGTGTCCTTGAGAACACATGGCACAGAGGATAAAGGCGTTAGTTAGATCCAGTGACAGGACCCAAAGAGTGTGAGTTCAATACCTGGTTATGGCAGTGGAGAACTTGGAGAGGGGAATTAACAGGAGATAACTGACGTCCATTAAACACGTGGAACTAGAACAGTCTACCAACAGTGAGCGAAATAAAGGGTTCAGTTCGACATTCCAACCACCTGAAGAAGGCCGGAGCGTACAACGGCCGAAACGGTGTAATAAATATGGCACCAAAGATGAGGACAATAGTCCGAATAATGAAAAAATAGATAGGTTCGCCTATCGTCCGGTTCACACGACTCTACAGTCTTTTTAACAGAAGTATAGGCTTATCCCTTGTTTCCTGTTTAGGACTGGGTTTAAGCTTCCTTCTAAAGTCGACTTCAACGTTTACTCCTGAACTCTGAAAGTTTATTTACTATTTATTTGTTTTTTCGGGTTTTTTTTTCAATAATAAATAGGTTCACCTATCGTCCGGTTCACCCTCCTCCTCAGTTTTTTGAACGGGAGTAGAGGTTTATCCACTGCTTCCTGTTTATGATTGGGTTTCCGATTCCTTCTAAAGTCTTCTCATTCTCTTTCACTCCCAGCAGCCTCTTCGTCTAACTGTCATTATCAGTTTGTTCGAAGTTAATTGATTGAAAACATTTTTTATTGGCTTATTTTTCAACATATAATTTTATTTTACGACAAAGGTTACTCCTACAGCCATCATGAATTATTTTTCAAACTAATAAGCATATTTTTTATCATTTATTAGTTAATGATAAGTAATAATTATGGGGGTCCCAAAAATGACTGAAAATCAACAATATATATATATATATATATATATATATATATATATATATATATAATTATTTATTTTAAAAATTAATAACATAAATATGTTATAAAATCACTACAAAAATAGCCATTTTGTTTCAACACCCTTGGTGTCTTATCAAGTGATGACGTTAAATGTAAAATAAAAACCATTTATTTTACATTCGACGTCATCACTTGATAAGACACCGAGGGTGTTGAAACAAAATGGCTATTTTTGTAGTGATTTTATAACATATTTATGTTATTAATTTTTTAAATAAATAATTATATCTGCTCTACTTTGTATTGAGCACTCTTTTAAGAATATTAATTGTTGGTTATTGGAATTCATTCCATATACACAAATCATATACTTGGATATATATATATATATATATATATATATATATATATATATATATATATATATATATATATATATATATATATATATATATATGTATGTATGTATGTAATAAATCCTAATGAGGTTTCACCACATGGGATCATCTCCGGTGATCTGCTCACACTGATGATCCCATGTGTAGGTAGTACCTGTCTCATTATGATTTATTTATTTTACCTTTGCTCTACTTAGCGTATTAAGTACTCTTCGTTTTAACTTATTACTCGCTGGTTTTGTTTTTGTTTTGTTTTTGTTTTTTTTTTCTTTGTACCAGAGATTTAAGGTACTAGACGACTTCTTTCGCCCTGTTCGGAAGTTTCTGCTTCTTTCTATTTTTTCAAAATTTTTCCTCGGATGCTAATTTGTTGAAAATTGTGCTATCCAGGTTTTTTAACCCACCGAATTTAAATAGTGGTTAGAACGTTCTGATCATGAGATCCGGGTTCGAATCCCACCATGGTTGATTTGTCAGGAAGGAGACTTCCTGATGTTATCGGACTGGGGTGGGGATCGATCCCAGCGTGCGGTACCTTTGGAAAGAGCCTAAAAACCATAGCACAGGTTGGCCCATGCCTTGTGAGTGAGACTGGATAGAGAGAACCCTTGGACGCCGTCGATAGCTGTGTTAGCACGGAGTCACAGGATATCGTTGCCGCGGTCTTGAGTGTTCTGGCCTTGTTCAAATTGTTGATCACGCTAGATAACACTCTCTTTCCCAGAAACTGTAACTAAGGTTTGCTCAAACCACAGGTAGGCTCTGTGATTGTTGAATAAACACAAATGCACCTGGGAAAGCGTCTGCAAATAGGATTGGCTAGCCACCCTAGTAGACGGGCATCCTCGAATAAGAGTGTCCAGCTATATATATATATATATATATATATATATATATATATATATGCGACATTTTTATTTTATTGAACAGTTATTTTTATCAGATACCCATATTTGAGTAGACGCTCTGTTTATTTATTAAACAGTATATTTCATTATTTCCATCTACCGGCTTGGATATTCGAGAAATCTTATTAGAAAAATATGCCCTCTGCCTTATTAATTTTGTTCGGTGCAGATGACGTTTCTCTCTACGGTAAAGTTGTTGCTAACCAAGGCTATAGAACCCAGTTTGTTCTGCTACTCAACCCATAGCTTGTGGGGAAAAGATGGATTCATACTATCCCAAGTTTATTTGTGCGTAAATGAATGCAACGAACTCGACTGTAATTCGAACTCGGCTCTCCTATTTCTCATTACACCACAACTACATTCACCTTCTATTTTTAGACTAAGCTCAACTTTACAAATATCTACGATTGTGCCCCTATTTTAATTAAGTTGACAAACGTAAATATTTTACTAACAGCGCGTGCGCTTATCAAATCGTCAACCAGAAATTTTTTATCATGCAAGGGGTCCCCCAATTTAAATACGGCCTTGTGCCATGTTCCCTTGGGTTGGGCAGGCGGTGAAATACCTATCATAGCTATGCACAGAAAACGCTCTTGTTAGTTCATAGAAAGACTTCTTTTTTTTTTATTCAAACTCACAAATGACACACTCAAAGCCGGGCAAAAAATTCTACGCATACGTCATATTAAACTATGCAAAAAAAAAAAAAAAAAAATCTCACCTTTTTGTTAGCGGAAGTCTTTTTCTTTCTTCAGGAAGTGTCATTTTGACACGCGCGCTTGCACAGTCAAACTTACATATGTCATTAAGTCGAGAACCTACGCTCAAACTTACATTCATAAAATTTGCACACTGACCCACCTTTCTACAAACTTTTTCAAAGTGACCCGCCTGCATTGGTAAGTGTGTGTGTGTTTGTGTGTGTGTGTGTATACATACATCATTAGTTGAGATCTTAACACTCCAGCTAAATGTTACTGCTGCTGCTGCTGTCGGCCAACTGACAGCAACATTCTTCCTCTAACGACGGACAATTGGTCTATTTTAGTCTCAGTGGGGAATGAACAAGTTAGTCGTCATCGTTTATTTCAATTACATTTTTTCGCTGTTCATTTTCAGTCGGTGGGGTTAAATAACTAAAATAGAACTTAAAAAAAAATAGAGAGAAATTGTTGTTAAAAAAACAGAAAGTACAAAACACAAGAACACCGCCCTCAAAAAACCATAATTTCTCGCATGTTTTCAATGTATTGTAACAAATAACACACCTTAACAAGTGATAAAGGTATATAATGGACTCGTCCACTCACTTATAAACCTACACCCCCATTTCAGCTGCTTACTTCCAAGCACTATTTCTGTAAGGAGTGGTTGTTGTTGTTGTTGTTGGTGGGTTTTTTTTTTAATACAACTTTCGCTATGTCGGGTTACGATCAGAGCCCGACGCAGCGTTACACGATGTGGTTATTATTCACCGGACTGGCTATCGTGGTAATTACTACCGATCACCCCGGCTCTGCTCAGGTGTTAGAACCGCCAAATCTTAATTTAGCCGAAAGGAAAAAAATTACGGCTTCTTCAACATGTGGAGAAACGGAACATACCCCGGAGATGTACTGTCGGCTGACTGGGGTTACGAACAGCGCTTACGACAATTTGGTAATCAAGACCACCCCTGTGGAAATACAGGCTGGTCAACTTTGTGAATATTGCGACTCGAAAGTACCTGACCAGTCCCATCCGGCCAGCTATGCTGTGGACGGATCCGAAAAATGGTGGCAGAGTCCGCCCTTGTCCAGAGGCATAGAATATAACGAAGTAAACCTGACGGTGGATTTAGGTCAGGTAAGGGTGTCATCTTAAGATGTTTTTTTTTTTTTATCTTGATTGTGCCACTGGAGTAACAGACATGATTACCCGTGTGTATTTTGGTTTTGTGGGGGATTGTATATACATGTATTAAATATCTGTGTGTGTGTGTGTGTGTGTGATTGTGTGTGTGCGCGTGCGTGTGCGTGTGTGTGCTCACTGGTTATCAATGTGCTTGTTTATGAATGAATGTTCTGTAGTGTATTTATGAATCGGTGGTTGTAAGCATATACATATATACATACACAGACGCACACACACACACATATATCTATATATATATATATTGTGTGTATTTAGGCAGCATTTTTTCATTCATGCATGTTTCATTAAATAATATAGACAAGTGTTGTCTATTTATTTTATGTAAATTCTTTTCATAACGTTTGATAAGCTTAATAACATTATCATTAAACGAAGAAAGAAAATTACAATATTGATCCATATTTTATTTTATTTTATTTCTCTCATAAATATGTATCAATATTGTGATTTTCTTCGTTTAATGATAATTTTATTAAGCTTAACAAACGTTATGAAAAGAATTTACATAAAATAAATAGACAACACTTTTCTATATTATTTAATGAAACATATATATATATATATATATGTGTGTGTGTGTGTGTATTTATGCATGTATGTATGATAGGTTAAGGAACAAATAGGAGACGTTTAGAAATCACTTTTATTAAAGCTTCATCAGAGAATAATATAACGGAAAAAAGGATATTCATATGCATGTATGTATGTATTTATGCATATATGTATATATGCATGATTCATATATGTATGTATGTAAGTGTGTATGTATGCATATATGCATGTATGTACAATATTTTAAAAATGTTTTTTTATAAGTTTTCATGAAACCGAATATATTTGTGAGAGGCAAACGAATAAATACATAAATGAATAATGTAAATACTCAATACTTAAAATGAAGACTTTTTGAAATATCTTGTGTCTAGTTGTACATATATATATATGTGTGTGTATATATATGTATGTATATATTAGGTTGGTGCAAAAATAATGACGTAATGATGACGTTTTTTGACGTTAAAAATACGTCAAAAAACGACATTATTACGTCATTATTTTTGCACCAACCTAATATATGTATGTATATATTTATGTATATGTATGTATATATGAATATATATATGTATGAATATATATATGTATGAATATATATATGTATGAATATATATATGTATGAATATATATATATATATATGTACGTATGAATGTATATATGTATGTATGAATGTATATATGTATGTATGTATGAATATATATATATGTATGAATGTATATATGTATGTATGTATGAATGTATGTATGTATATATGAATATATATGTATGTATGAATATATATATATGTTTGAATGTATATATGTATGTATGTATGAATATATATATATGTGTGAATATATATGTATGTATGTATGAATATATATATATGTATGAATATATATGTATGTATGTATGAATATATATATATGTATGAATATATATGTATGTATGTATGAATATATATATGTATGAATATATATGTATGTATGTATGAATATATATGTATGAATATATATATGTATGTATGAATATATATGTATGAATATATATATGTATGTATGTATTAATGTATATGTATGTATGTATGAATATATATATATATGTATGAATATATATATGTACGTATATATGTATGAAAATATATATATGTATATATATATATGAATATATGTATGTATGTATGAATATATGTATATATGAATAAATGTGTATATATATATATATATATATATATATATATATATATATATATATATATATATATATATCTTTGTATGTATTTATATATAAATAAAAAGAAAGATCAGTAAGATATATAATCCGGTGTTCTTATAGATATTTTTGTTTTTACAAAATAGTGCTCAATGTTAATTACAGAACTAATGTCTTTAATTTAATTACAAAATTAAATTTGGACCTTCCATTTTTGAAACATGGTTAGAACTGTGTAGCGGAAAAACCATATTTTAAATCAATTAATTTATAATATCTTTGTATGTATATATATATATATTTGTGTATATATATGCATATATATATATCTATGTATGAATATATATATATGTTTGTCTATGTATATATATATATTTGTATATATATATGTATATATATATATATATATATATATATATATATATATATATATATATATATATATATATATATATAAATATGTCTATGTATATATGCATATATATGCGTGTGTGTTTATATATGTGTGTGTGTTAGTTTCTTAAAATCGTATATTGTTAGTCGCCGAGTTGGTCACATGACGCAGGTTCGAATACTGCCGGCGGACGCATTTTTTTCTCACAAGATTTCTCGAAATATTCAGGTCGGTATATGTAAATGAATAAATATACTGTTTAATAATGAAATGAAAACAGTGCATTTACTCAAATATGGGTACCCATTTATAAAATAACGTTTAAACAAATAAATTTAAAATATATGTGCCTGTATCTATGAATGAAATATATATCAGGCCTGACAATTGCGTCTCACCTCGAAGTGTTGGCTTCAATGTTCACTTTTATATATCTGTAACTATATACAAATATATATATATATATATATATATATATATATATATATATATATTAACACTCTCCCATTAGATAATTTAGAAAAATTTTGTCTACTTATTTTTAATAGGATCCTCTCGTAATTACGAGCATGTTTCTTAGTCTCCTTATTAAAGGAAGAAAGAAAATTACCATGTTGATGTATATTTATTTTATTCCGAGTACTTTCGACATTAATACAATGTCATCATCAGGGTCTTGTTTTTTCTAAGACAAAAAATTATTTTGCTCATCATTTTTGTAAGACAAGATTGTTGTGTTCATCTGAAAATTAAATTTTTACATGTGACGTGAAAAACATGGTAATTTTCTTTCTTCCTTTAATAAGGATACGAAGAAACTTATCTGTAATTACGAGAGGACCCTATTAAAAATAAATCAAAAATACTTGTCTAAATTATTTAATGAACCATGTCTTAATAAAAATATGCTGCAAAAATATACCCAATCTCTCTCACTTTCTCTCTCTCTTTACGGCCCGTCAAAAATGTGTAAATTTTTTTTCATTTTTTGTTTCAACCTTTGGAAGTAAAGTCTGATGATCCGCAGTCCTTTAAAAGGCCTGTGGTGAAATAATTTATTACATGGAACTTTAAAGTGGTTTGTTTTTATTTAAATTATTTGCTCTGGATTTACATTGCTCTCTGGATTTTATCCTCCTTAGGTTTACCCATACGGATTACCTAGTTTTTCATAAACTATATATATATATATATATATATATATATATATATATATATATATGTGTGTGTGTGTGTATTATACCACGATTATACCACGATTATCTATAAAATGTAAAAGAAAGTAAAAAATTATTATACTGAGGTGTAAATTTATTGTAAATTGATTCCCCTGCGGAAGCCAAAACAAAATATGCTCGTACAACATGATTTCATAATTTTTCTTTTATTATCCCTAACATTGAGTGGTTAATATGGACAATAATATTGGGGGGAAATCCAAATTAAGAATTTCAAACTAAATTTAAATTTTTTTTTTTTTTTCGATTATATTTATTTTGGTTTCTGGTGGGGTGATCAGTTTACATAACAAACTGAACCCCTATTAATTTTATCAAATTTAATTATTTTATTATTATTATTATTATTATTATTATTATTATTATTATTATTATTATTCGGGATCTGGTGTACTTATAGCAATATGAAAAAAAAAAGAATTGAAAAAAGAAAGTTATTTCTGGCCGTATTGCCTATCACACAACTTCACCTTTTTAAAAAAAATGTTTTTTTCTTAATTTCACTGTCGTCGTTATACATATGCCTCGTATGAACAGGCATGAATAAGGTATTACCTGCATGCATGGACGATTATTTAATGCTTGAAGATACCTGTCAAAATTTATTGTATCTATAATTCAAATTTGTAATAGGAAAATAAATATTTGTATATGTTAAGTGGGGGTTTATAAAGACTATTATATAGTTGTACCAATCGGTGGCATTTTATTTTTATAACATTGAAAAAATTGTATACATAGTTCATGTCTCAGCTGACAGTTATTCTAAGTAGAATTTACAATTATATCCCTAATTCTAATGTTTTGTTCGTTTGCTTAGGGCCATTTAACGAAGCTGATAGGAAGTCCTCTTCTATGTGCCGTGACCCTTCTGGATTCGGCGTTTATGTATCTCCACTACTTCTTCTTGTCCTTTGTAGCTCTAAGTAAACTTTGTCTTCTCGCTATCTCTCGTAAACTCTGTTCTGCCAGCCATTTATATAGCCTCATTAGAAAGGAAATGTTTAATTTTAAATTTTATAGACTGCTAGCTGAGTAACGAATATTTTACTTTTAATTAAATAATTTATCACTTATTTACAAAGTTGCACATTACGTACAAAGCCGATATCGCATTTCATGCCCCTTCAGGACGTTAGTGATCATGGCTCTCCACAATTTCCTGTCCTTTGTAGCTATTAGTAAATTTTATCTTTTTGTTATCTCTCCTAAAAAAAACCTGTTCTTACCTCCATTTAAACAAACTCGCTAGGTAGGGTGGGTATATACTGTTTTCTTCTGTCTTCAGTATGTGTCCTGTGACGGTCAGATTTTCCAAGAATATGACACAAAGTCAAGTTTAAGGTAGAGTTTCGGACAGCCGTTAAAAAATCTGCTCAACCTCCCATCGGTACTTCCACTTTTGCGGGTGCCTCAGGCATCCACTCCCGAAGAAGTGAGGGTAAGCTTAGTAAATGCTAACACATACGTCATGTTAAATATTAATGGATATTATTCATATTATTAATTTTGCTCTCTTCGGATAACCCTTTGTAAAAAAAATAAATAATTAAAAATTGTAGGGTTTGTGTCACATTCTGTTTTGGCGTGAACGTGTAGGTAAAGTCCTACTATGCTTAACTTAGAGACCAGATGCGCAGCATTAGAAATAAGAGGTAAATTGATTTAATTTTCCACGTGGGTACGACCTGTTTTACTTTTACATTAAAATCAGCATTCGAAATTTTAACATTTACAAGATGTGTATGATTCCTATCATGTTACTCACATTTCAGTTGCATTCCATTTACGCTGGCTGCGTTTCATTCTCTTTGTCACGTTGATTATTAGTACAACCGTTTTTTCTCAAGGAAAGCGTCAAACCGAATGAAACGCATCCAGCGTGAATGGCATGCAACTGAATCGTGCGTAATATGACGGTGATCATGCTCATCTTGAAATTTTCTGTTAGTTGCTTAGTTACTAATTAATCAGTTTATCATAAATTATATAGAACTATTCTGGGACAGGAAGTTAATAGTTTGAATATGTAACTATCCTCGTGTATTTTAAGAGTCGAAAGGTCGGTGAATTCTGAATATATTTTTCAGAATGTGCACCTTGAGATGTTCGTCGAAATGACAGTCGTTTGTAATAAAATGTCCCCGTCGAGGTCACATTGTTGTGTCTAACATCATACATGTGACCATTAAATCTTTTATTTAATTTTTCCGTTGTGCAACCCACATAAAACAAGTTATAATAATAGTAGTAGTAGTATTAGTAAGCATAGAATTATAATAGTATAGGTAGTATTGGTGATAGTAATAAAAACAGTAGGAATACTAATAATAAAAGTAGTCGTAGTAATAATAATAACAGTAGTGTAGGCCTCCGATTATCTCGCGAGATAAAGATATTGCTCAAAATTCAGTCCTTTGATGATGTGACTAGAATGACCTCTTCAGGACGCAGGCATGGGCGATGGTATATAAGGCCGTGTGCTGTCCAGATTATATGCACCCAACTCACTCGTACCGACAACATCATAAGGAATACAAATAAATGTATGTATTAGGTTGGTGCAAAAATAATTTCGTTTTCTAACATATGTTACTATGTGAGAAAACGAAGTTATTTTTGCACCAACCTAATAAATGCCAAATAACAGTGCCCGTAGTAATCGTAATAGTAGCAGTAGTAATATTATTATTATACTCAAATACGAGTATCCACTAAAAATAACGTTTAAAGTGATAAAAATCTACTGGATTAATAAATAAATTCATTCTAAAAATTCTCTTTGTTTACAATTTGGCCTTGTATGACTGACTGTTGGTTCAAGCGTGCCGGGTTTAACGGTAACTCTTTTTGCCCTGGGAGACGCAGTTTCAAATCCTGAAAGACAGTGCATGTTTTTCTTTAGTAAGACTTCTCGAACACTTAGGCCGGTAGGCGAAAATAAATAAATATACTGTTTAATAAATAAACAGAGCGCCTATGCAAATACGCGTATTGACTAAAAATAACATTTCAGGAGTAACAGGAAAACTGTCCAAATCGTGTAACAGCAAAATTAAAAATTGTCCAATTGTTAGATTAAGCTCTGAATTGTTGTATTTTAGCAATGGTTAAATACACCTTACTCCGATGATTTTATAACACTACTAGTCTCTACTTTAAGAAATAAGAATGTATAATTATTCTCCATGATTAACAGAAGTATCGTGAGGAAATCGATCATAAACGAAAATGACATGTTCATCATTAATTAATCATAGCTAAGGATCGGAAGCTCATGAAATATTGAAATTAAGTTCAAATATACATACATACATACATACATACATACATACATATATATATATATATATATATATATATATATGATTTTATGGTCATTTTTCAACTTATTCAAGATGACATTCGCCCTCTTTAACTTTCTGTCCTGGAGTAATAAAGTGCCCCACAGGTTTCATGTACGATTTCATTTTCAAGTCCTTTTTCACTGCTCTTTGGACTGTCATAGGTGAAACTACTTTCTCACGTACCAAACATCATATGCACTGAGTTGGATCTTTTCTAATTGATATCTTTAGCTCTAAGTTGAAATGGTGATCCCTCTTCCTGTTGTTACCTCCTGATACAGTTTTCCTTTTTTTTTTTTTAAATTTATTCATCGTTCTTTGATGGTTCTTGAATCGATTTTGAAGATGGAAGCCGGAGTATGAATGTTGGTACTATTACTGAAGGTCTAAATGATCTTTTTCCTCTCACCATTGCTAAGTTGGGAAGACATAATGAGGCTCACACAAAATGATTTTAACCTGTTCACTTTCTAGCTGAATAACTCAAAGGTTTTTTTCAGTGATTCTTACGACAAATGATGTCAAGATGTTGAAATAGCTTATATGAAAATCTGGAAAAAAGAAACTTTTAGATATTAAACATCTTGTGGGATTGATAAGTATAGTGTTACACGATTTTGACAATTTTGCACCCGATATATATATATATATATGTATGTATGTATGTATGTATCTAAGTCTAATTAAAGCATTATAAATAAACTATCAACTGGTGAACATGGCTATCCCGGCGAACAGTGCAAACGTGAAGGTGAATGCGAAATTCATGAACTATTCAGGAGCTGATAAAGATATGGACTATGACTTAGGATCTCGCTCGTCATAATAGGTGTCAGAAACAATTGAATTGAGATTGGATGAATTGAGTATACAAGAAGTGTTGACATTGCCCAGACGGTAGCGCCAGTGACTGTGCAATGATCTGGTGGACTCCCACCAAATCTATAATACAGGGCCCCCACTCTACTGATACATTCGACATCTTACTTATTATAAAACGCAGATTGTATGTGTGTGTGTGTGTGTGTGTGTTCGTTTATATATTGGATCGGATTTCCTACATTTTTCAACCGATTTCAACAAAACTTCACAGGATTGCGTAAAATAACTTTGCGGTGGTTCTGTCAGCGCCAAAAATGGGAAAAACACAATTGTTTTTGCACGAAATCAATTTGAAAACACGATAAAACACGATTCAGTCGCCAGAATGAAAGGGGGACAACTCATATCGAGTTACACTTATAAAACCCAGGTTGTTTGTGTGTGTGTGTGTTTGTGTGTGTTTGTGTGTGTGTGTTCGTTTATATATGGGATCGGATTTCCTGCATTTTTCAACCGATTTCAACAAAACTTCACCTTTTTTTGGCAGGTAGTGTTTCTTATTGTCTCGCACACATTTTTCTTTATTTTTACATTCAGAATGCTTTAAAAATTCCATTTATAAGGCAATTGTTTATAATAAAATTCTATTCAATCGGTAGAATCATAACGATTGAAAACAATGGTTTTGTTTGAGTTTGACCAATTCGTAAAAAAAACACCAAAAAAACAAAAAAAAAACCTAATTAAGACATACGTGTCCGTCAACCTTAAACAATAATCTTTGTCAATTTTATTTTTCAGTCTTTATGATGGTCGATACTTGATATATCTCTTACTGTTACATCCCCAGGCAACGCCGGGCTCTACTGCTAGTTATGGATAAAACATAGTGAATTTTATATAGTGTTTTTTTTTTCTAGACTATGCATGGGCAAAACAAATTCACAGATTTCAACGAAAAAACAAAGAACCCAGAATGACGTCAAAATCCGCAAAAGGTTTTTTTTTTTTAGCCTTTAATAATCAGTTGTAGTTTAACTTGTGATGTATATACATGTAAGTAGAATAAAGATAAGATAGCAAGGGTCTCAAAGCACTGTCCGGGGAACCCCAATTAAGCTTGATCCATCCCCCGGTATGCACTGACTATGCGTTGCGCAGCTGGGGATGGCATGAATATTGAGAAAAGTGGCGAAGAAATGAGGAAATTTTCTATTAATCTTCAGTGTTGACCACTGGAGATCTTGTGTAAATATGAAAATGCAGAAATATATATATATATATATATATATATATATATATATATATATATATATATTAGGGAAGAGAGAAACCGCAAACGTTTTTGGTTATAATGTGAATTTTTAAAAATATATATTATACTTTATTTTCCATATTTTTGCTACACGTGCTTCCGGTCTTGCAACCTTCATCAGGCAAAGAGTGGTTATTTCCACATATTATTATAAGGAATTAATTTTCCTTAAGTTTACCGATGTTTAACCCTTGTCTTTTCTGTGTAGTAGTAACCAATATTTTTTCTTGGACTGGTGGCAAAAGTATTCTTCTGCTTAAGGGGTAATAAAACAATTAGGATTGGTCAGAGAAAGGGCGAAGGAAGGTGGCCATCGTTCTTATCTTTTTATGGCCCCTGTATCTTCTTCTTAGACCTATCTCCATTTTCGTATATTGTGTGTGCATGTGTGTTTTTGCTAGTATGTGTATGCATATCCCTTCTCCATACATATATACTGTTTTATTACAAGCAATTAGTGGACCACACACACACACACAAGTATCTATGGAGAACGAATATATATACACATACTGGCAAAAACAAACACAATAGACTACCCACAAACGCACACACGAACCCTGAACAGCATAGGAAGTGTGTGTATGTATATATATATATATATGTATATATTAGGTTGGTGCAAAAATAATGTCGGTTTTTGACGTTAAAAATACGTCAAAAACCGACATTATTTCTGCACCAACCTAATATATATACCAAGAGAATTTAGCTACATCAGACATGGCTCTCATGTCGTCTGCTCTTAACTTGATCGTTGTTAATATGTATACTTTGTCTGGTCAATTAAGATGTTCTACAGTAAATATCTCATTCAAAGCTACAGGTTTTCTTTGTCAGTTGCCTGACCGTAACCCTTAATTCTGCGTCTCTTTTCAAGGGCAGCTGTATCGAGGTAGCATGTTTACCGCATGTGCAGCGTGTTGCATTTTCTTTTTTAAGTTTGCGGTATGAGGTAGCCAAGGCGACTTGGGAGTTATATCTAAATACTTGGGAATATTTTCAATCTGTGACCGTCTAAGCGGACTGCGTTAATCAACCTGAAGATACAGATGAACCTCCATTTAACGGACTAATAAGAGAAGGGTTGTCCGTTAAAGCCATTTGTCCGTTAATTTGAAGCACTTTTTTCGTGGCCTAAAAACTCCCAGTACAGAACAAAATTATTGTAAATATATATGTATATGTATTTTATTTTTAAGTTACTATAAAGTAACTCAAAATAAATTACACACACACACACACACACACACACACACACACAGATAGGGAGATGTCATAATGAAGGGTTTGACAAAAAACAATATTGTATACTATACTAAAATTAGTATAACATGTTCAAGTGACGGTGTGTACACGACGAGCGCTCAAGTAAACAACAGCTGTTATTCCCGGAACTACCAGTCTCTGTCTGTTGATAGCGCCAGTAAACAACAGCGGCCAATTCTGGAACTAATGGATTTTGCTGGCTACGCGCGGGCGTTTTAAGTTCCAGCAGGACACTACCATTTTTCTGCAGATTTTGTCCGTTAAATCTGGAGTCCGTTGGTTTCGGGACCGTTAATTCAAGGTTTTACTCTATTTCTAACTAGTCCCCACCTGCATGGTTATTCACTGACAGCATATCGCACACATTTGGCTCTGAAGCATTTCCCTGATATAGACTTATTAAACTCAATGTAATTATGGGTTTCATATTCATTTGTACCTCAGCGTCATTTTGGTGACATGATACTCTCTAACTTGATGATGATGATGAGCCTTGTATACTGTTCTCAGACGGGGTGTCAGTATATGTATATCGGGCTTTGTATTTTGTTTTATATTATATACATGGTCGCTTGGTTAACCGAGCGTTTAGAACATTCGCTTTCCAACCATAAGAAACAGGTTCGAATCTGATCAGGAAAGTGACTTCTTGATGTTATTGGTCAGGAAGAGGCGATCTCAGCATGCGGCAACTTTGAAAAGTGCCACGGATTGACCCCACCACGGATTGACCCCACCACGGATTGACCCCATCACGGATTGACCCCACCACAGATTGATTCAAGCCTTGGGAGTGAAACTGAGTTGACAGGCTCTGCTGAAACAAAACCTCAAGTCATTGTCGGTTTGTGCGTAATGGCATTGTTAAAACTGTTAATCATGCCAGATAATGTGATCTCTCACAGAAACTGTAACTAAGGTTGCGGCTAAACCACAGGTCGGCTCTGTGGGTGTTGAACAAGAATAAATGTGACAAAGGGATTGGCTAGTCGCCCTACTAGACAAGCATACTCAAATACGAGTGGTCAGTCACAACTACTGTCCTCATCATTGTTGTTATAACAACGTTTAATCTACATGTGGGGCGGGGGTAGATTGTTCTCGTTTCCACTACACATGTCTAGCGATATCTGGTCTAGTTCTTAGTTGAGTAATGCTCAGTTATTGCTCGCCCCGTTTCCACTCCTCCCCGGTCTTTTGATCAGTAGGGGTTTATCCCTTGTTTCCTATATCTCAGCCAAAACTATGAATTTTGATTTACTATTGTTTTCCTTTCTCAAAGGGAGTAGATGGGTTCAACTATCGTCTGGTTCACACGTCACTCTGGTTTATTTGAACAGGAGTAGAAGTTTATCCTTTGTTTCCTGTTTTAGATTGAGTTTCTGGTTCCTTGTAAAGACTTCTCATTCACTTTCGCTCCCAGCAGCCCCTTACGTCTTAGTGGCCTTATCGCCTTCCTTAGACTGAATTGATTAAAAAGAAAATACACACTGTCCGACTCAGGAATTGAAGTAAAAGAACTAATATAAATAAGAGATATCTATTAAAGGGCACTTTTGATTATTTACGGCTAATTTATTTAAAAAATGCACTGACTATTGTTTGCGTCACGTGGCAATAATTATAAGTAAAACGATGTATTAGAATAAGTAACCAAGTAATTATTTTAAGTTCTCTGAATATGCGTGTTTAATTTTTATATTTGTCGCTTGATTAAAATATCTTGTTTTTACTTATTCAGTTGTTTTATTTTCAAATGTTGCACGTTTTTTCTACATTTGATTTACCGCATGCTTATTTTATTATTGTCCTAATATTTTCAATCTTTAACTATAAGTTAGGCAATTTCTACATTATTTCTAGACCTTTGTTGACGTCGCAAATTTGAAATTATTTGCACGCCTGAACATATCGACACACACGCAATCGTTCGTCTATCGTTCTATTTCTTCTCTTTCTCCTTCTCTCACTCTCTCTCTCTCTCCACGCATATTCTCACTTTTTCGATTTTATACACATTTCTATCTCTCTCTCTCTCTCTCTCTCTCTCTCTCTCTTCGCTTTCTTTACTCATACTCTTGTTCTGTCTTTTCACACGCTAGATCTTTCTTATACTCCGTCTTTTTCACATTCTCTCTTTACACACTTTATACACTCGTTCATTAACCCTCTCTCTTTCTTTTTTCACCATCTTTCTCTTCACGTTTTCTCTCTCTCTCTCTCTCTCTCTCTCTCTCTTTTCACGTTCTCGATCTCTTTTCATTTGTTCTCTTTATTTACAGACTCTCTTGGCACTCATTCATTTTAGACGTCCTCTCTTTTCACTCCCCTTCTATAAACACACTCTATCTCTCACGTTTTCTCTCTCATTTCCACGTTATCTCTTCGCTCTCTCTTTGATTCTTTACTTTTTATTTCATTTCTCCCCTCCTCTCTCTCTCTCTCTCTCTCTCTCTTCATACCTTTCTCTTCAGTTTCGCTGTCATCCTTCATTTTCTCTCGACTTTTCATGTTCTCTCTCTCTCTCTTTCTCTCTAGGCGTCTGCATGTCCACTCTTTCTCTCTCTTTGTCTTTCTTCTTCTCCCAGTCTTTATTTTCTTTCTGCTCTTGCAAATGAACGCAGTCACTCTCGAACGAAGATCTAGAACTGTGTCCTGAATTTATACCTATATACACTTAATCAGGCGCACTCACCTGTAATTTACCTATGAACAAGTGCAATATACACATGTCTAGCTTCTCTACACCCATGACATTTGAACAGACAGGTAAATATGACATTTTACACCCACAAATATATGTAAAGCAACTTTATTTAGAAACTTAAGTATGCCTACGCTTATACATATTAAAAACATCTTCGTTTTTGTGCCGTGTTCATTCAGTACGTGGATTATTAGGACTCTCCACAACTTCCTATTATTGTAGCTTGAAGCAATGTTTGCCCCCTTTACTACTCCCTTATCCCTGTTCTGCCTAGTCATTTAAAAACGCTCATTAAGTAGCCTACTCGCTGTTTTCCTCAGATTCCTTATGTGTGCCAAATTTTCCAAGCCCTCTTTCCTCATTGAATTTCCCTTGTATAATGCGACTCCGATTTCTAAACAATACTAGTAGGCCTACCGTAGTCAAATATTGCCTACTAGGCATCATTCTGGATAGATTCTATAGTAAATAAATGCTTTTCATTATTTTTTGCATAAAACTACTCAAAAATGATAAGGAAAACCACTTACCGTAAATTATCTGATACGAAGATTTAGATACCGTACTTTTGTTTGCGTTCATGCCTGACTACGGTAGCTTCTTTTCTCAGCATTTGTCTCATATGTAGTCTTTCTTCCCTTTTGTCGCTACATGATGAGCAAAACCTCATCCACGTTTTAACCTCGTAAAAACATTAACCGCATATAGTGTGACCTAATAGGGCAGTGTAATGGTTAGAAAGCTTGTCTAACTAGAACAATTACGACTGAGTAGTGAGTTCGATCCTCACTGGGCGCCCCATACTTTCGGCCTTGTGCTACATCTAAGCTACGCTTGGAAAATCACTATAGTGTGACCTACTATTTATTAGCATAAAAAAAAAAGATAATAAAAACACCTGTATATACAGTAAGACAAATATCAGTATATTTAATTAGATTTTCTTTAATCGGATATAAATCTACAAATTGTTCGTGATACTTGATGTTTCTCCACGTTAACACATCCAAACAACAATCACGTTCTGATGTTGCTTACCGTCTGTGATCTCACGAGAACAGATGCTTTCACCGCGAATCAATTATAAATCATCAGTCGGTCACCGAGAAGAATTTTCTCACAGGGTACAAAGATTCATTCGTAGTGGAAGGGGGCTTTTCATTCGACTTAAGCAAACCTGTTTTTATTCCCTTCGATTGTGAGTGGTTCATGTAAGGCTCACGCAAACATTTCTGGGCTCTTTTTGATGCACTGGTCCCCCTTTGAACACTCTGGTCTGGGTACGATTTACATCTGACACTCCCCCGTCCCTCAAAGGACTTGTACCTAAAATAAAATTAATAAAAAAACGAATTCAAAGCAGATATATTTTTCTGTTACTTTAACGGGTAACAACCGCTTAAATGGAATCGACAAACCGGGTTCAAATTCTGTATGAGGTTGTTATGTTTATTTCACAATAGCAGTAGAGCCCGGCGTTGCCCGGGGATGTAACAGTAAGAGATAGATCAAGTATCGACCATCATAAAGACTGAAAAATAAAATTCACAAAGATTATTGTTTAAGGTTGATGGACACGCATGTCTTAATTAGTTTTTTTGTTTTTGTTTTTGTTTTTTGTTTTTTTGTTTTTTTACGAATTGGTCAAGCCCGAACTCAAACAAAAACATTGTTTTCAATCGTTATGAGTCTACCGATTGAATAGAATTTTATTATAAACAATTGCCTTGTAAATGGAATTTTTAAAGCATTTTGAATGTAAAAATAAAGAAAATAGTGTGCAAGACAATAAGAAACACTACCTGCGAAAAAAAAGTGAAGTTTTGTTGAAATCGGTTGAAAAATATAGGAAATCCGATCTCATATATAAACGAGCACACACAAACACACACACACGACCAACCTGGGCTTTATAATAAGTATAACTCGATATGACTTGTCCCCCTTTCATTCTCGAAACAGCGATACCTCTTAATCGTGTTTTCAAATTGATTTCGTGCAAAAACAATTGTGTTTTTCCAATTTTTGGCGCTGTCAGAACCACCGCAAGGTAATTTTACGTAGTCCTGTGAAGTTTTGTTGAAATCGGTTGAAAAATGTAGGAAATCCGATCCAATATATAAACGAACAGACACAGACACACACACACACACTCATACACACACACACAACCTCGGTTTTATAATAAGTATGATTACTACCTCTGGGAAAGACATGAACCTATCACGAGCATTATATCATGATCGTGATTATTATATAAGATTACGATATAGATCATCAAACCATATAATAATTATCAATGTGTATTTATTTATTTCCTGTCCCATCTGTAATAGCAAGGGAAGTAAATCAACTTAAATTAGTAAATTTATGAATGATTACTTCCCTTAATGGGTCTTTTTAATAATCTATACAAATAAAATATTTATCTGAATTTAGACAAAATAAATTCCTGAGCAAAATGAACCATTTAATTAATCAGTACCTTTACTCTTGCGTTTCTTAGATTACAGTCTTATTTGTTCAAGTCTTTCGTGTGATACTTTTTGTCTATTAAATGATAATATTACTTTAACTTGATCTTCAAACAGATTTTGTCGTCGCCGCCGCCTTTGTTGTTCTGTTGCTAATCTTTTTCTTCCGAAAGATATTTCCATTTCATTGTTATATTAGACACGTAACATTTTTTTAAGATGAAAAGGTATTGAACAAAAAGCGATTTAATGGCAGGAATAATCATTGACCCATAGATACCATTGCCAGGTGTAATCATTGAATCATAGATACCATTGAATACCGTTTCATTTATATTAAAAAAAATATAAATGGAACAGTTTAATTAAACGTTTCATTGGTCTCTATTTTAGTTGTAAATTCTTTATCTCCGCTTCATTGAATCTTAATACATTGTTTCAAGACTTTCGTTTCATTGAATCTCACTATTAAAATTTATTATTATTATTATTATTATTATTATTATTATTATTAAACCAGAAACCTAAGGTCAAAAATAGCTTAATGATATTTTCTACTGATCATTTTTTATAAAAAAAAAACCCAAAAAAACAATAATCACACGCAATAATAATAATAATAATAATAATAAAAAAATCTCGAAAATGTGGCATATGGGAACATCAACAATCCCTGTTGTAGATGGAGCCCTAGGACTGGTTGGAAAAGATTGCAGTAGACTAATTGAAGGGATTCCTGGAAGTCCATGCCTCAAGGAGATACAAAAAATTGTTCTGACAAGTACAGCCGGCACTTTACGAAGGGCTTTATCTATGTAATATTTTTTTTTTTTTTTTTTTGTCAGTGGAAAGTGTCATGATGCCATTTCTAACCTTGGGTCCCTGGGCGGGACCCGGAAAGAAATGTGTAAACGCCAGAAATCAAAGAAAATAATAATAATAATAATAATAATTATTATTATTATTATTATTATTATTATTATTATTTACTATCTATGATATTATATATGTTATCAAGATATATTACCATGTAATTTAGTAGAACTTATTGCATTATTTGGAGAGGATATGGGCGCTGCCAAGGAAGACAATTTCCTCGAGAAATTCCGTGAAGAATCCAGTTTGCTGCCAATGTGTTTTTATTTTTATTTATATAATTTTATACTTCTCCTTTTAAAATGTGTACCCCACTCCAAAACAAGCACTCATACGTTGCCTTTCCCAAACTAAGGTAAATAACTATGCCATAACAGTCTTCTATAGTGCACAGATTTCTGAGCACAAAAAAGCAGATTGATACTTCTGGTCACCAAAGTTAGACTGTGCAAATTCCACTCCTTTTAATGACAAAAATAAAATAAAATAAAATGAATAACTTTTGCCTGTTCTGTGGGCGAAGTGGTTGTGAATTTGCCTTGAGCACTCCAAAAGTTAATACTGGAGTTCAGTTCGATTTTGAACATAGAGGATTCTCAAAAAAATTCGAAATTAGGGCCGTTGTAAAAATTCGTCGTCCCAGGACGAAAATGGTGACAAAGGTGAAATTTTTTTATTTCGAGAATAGGAATCTGTTTTAATTTAAAGAATAGAAAGAAAAAAAAAGACAATTAAATTATTTTTAAAAAATTCTCAAATTTTATTCCAGCTTGGAAATTTCGTAACTGTAGTCATTCTTATTTGCACACCCTGTGATACAAAATGGAGAATTTTTGCTATGCTCTGTTTGTTATATAAAAGGATAGTTTGGGGATAAAGTAAATGATATTCTGAATGGAGAAATTATTTTATTCAGTTATTTTAAATTAAAATACCTTCATAGTTGTATATCAAAAGTGATACGTCGAAATACATTCAAGTCTTGGGACAACAGTTTTTTTTCAAAGAACGAGATTAGAACTGCACTATCTTCCTTTTTCCACCCACGTACACTTGTAAAATTTAATGCAATATAATTATTAAAAAAAAAATCTGTGTGTGCGGAAAGCAATTTTATTGTACAAATTCTATAAACTTGACAAAATGAATTAAATAGTGCCTCTAATATAAAATGGGATACACATAGCTTCTTTATTAGTTGTGGTCGTTTCTTGTAAGGATTTGTTTCTATGCAAAAAGAAACTTAAATATTTGACAACCATCTTGTCTTGGCGACCCAGACCGTCAGCCGGCCGGCCTTTATATAGGTCAGCTGAATTTAATATGGCACTGGTGGGTATGGACGGACACTCCTTAACTAGGTCACCTGCATACTTTTACACTGGTTCTGTTCAGGTAAAACTGTACTTACCAATAACTTGCTCAAGTGTCCCCTTAAGATTGTACATTCGTGTTTTTCCTCTTTTTTTTTAATAGACGAGACTTTTTTCACGCCCATTTTATTTTAAGTAAAAAGAAATTGTTTGTTATCTGTCATATTCCAACTATATTATCACAAATAAGATCATATATACCAAATAAAATTTTATTAGGATTCTTCTTTTGTGATGTGTCCCTTCGGGACGTGGGTGATCATAAATCTCGACAACTTGAGCTTACGGCAATATCACGTAGAAACATCGGTTCTCGTCCGATCACCGAAGTTAATCTATGCCGTGCTCGATGGGTGACGTTTTGGGAGTACCAGGTGCTGTAAGTTTGGATGTACGGGTGGTGTAACGGATAACAGCTCTGAATAAAAAACCGGAGAAATTCTTCATGCCCGACTTACATTGTTCACTATAAATATTAGCATGCAAGGAGATGGGTGTGTATAAAAAGTAGGGTGAGATCTTCTATGTGTCGTGTCCCTTCAGAACATCTCCTACAAATACCTGTCTACAACTACCTATCCCTTGTGGCACTTAGCAGTTTTTTTCTCTCTTAGTAAAGGCTACCCGTTCCACCATCGATTCGCACAAGCTGGTCAGCTACGCGAACACGCATCGGACGAGCGAAAGATGCCTTCCAAAAGCCAAGCAAAGGGCTGAGAAAGAGAAAAATCTCATTAGAAACAAAGAGAGCTGGATTATTTTGATGTACATCCTCTTCTATGGTAGTGAATCATGGACAACCTTCCTACAGATGAGGAGAAAACTAGAGGCAGCAAAAATACCGTTCTACAGAAGGATGCTAATAATTCCACGGACGTAGTGAGTAAGCAACAAGACAGTCTTAAAGAAAATGGCAACAGAAAGAACTGCATTTCCGGGATGAAAAAGGAAATATGAAAACATATAGATATGTTGTAGCATACCTACGGACGATAATGGATATGCCCCCATTCCCATAAATGTAGTAGGGAATACTGTACGTGGTCTATAGTTGGAGATTCGTCTCCAGCTGTGTTGGTCAAGCTCACTGCCCCCAAGCATAGAGGATCCCCAGACGAGACTATGCCGGAGGGCAGAGTCTCGTCTCGGGAAGCAGCTACCCGACGCCGTTTTATACGTTTTATATGGGGTCTACGTGAAATTTTTGGCCGAGCTTACGGGATCGGATACCCCACATTAAATTCGGCCGTATGCCACATTTGACCGCGTGGGGCGGTTGTTAAATATCCTAGAGTTGGAGATTCGTCTCCAGCTATGCTGATCAAACTCACTGCCTCCGGGCAGAGATGATCCCCAGACGAAGCTATGTCGAAGAGCAGGGTCTCGACTCGGGAAACAACTATATATAGTATAAGTTATTACATTGGAATATATGTTTCGGTGCCCAATTCTCGTCGGGTGGTGATCAAAAATAGTTATAAACGATTTTTTTAAAAATTCTACTTATGAAACATCACCTCTTTTTATATTTTTATTTTTTATATGGTGGTAACATGTATATTCGAATGTAATAACTTATAATAAATAACTATTGCTCTATTTTTGTATTGAGCGCTCTTTTAAATTAATTCTATGAACGTTGTATTTATATTCGTTTCGATCTCTTATATATATATATATATATATATATATATATATATATATATATATATATATATATATATATATATATATATATATATATATATATATGAGTCAGACTCACGGAATGTGGGAGTCAGCGGCGCTTCTTAGAGTCTGATTTGCAATCTCTTCGTCATCGAGACCCGGTGGAGCAGTTGGTATAGTGTTCGCTTGCCAACCTAACTGTCGGGGTTTCGATTCCCTCGGTTGTGGATGCGCACTGCTGATGAGTCCCAAATATAGGACGAAACGGCCGTCCAGTGCTTCCTGAGGTTTCTATCAGACTCGATGAATCAATTAATATATATATATATATATATATATAATAATAATAATAAATGCGAATGTCACTGTGTCACAACTTTACTCCTAGAGGCCGTAGCTTAACATATCATACCATTTTGGAATCAGGCCGACTCCGTAAGAAGATTAAAAGCATTCCGGGGTGGATGCGGACCCGCAATGCAGAAATTTTGGATTTCAAAATTTTCATTACTGCGATTGTTTTCGGCGATTTTTTTACGTAATTTTTGTGACGAATGTTTTCGCACGATATCAATTTTTATAACTTGGAAATAACATGCGAAATAATCGAAATTAATTGCGAAATCCAGCAAAACAGAATGTCGCCGCTGGGTGGTGACTTCAATGGCCACTTTTATATTTATATACGTTTTGTCCCTTATACCGAAAACTGTAACCCATAAAATAGCATACCTCAAAACTCTCTCTCTATATATATATATGAAGAAATATAGTCTTAAGGTGTGCTATATTTATGGAATAAAGTGCTCAATATCAGAGATAGAGCGTATGTAAATATAAAAGTGAACATATAAGTCAATACTTAAAGGCCTGACGATTTCATCTAGCATTAAACAGACTGTCGCCTCTAAGTGTTGACTTCTATGTTCACTTATATATAGATAGATAGATAGATAAAGATGTGCATGGTAATCCTTATCGATAATTCCAAGGAGGATATATTACAATTGAGAGCTCAATGTAAAAACAGAGAACCGAATTTCGATTCTAAGGAAATAAATTATAATCACTATGAACTCTTAAAGTTGTCTGTTTCATTATATATATATATATATATAGAGAGAGAGAGAAAAAGAGAGAGAGACATAGATAAATAGATAGATAGATAGATAGATAGATAGATAGATAGATATGTAAAAGATAAATTTTTATATGCCAGAACAATGTTAGTGAAATCAATGACAAAGAGGAAATTATTTTTCGTGTGACGCGTTTCATCCTTAGCTTTAGTCCAATGAACTCCTAAAGGATGAAACCTGTCCCAAGAAAAAAATTGGGCCACTTGGCCGCACGCACGCACGCACGCACGCACGCACGCACGCACGCGCGCACGTATTTAGTTAGTAGTAGCAGTAAAAGTATCCGTCATGTCGTCTTAAAATCATTACTTTCGACGTCAGTGTATCGACACAGTCTAATTATCAATGTTAATTGTTTTCGACGCTTTCTTAAAACCAAAACCAGCCAGTATAAGTTTGTTTAAAATGTCAGGACGTTTTCCAATGTATTTTTCTTCCATCCAATAAATAACTTATTCCGTTGATCAGAAGGAGAAAACTATATTTTGTTCTGCAATCTTTTATCGACATATTTAATGATCAAAATGCGGAATACAGATTTTGTATGTACCTTACTCAACCTTGAATGAAACGACACGCAGTTCGTATCACACGAAATTGAAATGATAGCCAAATTAGTCAAACAGTTGCTGCTTAATTCTGTCAAGAACGAAAAGAACCAGTTGGAAAGCGATTTAAGAAGCTATTCATCAGAGTTTATCACAATGGTTCATATAAACACATGATGGGGACGAATAAAATTTTTAGTAGGGTTGAATAAAAGTTTAGAGGTCCCCGGGGGGATAAATTAACTTGTCTGCATTCATTAATCCCTTTATAATGGGGTAATAAAAATTGCTGAATCCTCTAGACAAGTAGTAATTGAATATTGCTGCCACATCTGGACTATTGCTTCTGTTATTTATCTAGCGATTATTGACAAAATCAAAAGAATCATCTGCAATGTTATCGGTTCTAATTTGCCACCTCAGCTTCAGCCAATTTTCTATCGCCGTAACGTAGGTTCCCTGTGCATTTTCTATAAACATTTTCACAGTAATTTTTCTGATCTCTCACAGGCGGGGATGTGGCGAGTCTTTCATTGTTTTGGCGCTACTGCCATGGGAGGTCCTCGGACAAAAACTGCATCTCTCGTTTGTTCCACCAGATCCCACCTTCACGGCTAGGACCTGCCACACCAGTTACATAGTAGCAAACCACCTACATTCTCTCCGTATTCCATCGGCGAGAAGTAAGTTGCGCTCAAACAGCTTTTTCCGGCGAACCACTGCCCTGTGGAACAGACCCACAAGAGAATGTTTTCCCGATCACTACAATCTCGACCTGTTCAAGTCTAGAGTTAACCGTTATCTTCCTCTGCTATCCATATAAAGTACCGCTTAACGTAAACCTCTACCTCGAGTGGCCCCGTGTCTTGTACAGGGTGAATCTTACTGGGAAAAAAAATGATGATGGTGGCTATAGTAAGAATGTGTTGTTTTCGTGTAAGGAATACTGTTGTATGTTTGGGTCAGTAATTGTGGCTAGCTCAGTTTAAGATAAGTTAGATTGAAGACCAGCCTTCCTCTCTACCTCCTTTTGGCCTTGTGTCACAACTTTATATTTTCAAAATAAATATTGTTTTCCTCTTTGTTACCTAGTCTTCACGAATTTAAGCGTAGTACTAGATTGGCAGTTAGGTCTCAGCCTTTTACTGTTGAAATTGGTAGATGTATCCGTAAGTTCTATGCTAATAGTTTCTTCTCACACTTCTTGCTTGCGGAACTCTCTTCTGGCTTTTTGCTCTCCTGTCAATTACGATCTTCAAAGAATCTAGTTCTTTTATTGCTCCCTCTCTTCTGGCTTTTTGCTCTCCTGTCAATTACGATCATCAAAGAATCTAGTTCTTTTATCGCTCCCTCTCTTCTGGCTTTTTGCTCTCCTGTCAATTACGATCATCAAAGAATCTAGTTCTTTTATCGCTCCCTCTCTTCTGGCTTTTTGCTCTCCTGTCAATTACGATCATCAAAGAATCTAGTTCTTTTATCGCTCCCTCTCTTCTGGCTTTTTGCTCTCCTGTCAATTACGATCTTCAAAGAATCTAGTTCTTTTATTGCTCCCTCTCTTCTGGCTTTTTGCTCTCCTGTCAATTACGATCATCAAAGAATCTAGTTCTTTTATCGCTCCCTCTCTTCTGGCTTTTTGCTCTCCTGTCAATTACGATCTTCAAAGAATCTAGTTCTTTTATCGCTCCCTCTCTTCTGGCTTTTTGCTCTCCTGTCAATTACGATCTTCAAAGAATCTAGTTCTTTTATCGCTCCCTCTCTTCTGGCTTTTTGCTCTCCTGTCAATTACGATCTTCAAAGAATCTAGTTCTTTTATTGCTCCCTCTCTTCTGGCTTTTTGCTCTCCTGTCAATTACGATCATCAAAGAATCTAGTTCTTTTATTAATCCCTCTCTTCTGGCTTTTTGCTCTCCTGTCAATTACGATCTTCAAAGAATCTAGTTCTTTTATCGCTCCCTCTCTTCTGGCTTTTTGCTCTCCTGTCAATTACGATCATCAAAGAATCTAGTTCGTTTATTGCTCCCTCTCTTCTGGCTTTTTGCTCTCCTGTCAATTACGATCTTCAAAGAATCTAGTTCTTTTATCGCTCCCTCTCTTCTGGCTTTTTGCTCTCCTGTCAATTACGATCATCAAAGAATCTAGTTCTTTTATTGCTCCCTCTCTTCTGGCTTTTTGCTCTCCTGTCAATTACGATCATCAAAGAATCTAGTTCTTTTATTGCTCCCTCTCTTCTGGCTTTTTGCTCTCCTGTCAATTACGATCTTCAAAGAATCTAGTTCTTTTATTGCTCCCTCTCTTCTGGCTTTTTGCCCTCCTGTCAATTACGATCTTCAAAGAATCTAGTTCGTTTATTGCTCCCTCTCTTCTGGCTTTTTGCTCTCCTGTCAATTACGATCATCAAAGAATCTAGTTCTTTTATTGCTCCCTCTCTTCTGGCTTTTTGCTCTCCTGTCAATTACGATCTTCAAAGAATCTAGTTCGTTTATTGCTCCCTCTCTTCTGGCTTTTTGCTCTCCTGTCAATTACGATCATCAAAGAATCTAGTTCGTTTATTGCTCCCTCTCTTCTGGCTTTTTGCTCTCCTGTCAATTACGATCTTCAAAGAATCTAGTTCTTTTATTGCTCCCTCTCTTCTGGCTTTTTGCTCTCCTGTCAATTACGATCATCAAAGAATCTAGTTCTTTTATTGCTCCCTCTCTTCTGGCTTTTTGCTCTCCTGTCAATTACGATCTTCAAAGAATCTAGTTCTTTTATTGCTCCCTCTCTTCTGGCTTTTTGCTCTCCTGTCAATTACGATCTTCAAAGAATCTAGTTCTTTTATCGCTCCCTCTCTTCTGGCTTTTTGCTCTCCTGTCAATTACGATCATCAAAGAATCTAGTTCTTTTATTGCTCCCTCTCTTCTGGCTTTTTGCTCTCCTGTCAATTACGATCATCAATGAATCTAGTTCTTTTATTGCTCCCTCTCTTCTGGCTTTTTGCTCTCCTGTCAATTACGATCTTCAAAGAATCTAGTTCTTTTATTGCTCCCTCTCTTCTGGCTTTTTGCTCTCCTGTCAATTACGATCTTCAAAGAATCTAGTTCGTTTATTGCTCCCTCTCTTCTGGCTTTTTGCTCTCCTGTCAATTACGATCTTCAAAGAATCTAGTTCTTTTATTGCTCCCTCTTTTTAAATTTTTTTTTTCGGTTTCGTTCACACTTAGTGACCCCTTGCGTCTTAGTGACTTTATTACTTTGCTTGAATGAATGATTTCGCTCTGACCGAAATGAACCAGATTTTGTTGACGTCGTTAACAGCGCATCTGACACTGTTTGATTTTTGCGTTGCGTCTAATTCCAATTTGTTGGTGTGGAGTCGGGTATTATGTAATTCTTTATACCGTTTGCTAATTTTTCCAAGTCTGTATCTGGCGAAATCTGGGCTTAGCCAGCGCCGTATTATCCCAGTTCCAAATACCAGCGCCACTACATTTTCGAGCATAAAATACTTTCAAGTTAGACCAGTGAAACCGGCGTCTTAATATCTGATAATGTTTATGTTTACGTGTCAAAAAAACTGCATCTGTAATTATACAGCATTTAAAGCAGGCCTGCACAAAATACGGTCCGCGCGCTGTGCATGTGGCTCCGGAGACTGCTAATGCGACCGGGTGTTTTTTTTTTTTTGTTTTTTTTTGCGGGGGGGGGTTAAAATAGTATTTTTTTGCGACACACTTTAGCGTGTTGAAGTCTTTACAATATTTAGTATTGTTGAAGTTAACGTTAACATTTTTTCTCGAGATTTACAAACACTACGTTTCGTTCAATTTCAAAAACCAATGGAACTAATTTAAATAAGCAGATTTTATTTGGAAAAATAATTTAACAAAAAATCTAATTCGCGGTTTAATAATTTCTTTAATTTAATTTAATTTTATAGGGCTTCATAGGAATTTTTTTTTTTCCTTTTTAACAGCAAAGAATTACATTCTTAGGATTTCATACCCTTGAGCATGCAACATAAAACTGACCATGCGTAAATATTTCTTTCTGGAGCCAAATTCCAACTTTTTGAAGCGTTTGATCTTGTGATTTGTTCATAGTCCTCACAAACGCAGGGGCGAACTGGAAACTGTATTCTTGTATATATAAAACTGACCGAAAAGATATTCAAAAACTATTACATTTTTATAAATTTGTATTTGTTATTTTAATCATTAAATTGTTTTTAAAATAGTGAGAATATTTTGTATGTTAAATCATGAAACTTTTATTTTTTCCAAAAAAATTAATGAAAATTTATTGTGCTAAACTACGCGCCCTATTCAAACTTTGTGGTCCGCTAGGGTTTTTCAAAATAGTATTAGGTTGGTGCAAAACTAATGACGTAATAATGTCGTTTTTTGACGTTAAAAAATACGTCAAAAAACGACGTTATTACGTCATTAGTTTTGCACCAACCTAATAAATTTTGTCAGAAGAAATTCGTTGACTGATCGCGTTTACATTTCGGGGGAGGGGAATTACATCTTTAATTATTCTTCATTTCAGGTAACATTATGTCGAGGACGTCAAATCTCAAATATCTCGTTGAAATCATTTGCTGTATATTTTCCCCGAGTGTATTTATGTTAACAGAAGTTAAATATAGAGTACGGCAAAAGTGAAATCCTTTTTATTTTTTCGAGCTGAGGTGGATAGGGCGACATGGAGGAATTGAGTAGCCATCACAATCACCAGACCTAACACCACCAGACATTTTCTTATGGGCTTTATTGAAAGATCTTGTTTACAGGCTCAAACCGAAAACAATTTCTGATTTAAAACAAGCAATTTCTGATAAATTTTCTGAAATTGATATAGAAATGTGTTAAATGGTTTGTAGAATTGTTGCTGATAGGGTTCAGTGTTGTATTGAAGAGCATTTAGAACATGTTAAATACTTTGTTAATCATAAAAAATCATGTTGTTTTGATGTGATAATACTGATAATTTTTCTTAAAACCGCTGTCATTTATTTTTGTTCAATAAAATTTAATAAATAAAAAGGCATTACTTTTGCCACACTCTGTATTTACTTGTTTTCTAAACTCTATGTTCTCTTTTCTTTTTATGTGGTGTCCCTTCAGGGTGTAGGCGATCATGACTCTCTATTCAATTTCCTCTCCTTTATAGCTCTTAGTAAATTTTATCTTTTCTCTATCACTCCTAATCCTTGTTCTGCCAAACATTTACACAAGCTCGCTAGGTAGGTCATGCGCTGTTTTCCTCTACCTGTGAGAGTCCAATTTAAGCTCTCTTTCTTCATTATGTACCCTAGAAATTTCAAATATTTCTTTCTGAGGTTAAGTACAAGTGTATTTTTTTGTTGCCATTTTTTTTCTAAAACTTCGTTTCTCATATGTTCAGTCGATAGTATTCTCAGCTTTCTTCTGTAAAACCACATTTCTGTCGCTTCATCTGTGAAGAGATTGTTCTCCATTCACTGCCATATAGGAGGACCGATATTACATAACAGTCCAATACTCTTTTCTTTGTTTTTAACGTTTTTTTTTCTTCTGTTTCTTCATACTTTGCTTAGCTTTGAGAGAACTTCTTTCTATCCCATTTCTCCTTCGGGTTTCCGTGTCGCATTTGCGCCCTCTGTTAAAACAATTCCTAGATATTGAAATTTTTATACTTGCTGAATTTTGTCGCCTCCAATTTGTAATTGGCATGTTGGGCTGTTCTTTTTGCTGACAACCATACAGTCTGTCTTCTTAAAATTGATATTTAGTCCTTTCTTCTTACTTTCGTTTAATAGCTTCTGAAGGAGTTCTTGTATTTTCCTTTCTATGTCTGCTATCAACACAGTGTTATAAATAACCTATTATTTCGTATTAATGAGTATTTTTTTTTTAAATTTAAGGCCTCTTCATAGCATATATTAAAATAACTAGCTTAATTAGGCCCCGAGTTTAACCAGGTGTTTACTAAGCAAACAAAGAAGCATTTTGACCATAGAATGTGGTGGTTTGCAGTTCAAATTCACGAACCAGCAACCGTGATCTTTGTCAACCAAACCCACTCTTTAAAGCTTCAATTATTTTTATGAAATAATAATTGAGGCGTTTCAAAGTATTTTTTCTATTTGTACATTCTTTTCGCAAACATTAAACGCCAGTAAATTATTGGGTTGAAGAAAAAGTTTATAACGTTTTTGAAAGAGTGAAGTTTGGACACGTGATTTCGTTTCACACGTGGCATAAATTTATAAAAATGTATATTCTGAAGGTGACATTTTAATGAGTTTTTTTTTTTCCATATGATTCGTGTCTGGATTGTGAGTTCTGTTAGATCATTTTCATTAAAAAATGAGAAACAAAATTTTCCATTTATTAGTCAACTACAAAGTCGCCATTATTTTTTAAAACTGTCTCCCATCATTCTAAAAGCTTGTTGCTGTCATTCTCGTAGAAACTTTGTTTCTTTTTCTTGAAAGATGGTTTTGAGGCAGTTTTTGACTGTACAGCGTCAAACATTTTTTAATATTTAGTCATTTAATTTGTTCTGTAGAGATTGGAACAAATGAAAATCCGAAATAAGTCGAGCCCAGAGAATATGGTAGATGCTGGAGGGTTTCCCATTTCAATTTTTTAAGCTTCTGCAAGGGTCTGTTTCGTAACATGTAGTCAGTCTTGCGTTGTCGTGGTGAAAAGCAACAACTTTTCTGAGTTTGTCTATATTTCTGAGATGAGGTATTATGTACATTATTTACATTATTCGGACTATTGTCTCCATCATTGTCGCCATATTTATCACACCGTTTCGGCCGTTGTACGCCTTCTTCAGGTGGTTGGAATGTCGAACTGAACCCTTTATTTCGCTCACTGGGGTAGACTGTTCTAGTTCCACGTGCCATGTTTGATGGATGTCAGCTATCAGTTATCTCCTGTTAATTTTCCCTCTGAAAGTTCTCCACTGCCTTAACCGGGTATTGAACTCACACTCTTTGGGTCTTGTCACTGGATCTAACCAACGCCTTTATCCACTGTGCCATGTGTCCTTGAGTGAGCGAAATGAAGGGTTCAGTTCGACATTCCAACCACCTAAAGAAGGCCGGAGCGTACAACGGCCGAAACGTTGTGATAAATATGGCGACATAGATGAGGACAATAGTCCGAATAATGTAAATAATGAACAACTTTTCTATTGGCGAAAATCGGTCGTTTTTTTCATGAATAGCCGCGTTGAGATTGGTGAGTTGGTCGCAATACTTCCTTGCAGAAATTGTTTCGCCGACTGGAAGAAGCTCAGTAAATTATCCCAGCAACAACTTCATTGGATGCAAGCCCGTTTTAGCCACGCGTTCTGCACATTCACAAGTTTGTTTCTAGCTCCATTTGCGTTGAACGTTATCATAAACGAACCATTTTTCATCACCTGTGACAATTCTGTTCAAGATTAGCCCCCCTTTTCATGGGGGTAACAGCAAGATGATCGATGCATAAGCACGATCGATCGTGTTCTGTTCAGTTAGAGAATGTGACACTCACGTGCCAAGTTTGGAAAGGAACCCAAGTCTTTTGAAGTCTCCAGGTGCGGGTGGTGCAATGGATAATAGCATGGAATTGTTAATCGGAGAGCCGAGTTTCAATTCTCGTTATATTCATTTATAGGCAAATATCCTTGAAGAAGGTATGAATCCACCTCTTCTCCTGCAGCTATGGGTTAATTAGTAAGACATGTATCATTAAATTATTAGTATCTCTCCCTCCCCCCCCCAAAAAAAAAATTCTGATAATCTAAAATTATTTTCTGGCTTTAAATAACCTGCAAACGGTTAACCCCTAGAAAACGAATCAATCAATAAAAAAATAGTGTTTACTTTTTTACTATATTTCCTATTCCTTGTTCTGCCAACCATCTCACAATATTGTTTTGTAGGTTATCCTTTGCTTTCCTCGGCCCCTTTTAGCTTAAATATGTCACGTGAGTATTAAACTTTCTAAACCCCCTTTCTTCAACTGTCATAGATTTCAACTTTCTTCTTCTGATTCTAAGTGTCCTTTCTGTTTCTATTTTCCTTAAAACTTCATTATTGCTCTGGCCTTCTTCATGTGATTGGAATTTGGAACTAAACCATTTACTTCGTCCACGGGGGTACGTTGTTCTATTTCCACGTGCCATGCCGCTTCCGGATATCTCAGTATCAGTTATCTCCCTTTAACTCAACTCTCCTGGATTTTGTTCACCTCAGCTGTAGCTAGGTATTGAACTCACAACTCTTTGGATCAAGTCACTGGATTCAACCAACGCTTTTATCCACTTATCCTTGAGAACATCAATGTATGTATTTTTAGGACTTATAAACCTAAAGTCTCGGTAATCTTTTTTTACCAGAGCTCATATTACACTTTTATTGTTATTATTGTTTTTCTCTAACAATCTGTATTACTGGTGCCCATATTATATTCATTTCTCTGCTTGGCCGGCTTAGAAGATTTTTATGGCCTGATATTATTTTCGATATGAATTTTTCCTTACCCACAAGCTGAAGTTATATCTTTTTTCCTTTTTCTTACTCTATCATAACACGGAGTTCTTTATGATTGTGCCTTCATTATTTTTATGGCTTTTTTTCGGTCACCAATAAACTGATAGAAAATAACACTATAACAAAATTATATAACAGTATAGCAAAATTATGATAATTCCTTAATACTAAAAACAATCATTAATCAAGTGTCGTCATTGAAAGAAACTTTTTTTTTTTCAAGGGATTCATTGCCCCGAGTTACACAAGATGCAGAACAGCCGACATAAATGTGTAACCGTTTAAATGTATAATTAATTTAAAAGCCTTGGGCTCTCTAGATTTTAATGCCTGGTGTCGATGTGGGACATAGACTCAATAACGGGATAGCTGCTCGTAATAAAATACACGGTCTTCTTCCGTGCCGGACACGAACTTGATGAACTCTTAACGTGTCTTAAGCACTCTGAACCCACCCGACCTACCTGGTGGAAATGACCTTGTGTGATTTTCAAGAAATAGCTTGTTTCAAATACTCATCTCCAATGCTCTCTAATTCTCCCCCCACCCCAAGAAACAAGTGCTTCCTTCCAGGCCCTACCATTCTTCGCGCATTGAGGATCAAATTCAAATGAGTTAGTCATGACCTGCTAGCTTACTCTCCGTTACACTTCTTCTATATGCCGGCTCCCTTGAGGGAATCGTCGATCATGGCTCTCCAAAACTTCCTGTCCCTTGTAGCTTTTAGCAATGTTAGTCTATTTGCTATCTACGCTAATCGCTGTTCTGACAACCATTTACACGAATTCGTTAAGTAGATTATTCTTAGCTTTCCTCTGTCCCTTTTGCCTTCAACATGTTCTGTGAGTATTACATTTTCCAAGCCTCTTTCCCCATTATGTACCCTAAAGATTTCAGTGCTCTCTCCTAAAACCTGTTGGCAAAACTAATTTAATTTGTATTAATTATTATTAATTTAATTGTATTAATTTCTGACAAAGCATACCATGACTTCAATTTTACTGTAAAATCTATTGCTAGTCATTTTGCTATAAAAATGTATTGTTGGTTATTTTAATATAAAAATGTATCGAGCTTGTGTATATGGATGACAGATCCATAAACACAAGCTCGAAAGGGAGCAATACATTTTTATATTAAAATAACCAACAATACATTTTTATAGCAAAATGTCTAGCAATAGATTTTACAGTAAAATTGAAGTCATGGTATACATTGTCAGAAATTAATACATACATATATACATACATGCACACACACACACACATATATATATATTAAATTGCTATGATTAATTTCATTTCTTCTAAGGAGAAACATATTTTCACTCTTCGTTTGATTTTGCAAGATTATTTGGTAAAAAAATGCAGCTAAGTGATTATCATTTAATGATGAAATAATGTCATTCTTTTGAAGCAATTATAAAACTTGAATTTTCATATTTAGATTTTGGTATGAAATAACCCATAGAGGTGTTGATGTGCCTCTAAACATAAACAACAAAACCAATCCCTTTTACTCTCAGTTTTATTGACTTCCGAGTAGTAGACAGTTTCTTTTTTTTTTCTTTTGTTGATAGATCTTTTCTTTTTTATATAATTTTACTTTAACACGGGAGGATGCTAAAAGGGAAATACGATTAGACATATTTGGCTATGCCAGTCTTTTAAGTAGAAAGGGCCAATCTTCCTTTGAAAACAACGAAGTTCTGGATTTTCCCGCCAGAAATATTAACTAGTGAGTTAAACATAAATTCATAGCGCTTTTTCAGTAGGTTTCGTTTGAACGAGCGATTTTATTTCACGCATGACTGAAATATATGCCATTTATGGCATTTTTCATCTGTTTCTTTGTTCAAACGCAAGGTTCTGAGAATAACGAAATGAGCTACCATTAACCGTTTCAACAGTTAGTATATACCCGAAGGTAATGATGCTTTGTAAGTAGCGGACTTGGAAGGGCATTGTCTATTACAAGCTCCTTTTCTCCAAATCGGACATTTAATTCAGACAAGTACTCTTCCCAATTGTACCGATTAAAGGTAGTAATTAATGAAAAGCTTTAAGAATTGGTCAATCGAAAAAGTGTCGCCTTCCATCAGGACAACGCCAGACTCCAAGACTCCTTGCAAACCCGGCAGCTTTGATAGAATATCTTACTATATATGATTTTTCAATCCCTACAAAATTCTCCGAAAGCCTGTAAACGCCACTTAGACCAGTTCATCACCCAGAAAGATGTCACGTTCTGCGCGTATCGAATCATGAATCTGCCTTAAAGAAGATAAAATGCAGTGTATCGAAATGGCACATTTCTCATTTAAAGACATTTTTATGTTTAACATTCTTTTTATAGATACAAGTATTTAAGTAAATGCTCTGTTTATAATAAACAGTATTAAATAACATTTACCGGCCTGAATGTCCGAGAAATTTTCATAGAAAATATTCGTCCTTCAACAGGATTCGAGCATGTATCCTGTACGGAACCGTCATATAGTCTGACGTGCCTTACCACTCGGCCACAAAGGATCGTTCGGTTGGCAATGTCGAATTTACTGCTTATAAACTTCAATTTTCCATGAATCTCACACGTACATTCATAACTGCTCATGGCGTATCAAATGTAAACAAATGACGTCACACAATGGACAAAGTCCGACAATTATTTAAAGACATTTGTGTGACAATATTTCTCATTGAAAAAAAATCTTGTGTACAAATAAATATTGTCTCTGAAATTCACTTTAAAATGCTATGAACTTTAGTTCCAACTTCGCGTCTCAGTCATGAAGTGGACGTAGATCTTTATTGGTCATGTGATAAATAGTAAAAAAAAAACGCCCTATCTCTAAATTATATGATTCAACCTTACCTGTCCTATGTTGGATCCTTCCATTAAGGATTGCTTGTTTTCTCTCTTTCTCAAATATACATTCACAGTCTTTATCATACACTCTTGTGAGTATCAGCTAGGTCACGCCAAGCGTCAAGATGGCGTCTCTTATCGTGTCTTCTCGGCGCATAAGCGAGTTGACTTGCTAGTTGACGTTTGCCGTCTTAGTCGATAATCATGGCGACCTGTTATATTTTTTATCTCAATCTCCGCCCAAGATTCTTCAAATAAGATACTCTCTGACCTTTCTTTCCTTCAGACGCCAAACAGCAACAGGATAGAAGCGGGAATAGAATTATAGAAGACAAAGGAGAGAAGTGGGGAAGACATAGACAATACATCGTTATTTTTGGCTTCTCGTATAAACAAAAAAAACTATGGGTTTTTGTAAAAGAGCATCGACATTGTTCTTAATTATGTCATGTGTATAGCGTGTGGTATCTATTTAAAACAAACAAATGATAAATGGACCAGCTTCATGGATTCGCAAATAAATCATCATTTACAGATTCGTTTTTACCGTCAATGGACAATGTCTTATTTATCTCAAAGATGAAAAGAGCTAACACTATCCTTTATCTGATGATCCTGTGCTTCAAATCAGATCCACATGATCGAATTAAGAGAAATGTAATAGCTAATCCGCAAACTTTACTAGACAAATCGCCTGTGTAGATGGTAAACGAGTTAAGCAAGTACACGAAAATAGAAAGAGGAGTAAGATGTGCTATCCAATTCAGGGTTCAAGAGCCACTCAAGGTAGAATGTAACTGAATAAGGTTAATATATTTACATAAGAGGAGGTATTACGTATAACAGAGAGAATATATATATATATATATATCAGGGTGAAAATGTATATGTTCATAACAGTGAGAATGTGTGTGTGAGTATAAACGAGAGAGGATGTGTGTGTATAACGGAGTGAGAATGTGCGTGCATATATATATATATATATATATATATATATATATATATATATATATGTATGTATGTATCAGGAAGAAAATGTGTGTATGTATAACAGAAAAATATATACATTAGAGAGAAAATGTTTGTGTATGTGCATAACAGAGAGAGAATGTGTGCGTATAACGGATAATGTGTGTGTATAACAGAGATAGAATGTGTGTGTGTGTGTGTGTGTGTGTGTATAACAGAGCGAGAGTATGTGTGTGTATAACAGAGAGAGAATGCGTGTGTGCGTGTGTACGCCTGTGTGGTAATTATTTGTCGGACGTATCCCTATTCTTAACCTATATAGTTGCTGTAAATGGCCCCAAATGGTTTGGATCCACCCAAAGTTATACTGGATTAAACACTTAGTGATTAATATTTTAGGCAACTGAAAAGGTCTTAGGTTTGGAATTCATTTTTTAACCACCTTTTAAGCCTATCTCATGGAACTGACAATTGGTCACCGCTGTTTGCAACGGACGGTGATTATTATTATCGCTTCACTTCAAGTAGGAACAGGTGTTGCGAGGTTTTTCTTCTAAAAATACCAACAGTGCCACTAATCGTTTCTTCGAAATGAGATATCGTTAGGAACCACACCTGCCACAAAACCAGTTCAACGTTTTCACCCCCACCCCCTGCTCCTCTTACGTCAAGGATTGGCTACATTATAAAGAGTATCGAGTCATATCTCAAGTATTGGATGACCATTGGTCTGAGACAGAAAAGGGCAGAGATGAAGTGTTTAGAATGTCGTCGTCATCCTCTTAAGTAGGAAACGAGCGAGAGTCTGATTCTGTTAAAATGGCAGCAGGTTAGAAGAAGTCGGCTCCCAATGAATGACTGAGTTGAGTGGCCGGAAATATACTTATTTACTTATGCTCTATATTGATAAAATTGACAGTGAAGAAAGAAAGAAAGAAAGAAAGAAAGAAAGAAGCATAGAATGGAAAAAAGAAAGAAAGAAAAAAATAATGAAAGATAGAAAGAAGCAAAGAATGGAAAAAAGAAAGAAAGAAATAATGAAAGATAGAAAGAAAGATAGAAAGAAGCAAAGAATGGAAAAAAGAAAGAAGCAAACAAAGTAATAAGTAAAGAATGAAAGAAAGAAATAAGCTAAGAAAGGAGGAAGGAAAGAAATGGGCTTTCCAGAAAAATAATCTGAGTGTAGATGATATGCTTTACTTAAAAAGGGAAAATAGAGCTTTGCTTACTGTGAGGTGTTCCGTGACCAATCGGTAAAGTCCGCCGGATCAAACGGTGGTTTCCTCAGTCGGAAAACACATTTTCTTTAGTAAGATTTACCGAATGCGCAGGCCAAAGTAATATTAGGTTGGTGCAAAAATAATGACGTAATAATGTCGTTTTTTGATGTTAAAAATACGTCAAAAAACGACATTATTACGTCATTATTTTTGCACCAACCCAATACATACTCTTTAATAAATAAAAATGGGGCGTCTATTTAAAATACGAAGTGCCCACTATAATATATAATATATCTCAAGATTCTAGAAAAAAAAATCAACGATGGGTCTGTAACGTAATCGAGCCTGACCTGACATCTCGACTTCAGTCCCTTTCCCACTGTCCTTTTCTACAAATATTTTGATGGCTATTGTCCTAATGAACTTTCCTCCTTGGTGTTTTAACTGAATTAATTTAAGCATTCTACTACAGTGTAACCCGGATATAAGAGAAAGCCGGATATAAGAGAGATTTTCTCTGGCCCCAAAATAGAGCCTGTGTTAATGTATATATAATAGACCAAACCCGGATATAAGAGAAACCCTGATATAAGATACTTCGTCTCCGGTCCCGACAACTCTCTTATATCCGGGTTACACTGTAGTTTGGCAACTAGGTATCACAGTTTTACTGTTGAACTAGCTAGATGCAAATGTATGTTCTGTTCTAATAGTTTCTTTTCTGGCCTGTTGAACTCCCTTCCGATTTCTTGCTTCTCTGCCAACTACAATCTTCAAAAATTTAAATGCAATTCTAATCACTATGTTCTGTCTTCCTGAAACCTGCTCTTTTATTGTCCTTTATCCTCACTATCATCTTCTCATTCTCTTTCACTTTCAGTAACCCCTTGCGTCCTGATGTCATTATCGACTTGTTTGGGGGTGGGGAAATAATAATAATAATAATAATAATAATAATAATAATAATAATAATCCCGATTATACTTTGGGCTGTTATACAGTTGCTACCGTTGACTGTCGAACCTTCTCCTGCAGTTAATGTGTCTTTTCTATATAAGCCCATTTTATATATCGCATAGGAATGCTTACTTTGTGTGTTTTTGTTAAGTATAACGTCTGGGGATTTTAAATTGGTATTCGATCAAGTCTAAGCCTATTTTATTCTCATTATTAATTAGCTTTCTAATTGATTTGTTGAATTTTATGTCTCTGAAATTATTTTATGTTCATTGATATCATACATAAACTACATATCTTTGAGTGAAAGTCACTGGTTGAAATGTAATGGGCTCAAGTCTCTGGGCAGTCTGCTTAGACAATAGCATTACTTCAGTTGGGTTAGTGTTAGGGCTAACCCCTGTCACCTGAGGCTTCTACGAAGGGGAAGCGCCTAGGGGACTTGAGCAATTTTTGTCATAAAGGAAATCGAGAGAAAAAAAAAGGACTAAATATCATGTTTGGTTTGGTTTGTTTTACGGCATATCAACCTCAATGTGTTATTTAATGCTGACAAAGTTTTTATTGCTGGTAATATTTTTTTTTTTTTCAAAAGTGGAAATAATTTTTTCTTCAAACATTTATTGCTGGTAATAACCTTTTACAAAAAAAGTATTGCTGGTATTAAAACCTATGTTTTCACTTTCATAGTGTTTCGACCCCAATTTTGGGGTCAACTATTTGTCCATAACTGGGACCCTAACAGGTGTTACTACTCCGGGTCAGGGTGGACCTAGGAACATCATCAATTAAGAGGTGTGTCTACGCTCATCAAAACCTCCTGATTAGAGGCTTTGCTGTTAGAGGTAGTTTATCGTCTTACCCAGGACGCGGATGTAGTTTATCGTCTTACCCAGGACGCGGATGTAGTTTATCGTCTTACCCAGGACGCGGATGTAGTTTATCGTCTTACCTAGGACGGAATATCAACAGTAAGAAGAGAGAATTTATGGTTGTCAATAAAAACAAACAAACAAAAAACATAGGACAGAATATGTGACACTGAAATCCGAAGAATCATTGGGATAACGAAAGATGCCTTCCAAAAGCTAAGCAAAGTACTAAAAACAGATTTCCTAAGAGTAGCTTAGATGTGGCACATGGCTCACCCAGTGAGGGTCGAACTCACTATTCAGTCGTAATTGATCTAATGAGACAAGCTTGCTAACCATCACACCACGTAGAAGTGCCACTACGAATAGAGAACTGGACTGTTATGTAATATCGATCCTTCTATATGGAAGTGAATGCTGGATCATCTCATATCACAGATGAAGAGGAGACTTGAGTCAAGAAAATGTGTTTCTACAGAAGGATGCTGAGTATATCGTTAACTGAGCGCATGAGCAACGTTATTTGAGAGAAAATGGCAATAAAAAGGACCCTTATACGTAGCATTTGAAAGATACCGTTGAACTTTCTAGCGCATGTCACGAGGAAAGAAGGCTTAGATAACTCGACACTCACTGTATATTTTGAAGGCGAAAGAGACAGAGGAATGCAGCATATAACCTACCTAATGAGCTTGTATAAATGTTTGGCTGAACAGGGATTAGGAGATATAGCAAAAAGACTAACACTGCTAAAAGTTACAAAAGACGAGAAGTTGTGGAGGGCCATAATCACCCAGGTTCTGAAGAGACACGGTACGTAGAAGAATTCTAATTATCTGTGTATTCCCACTTTAAATTCGCCATTGTGTCACTTTCAAGTGACCATACAGATGAATACGAAACTGTCTTTATTAAACTTATTCCTGGGTGTTGCCCCTCAATGCAGTACCTGTCCCAAGAGAGAGAGCGAGTTAAGGTTAATCTCTGTCATTCCAAAAAGGAAGTACCAAGGAAGCTGAGCAATTTTTATTCTCAATCTTCTGAGTCTCCCACTTTCGTATACTATTTATGCTACATTTCGTTGGAATGAGAATACAGATATGTCCCTACCTGTGATACATAAAAATATTACCGCAACAGGAAGTAAAAAGAGGAAAACAAATGACCTAGGAAGAACTGATAACAAAAGTAAGATTGTATTTGTGTGTGGATGGGGAGAATGTGGTGCGTGCACGCATGCGCGTGTGTTGAAAGGAAGCGGATGTTCAATGTTTGTCAAATGTTCTCACGAGATTACTATTCACAGCTGTAAATGTTGAAAGGGTCAAGTTCGAGTCATAAATAATTTCACACAAGACAAAAAGAAGTAAATTGCTTTCAATTTTGCCTAATTAATTATCTAACTAGAATCTTCTTAAGAGTCCTTACAAAATCTTTCCCTGTGTCTAGTCAGTGTTGTCTTGACTTCGTCACCGACCACATTACTCAATCCGTAGTTTGTTTTTTGCTCTATTATTTGCACATGCGTTTCGTCACCTATTAAAATTTCGTTAAGCAATAACAATACGAAAACAAACAAAAAATATAACTATGTCACGGGTTTATAAAATAGAATTTATCAGTACAAAGTCAGACAATATAGTGTTCTCTGGAGACACCGCTGACAAATTTATCTTGATTCTACTTACTTCAGCCCCACACACAATAAGAGAAAATTAAAACGTATTTCAATCACGTTTTCCACTGACATGAAAGGTAACTATTATAGTGAATTAATTACTAAGTTTACTCTTAGGAAAATCGGTTCACTATGTTGAAATACACAATTTTTTTTATCGCCCATTGTACATTTATAAGTCTACCATTCGTCTTTGCATCGAATATTACAAAAAAAAAATCTAACAATGCCACGGGTTCATAAAATATTATTTTTATCAGATTGATTGATTAATTCGTTTCATACGGCTTATCAACTTTTTGTGGGTTAGTTAAAGCCAGAAAATATTTTTAAATTCTAAGCATACTGATACTGGTTTAGTGATACAAGTCTTACTAATTAATCCTTAGCTGGAGGGGAGAAGAAATGGATTCAAGGATGAAAAAGAAAGGGATAATGAAATAAAGAAAAAAGTAAGTGAAAAAGAGCGGAGTGTAGTAGAATAAGAGAGAGTAAAAAAACGACAAAAATAGAAAAAGAGAAAGTAAAAATGAGACGATAGGAGAGAAAAGAGAAGCGTGTGGAAGCGATAGGATATGTAGCAAAAAAAAAAAGAAAAAAAGAGGAGAGATAATGAGTGAGAAAGAGAATGTTAAATAGAGGATAAGGGTTGGAGAATAAGACATAATTAAAAATATTGCAAGTTTTTTAAAGGCAGAAATTATTTTTAGATAGTAAGAATTTTTCTGTGATGATAATGGGTTAGTTTTAGTAATTTACCCATAGCGGGTGTAGAAGATGTGGATGCATACATGTACCAAGGGTATCTGCGCCTAAGTGAATATAAAACCAAAATCTGTCTTACAATATATATATATATATATATATATATATAATATATATATATATATATATATATATATATATATATATATATTAATTATATATATTTATAATATATATATATATATATATATATAATATATATATATAATATATATATATTTATAATATATATATATAATATATAATATATATATATATATATAATATATATATATAATATAATATATATATAATATAATATATATATAATATATATAATATCATATATATATGATATATGTAATATATATATAATATTAAATTATTATATATATATATATATATATATATATATATATATATATATATATATATATATATATATATATATATCACTTCAACGCAAGCAAGGCGGGGATGCCACTAGTACGCAGGGGTTTGCAGAGAGTGAAAGTGAAAGAGAAGACTGAGAATAGGGGGAATTGAGGAAAGGACAAAAGATGAAGGGAATTCAAGAAAACATAAGATGGGGATTGATGTTGCATTTAAATTTTTGAAGATTGTAGTTGTCAGTGAAGCAAGTAAACGAAAGGGGGCTCCCCAGGCGGGAAGTGCGAGAAAAGAAGCTGTTAGAGTAGATGTTGCGGTTGCATTTAGCTAATTCAACATTAAAAGGGTGGAACTAGATACCAATCTAGTTGCACGTTTAAATTCATGTAGAGAAAAATGCTCGTCAGAGCAGTATTCGTAGAGATATTTATAGAAAAGACAGAGGGAAGCCACGTCACGTAGGTGAGAAAGTGACTGAAATCGAGGTGCCTGGTCAGGATCGATTATATTGCAGATCCTTCTTTGGATTTTGTCAAAAGTACCATTCGTCCTTGTATCACTGCTACATCTGGTTTGGCCCTTCCGCTATATGTCTGAAGATTCAAAATCCAAGAAGAATTGGAAAAATTATCGAATCATTCATTGTCTTGGTTTAATTTCACATTTAATTAAATAATCAGAAAGTGTTGAACAACATAATCAAGACAATGCGGAACAGCAGAGGTATTTTAGCATGTTTTATAAATACACGTCATGACTCCCATAACCCATTATAGTCGTTAGGCATCACATGTACTGCAGTCATTGCAGCAGCAATAGTGTGTCTAGGACAAGATAACCTGACAGAGTCCACTCCTCTTTAAGATGTTTTCGAAAACATTTTTTCTTTCAGACTGGTTACCATCTCAAGTCAGCTCTGCTATTTCATCCATAGCTGCAGAGGAGTGGGGAGAGATTTCCGTTCCCCCCTCAATCTTTCTTTCAGTTTATTTCATTCTCAGTAACACTCTTGCGTTTTTGTTGCTTTTATGACCTTGCCTGAAAAAAACACTTTTTTAAGGGCATTTTTGCGAGAGTGAACGTAACGAACTTAGCCGGAATTCGAAAAATTGGTCGGTGACCACGAATGGGTCATAGTTAGTAACCTTTAAATAATGCCATATTTTTTAATAGATAATTCCCCACCACCAGGCAAGGCAATAATGCTATTAAAACGCATGGGACCATTGGGAGTGAAAGAGTAGGAGAAAACTTTAGACGGAACAGAAAACCCTATCTTAAGCAGGAAACAAGGGATAAACCTTTACTCCTGTTCAAAAAACCGAGGAAGTTTAAACTGGGCGATAGGCGAAACTATCTAGACCTATGAAAGGAAAAATATATAGTAAATCAAATTTCAGAGTTTAGGCGGAGAAGTTAGAAATATAGAGTTGAAATAGAATTTAAAAGGAACCGGAAACCTAGTCCTGAACAGAAAACAAGGGATCAACCTCTACTTCTGTTCAAAAGATCGGTGAGGAGCGTGATCCCAGATTTTTTTAGAAACCTGTAATTAATAGCGCTTTTTACGTTGGATACGAACACGTAAATTGCCAGATTTGCTTATTATTTAATCTTTTGTAAAATGTTTTACGCGGATTTGAAGAAAAAAATACGAGTTCATTGTCTTAAGTTGACTAAAAACATTTCCAAATATATCGGTTTCTCTCTCATGTATATCGATTCAAAGTCACAAACGTGTTTCCCGCGTTTGACCTTTGCAGAGAATTCACTTTCAATGACAAGAACGTGACAACTCGAATTAATATGACAGTCATTTTTCTTCGTCCATATCTGGGCTGAAATGAAGCTTCTTTGACTTCACTTGCCTGTCTTAACAGAGTTCAAAAGTATCTATGCGGCATTATGAGTGATGAATTATTTTCCATCCTAAAAAAAAAAATCAGACCATATGAATTACAAATTGGAGACAGCAAAATTAACCAAATAGAAAAAATATGACAATAGAAAAACAAGTAATACTTATTCCCTTTCATTGGCGCTATCAAACATCGAGAAGGTCAAAGTTTTTCTCGCCTGAGGCCATCCTTCAAATCTATAAATCGACCATTCGCCCTTGCATGGAATACTGCTGCCATATATAGTCTGGAGCCCTCACTGTTCGTCTTAAGGACCTCGACAAAATCCAGAGACAGATAAGCAATGTGATTGGCCCTGATCTCGCATTTCGTTTACAGTCGCTCTCTCACAGACGTGCCGTCGCCTCCCTCTATTTTTTCTATAAATACTTTCACGGTAACTGCTCCGACGAGCTACTTTCGCTAGTTCCCAAACTGCAGAAATTTAAACGTTGGCATCTCAGTCCCACCTTCTATAAAAAGAATACCCGCTCGGCCCTGTGGCTAGGATCAAAGTGTAGTATCTGCGCTTTGTGAGCTGCCGGGTCAGGTCTCTGTCGAACTCTCTGCTTGCAGAGAGGAACCCGGACGAAGCTCCGCCGAAGGGTAGGGTTTCGTTGGGGGAGATTGACGGAACTGGCCCGCCTCGGCGTGTTTGGATGGTTATTTATTTTTGGCTGGGCCGACGGGCTCGGAGATACCCACATTAAAAAGGCCTTGTGCCACATTCGATCCCCGTGGGTGGATTGATAAATACCATCTCAGTCCCACCTTCTCTGTCGAAACGGTTAAATATAGCCGCCTCTTCTACTCCAATAGCTTCATGTCTCGCACTTCCCGTCAGTGGAATTCCCTTCCTCTTACTTGCTTCCCTGATAGCTATAATCTCCAACTATTCAAATGCAATGTCAATCGACATCTCCAGACGCCTTGATCTATTCCCCATCCTTCTCTTCATGCTTTCCTCTATCTTTACTCTTACTCCCACTCTCTGTAACCCCTTATGTGCTAGTGAGACTCCCGTCTTGCTTCAGGTGAAATGCTTAAAAACATTATTTTCGTGACACAAAATGATGTGGCGCTATGCATGTGATATTTTACGAAGGTGTGCTTTGTTAATTGTTGCAAAGGATCTCCGAACGGCGTCCTTCAGATGATGACTATTCTGCTATCGTTCATGTGAAACCCTCTCCTTGATAATACCCGACAGAGCGTTGAAATAGAAAATTATATTATCGAGGAGGTGACAAGACTTTCAAACTACTGTGTATATATGTGATTAGTTAAGGATTCATTGAGAAATTGCGTTATGGTGTCTCTAAGTTGAAGCTTTGGTGCTAGGAACAATATTAGTACGATTCGGTCAGTAAATCTTTCATTCTCCGTTAAAAACATATAGAACAAGTATGACCAATCAACTCCATGTTGGTTATATGCCTTCCACCGCATTTTCTTTTATTTTACAAATATTTGAAACCTTTTTCTGATTAATCTGATG
>OZ010604.1:44449576-44574576 GCA_963932145.1 Acanthosepion lycidas
TACCCATAGCTGGAGGGAGAAGAAGAGGATTCATAAGCCGATATCCATTACTCCACCGTGCCTGCTTGCCTGCCTGCCTCTCCCTCTCTCTCTCTCTCTCTCTCTCTATATATATATATATATATATATATAGTAGTAAAGAAAGATTGTCTATGCATGCTTTTTATAGGTTGAGGAAATAAATTCGAGAGAGAAAAAATAATGTTTATAAAACAAATAATAATTATTGTATATTAGTAGACCTTTTGACCAAAGAGAAGCATAATGAGAAAATGCATAACAAAATCGGAACTTAAAAAATCGTCTCTGTTCTTTCTCAACGTGAAATAAAAATGAAGTTGGTCTTTTTTTTTTGCGGGGATGCGGGGGGTTGGCTTTCCGCGTGTGTTATATTAATTATGAGGGTGAGTCATTTTAGGGTAGTTGTTTGCCACGATTAGGTTTGTAGAACGCTTTTGTGGAAACGTGTCTGTATGAAGAAGTGGGAAATCTATAAACGTCGCGTTTCGTCGAGAGTATCTGCTCTCTCTCTCTCTCTCTCTCTCTCTCTCTCTCTCTTCTTCTTCTTCTTCTTCTTCAAGTTAGGCTATTCCGAGTGTCACCTAGGACAATTGCTCTCTCTCTCTCTCTCTCTCAGTTTAAATTGAAGAAGTCAGAAAGAGAATACGCTCTAGGCGAAACGCGTCGTTTATAAATTTTCCACTTTGTCACGTCATCCTCTCTCTCTCTCTCTCTCTCCCCGTCTGTCTGTCTGTCTGTCTCTCTCTCGCTTCTCCAGGTTAGACTATTCCGAGTGTCGCCTAGGACAATTGCTGTCTCTCAGTCTAAATTGAAGAAGTCAGACAGAGAATACGCTCACGGCGAAATGCGTCGTTTATAAACTTTCCACTTTGTCACATCATCCTCTCTCTCTTACGTAGTCTTTTGCTAGGGAAGTTGTCTTTGTGTGATCTATACGAAGCTTCAGTCTTCTCTCTTCTGATTACATGGCCAAAACCAGTTTAAGCTTCTTCTAATCAGGATAATTATGTCAGTCTTCAAATGTAGCTTTTCCCTTAATAATTAAAAATTAATACCAAATTGTTTTTAGAAGCCTATAATTAGGTTAGTTTAGCTTAGTCATATAATCCCAAAGATATCTTTGCACACTTCTTGTCTACACAAGTTTGCTTCCTCTTCCTGTCCAAGGCAATTTTTTTTCAAGTGTCAGAAGCGGTATTCCGGTGTCCTCTGTGATTTGTCTTTCCCATCTCTTAAGTAATTCCGTGGTCTTTTGCTAGTGTTTTCTGTTTTTTTTTTATGCGATCTATGCACAAGGCTTCATTCTCCGTTTCTGATTACATGGCCAAAACGAATTTAACCTCCTTCTTCTCATAAGGATAATTATGACAGTCTTCACATCTAGCTTTTTTTCCTTTCAGCAGCAATCCTGATTCTTTTTATATGCTATGTGCTTTCAGAACGTAGGCGATCATGGCTCTCCACCTCCCTCTATCTCTTGCAGTTCTTAACAAGGTCCTTCCCTCTGCCATCTCCTTCAGACCACGTTCTGTCATCCACCTGCTCAAGCTCGCCAAGTATGTCACGCGCTGCTTTCCCTTGTCTCTTTCCCTCTATTCGACACGTGTGTATAAGATTCTCCAGGCCCTCCTTCCTCATTATGTGTCCCAGAAAAGTATAAGCCTTCTCCTTGTTTGCAATCTGTCTCAGACCTCATCGTTGCTCACACGCTCGGTCCATGATATCCTCAGCATCCTTCTGTAGAACCACATCTTCGTCGCCAAGAGTCTCTTCTTCATCTTTGAGGAAATCGTTCAACATTCGCTGCCGTAAAGAATGACAGATGTCACGTAACAGCTCAGTATTGTTTTTGTTTTGTTTTTTTGTTACCAAAGAAGTCCTCCTGCCTCGCGATAATCTGTGTAGCTCTAGGAATGTGTCTTTGGCCATTCCAATAAATTTACGGATTTCAGTGTCGCAATTCCTGTCCTCTGTCAAGACACTTCCCAGATATTTAAACTTCAGCGTTCTGCTTGATTCTAGTGTTGCCGACCTACAAATCGCATTTCGGGGCTTTCCAATACTCTTCCTGAAATCATTCACCAGCCATGTCTCTTTCACAAACTGGCAGGCTTTGTATATCCTCTACCCCCGCATACATAAATTGCTATGGGAGTCAGACAAGTTTGCGTATTTTCGCTAACATTATTCAACCATGTTTCTAGTATTTGCAACAGATCATCTAGCCAGCTTACAATCAATCTCGCAACTTGATTAAAGCCTTTCAGATGATGTTGATTATACGACGCTGATCTCTCCTCTGAACTAGCTCTAACAGCTCAGTGGAGAAAAAACTGTCTACAAAAATTTACGGGTGTATGTATCTGTATCTATTATTTTATATTTCAATTCAATGACAGACCTAAAAATATTTCTACAAAATGTTTACCGAATAATTTCCCAAAGGCTTAATAAAATCATATAATCTATCTGACTGTTTTAAAAAGTTTAATTTTTTTGATCTCTAAATTTGATTTTTTTGCTCATATCAGGGTAGGTGTTGCCCAGACTGAGTGGAAATGTATTATTCCAATTAATCTTATTTTAAACATTCAAATTGTGAATGAATGTGTGAGTTTGCTTGCGTGTGCTTTCGTGTGCATTAAATAACACAAGCATATATAAATCTTCCGCAGACAACACAGACATGTATCTAGATTATATACATGTATAGAAAACCCCATGCAATGTGTGACGGACAGAAAATCAACTCTTCTTTGATGGTGTAGATTTTTGAGTCAACTTCTTCGCTTTCTACACTCGGTAATGTAGAATCAAAAAAGTTTGCCTTTACTGAATATTGTAACTTTCTAATTTATATAAATGATATAACACTCTTGTAACCCTTGCGCGTTTCAACCACGATAATAAGCAGAAAGGATCTGTCTCAGAGTATACGCCGATAATTTGTGAATATCTACATGGGTGCGCTTGCAAAACTCTCAATGACCAGAGCTTGGCAGTTGATTTCTCCTCTGAACTAGCTCTAACAGCTCAGTGGGGGAAAAACTGGCTGGTCAGATTCAAAATGCTGGCTGTTTGCTTCAAAAACCAAATAAGTGACATTTCATCATCGCCGATAGGATCAAGAACTTTCACCAATCGCGATGAATAGATTTCCCCCCCAGGGAGACCCCCGAGGCTTGAGCACATATCGGGACAAACTACACCTAGACCTCAAGTGACAGTCGTGCATACGATCCACCGCTAAAAGATGCGGTAAAAATGGTCAGTTCCATAGACCACTGCATTAAGTACCTGACTCCTCCTACTGTCCTCTATCTTCACAAGAGCCATGTCAGACCGAAAATAGAGTACTGCTGTCATATGTGGGCAGGAGCTGCACAGTCTTCACTTTCCACTCTCGATAGAGTCTAAAAGCGGCCACGCGTCCTTGTGGGTGACGAATTGTTTTCCACCCTACAACCCTTTTCCTACAGATGAAACGTCACAAGACCCCCCACCCCCGCTGCTCTATCGTTATTTCCATGAAAAGCGTCCAGATGAATTATATACGTTAGTTCCACCAGTTCTAGCCTCCACGGCTAAGACCCGCCATGCCACGCACATTGTAACGAACCACGCTTATTCGCTTCGTATTCCATTGGTGAAATGTAAATTCCACTCGAGCAGCTTTTTACCACGAACCGCTGTTTTGTGGAACCGACTCCCAAAGGATGCTTGTCTGATCACTACACTCTTAACCTGTTCAAGTCTAGGACTAACCGTTATCTTCCCCACATATTCGCATAAACTGCACTTTTTACTTTGTAATCTTCTACCTCGAGTTGCTCTCGGGCCTTGTACATGGTGAAAAGCATTCTAACCAAAAAAATCCAAAGAAAGAATGTTTTTTTACTACTCGAGAATAAAAACAACACAATGGAAGCACCTTCGAGTGTCGCCTAAGTCATATGTTTAGTATTGGTACAAGGCTACAATTATAGCGCATCCAATGAACTCGCTATTGATCATTACACCACAAGGAAGTACCGATACTGGTGGCCTTGTTGCAAGCGAAGCGAAATTTAATAAATACCTCAATATGTCATTCAAAATCAGAGTTTGCCTATCCCTAGGGCTAAGCGTAATAAATATGGTCGACACAATGAATGTTTTATTTTCGTTTTGACACTAAAAGATCTTTTTTTTTTTTTACATTCAACGAATGATCTATTTAGGCGAATACATTAGAATGTGAATCAACCTTTGTCCTCATTTGAAACAAGGCTCGTATTTAAAAAGTAATCTTTTTGAACCCTCAACACTTAGTACGCATCAACGCGCACACGTGTGCCTAATATATATATATATATATATATATATATATATATATATATATATATATATGTGTGTGTGTGTGTGTGTGTGTGTGTGTGTGTGCGTGCGTATAAATGTCAATTATGAATATACACATCTGTTCGTTTGTAAGTTGTTATCAGTCATCTTTTAAATTATTGGTATGTTGATGATTTCCGACCCTTTTTTGTTTGCTGTACAGTTTTTCCTTGAAGGAATTCTTCATGAAGAGACGACGGGCTAATTATTAGTGGTAAATATACACATACATATGCAATCATATATCTAATATATATACATATATATACATACATACATATACATATACATATATATATATATTTGTATAAAAAATAATTCCAAGAGGATAGAATCCAGGAAGAACTCAATGTCCAGGACAGAGTAAGGATATAATAAAAAGGCTTAAACGCTAATATTCCATGGTCATAATTTATTCCATTGGAATCGTAAATACGATCCAATTCATCAGACCTACAAATTCAAAAAGAAAACAGAAAAAACAACTCCGGGAATAAAAAATAAAATTTAGTGAGAGTGTATGTATGAGAGTGTGGGACGAATGTTACTATAAATGAAAGCTATAGGGGAGGGGTAACAGACGAGAGAAGAACAGTAGAAGAACAGGAAGGTCTAAAGATGAAGGGGGATTAAAATTTAACGGAGAGAAGTTTTAAAGAGGGGAGTCAAAGACGGTTTAAGTGAGAGAAATATGAATGTTCTCGGATGTCTAATACATTAAAGATGTAACCGGAAAGGATACATTTTGTGGTGACATACACACACAATAGACGATCTAATCTTAGAGATCAGAAGATGAGAAAAAAGAAAAGAAAGGAAAAGAAAAAGGGTGGGGGAGAGAGATGGGGCGAGGGAAACTAAAACTGAAGGGCATTTACTGAAAGGGCCGCTGTGTAATTAAGAAAATTTGTAAATTTCGTAAACTTAATATCGACTACAGGTTACAAATAGTTTAAAATGAAAAGAAACCTGTTTGTTGGTTGTTGTTGCTTTTTGTTTTTGTTTTTTTTGTTTTTGTTTTTGTTTTTTGTTTTGTTTTGTTTGTTTTTTGTTTTGTTTTGTTTTGTTTGTATTTTTTTATTATTTTTTTTGTTTATTACGTATCAACTCTCGTTCGGTTAATTAATACTAAATTTTTGTATGTCGAACTCACGACGAACCAGAACAGCGTTGCTAATCATTACTCTATGTCGAGGCAACTGAAAGCAAAAGGCTGAGCGACTGAAGAAAATATAACAAAAATAAGAAGAAACAAAAAATAGCGTTAATGATTTAATCATTTTTATTTGAAAATAGCAGAACGTTCTCTTTCAATATAAATACTTTAAGAGTGAACGATTTGCGATATCTGCAAGATCCCAATAAATCATTCTGAACTGTTGAAATGTTATCTTTTTATTATGGTTGTTAATTTACTAAGATTACTTACGTTTGGCACAACGCTAAAATCCTGGAGGATTTATGAGGATCAAACTCATTGCAATAGTAAATTTGTTGACATGCTTCTTAACCCTCGCTCAATGGCAGGATCTACTTTGAAATTAATGAAGTTTAAGCTTCAGAGCTCCTCATCCCAGAGGTACTCCTGAAGCAACTTTTTTAATGAGTAAACTTTTTAAAAAAAGATGTTTTTTTTTTAATTGTTTAAAGCCATTTCAGTTTTAGAATCCTAAGCCAATATTTTAAAGTAGGTAATGTTAGCCTTAGAATATATTCTAATAGCCATTTCATATGGCCTTAAAAATCCCCTATAATTGGTCAAATTTCAAAATTTTCTTGGAGAATTGCAGCGCCCAAACCTCTAGCTGTACGGGCTTGTTGATCTCGCCAGATTCTATTTAAAGACTTTTGGCAGTTGGACCCTCGAATCTGTTGTAGGGAAGGGGACCATATATCCAAGCTTCAGCACCCCAAAAATGTAGATCCTCCACTGCTCGATGACAACGTCGAGCCTGGGCAGTATCTAGATTGGTGACCGGTTGGGAATACCAGGTTTTGTAAGCTTGGATGTTCGGGTGGTGCAATTGCTCGGAATTGTTAAGCGCATATCAGTCCAATTCCATTTGTGTTCGTTATATTCACTTACGCACCAATAACCTTGGGAAAGGTATGTACCCATATCTTATCCCCCAGATATGGGTTAATTAGTAAGAATTGTATTACTAAATCATTATCATCTCTCCCTCAAAATTCTTAAAAGGTAAAAATATTTTCTGACTTTCAATCACCTGCCAACGCGACAGTTGAAAATGGACACTGGCATAAATATAACCTATAAACACCTGTTCATTCTTCTTCCTTGCACAGGTGTTGATAGATTATCTGCACTCGACTCCACGACAACCACCTTAGGTCCCTTAACCCTCTTTATCTATATAACTCCCTCCTCTATTATAGGCCAATTCTTACTCCCTCTCCTTCTATTTTTTCCTTTTTTCTTTTTCTTTTCTTCTTTCCTTTCTTTGCCTTTCAAATTCCCTGTGAAGAAACATTTTATTCATTTTAGTAAATGTATTTGCATTGATAAGTCCAGAGAAAAACTACTTTCCCATGGACAAAATGATCATCTGTATGAGGTAAATTGTTTGGATCTCATTAATTGTAATTCACTTATAATAAAAATTATATTGAGCTCTCTTTTGTGGATCAGTTTTAATATTTTATATTAATAGAATCTACTTGGATTACTTATCCACGGATTTTTTACCTGGTATATATATATATATATATATATATATATATATATATATATATATATATATATATCTGTTAGTTACATATACACAGTCAAAAACAAACAAATAACCAGCTTTAAATATAACAAATAAACCGCCATTTTTTTTCAAAATTTAAAAATAAATATAAATAATAATAATTTTTACCTATCATAATTTCACACAAACCCCACCACACGTATATACATACATGCGAGGAAATATTATTCAGCGGAAAAAAAAAAAATATATATATATATATATATATATATATATGTATACATTCACGAGACATTCACGAGACATTTCCGCCACACTTCCAATCTTTAAATTTCAACATACAAATGCGTATGTATAGACACAACACCACCCGTATACATACATATGTCATATCCGAAACTGCCCACATATGTTTATATATGTATGAGTCCCGACGGACGACCAAGTATGTATATGTGTCTGCATACATCGATGTTTGCGTCAGTACGATGAAAAAACGACGAAGTTTCCCCCACCACTTCCACAATAACACCAATACGCGCAATCTACATAAAACCAAAATTTTTGAAAAAATTAATCAGTTTGTCTGACGATCGCTAAAGCGTGAAACCCAGGGTCACAACCTCACATCTATCCAACCATATATGTTAGCTCTATCTCTGATATTGAGCGCTTACTAATAAGTACCGCGCATATAATATATAAATAATTATACACATATATATATATATTTATTTATATTTATATACACACACTTTTCACACACACACACACACACACACACACACACACACACACACACACACACATATATATATATATATATATATATAGTTTTAAGGTGTTCTATATTTATGGGATAAAGTGCTCAATATCAGAGATAGAGCGTATGTAAATATAAATATAAAAGTGAATATTGAAATCAACACTCAGAGGCGACAAGCTGTTTCATGCTAGACGCAATCGTTGCGTCTAGCGTGAAACAGCCTGTCGCCTTCAATGTTCAATGTTCACTTATATATATATATATATATATATATATATATATATATACATATATATATATATATATATATATATATATATATATATATATATATATATATGTATTGAATACGACCAACAGAACCCCACACTTTAAATAGCATTCATACATACGGTCCATCGCTTTAAAGATGGTCGATTCCTTGTACCGCTCGAAAAATTACTTTTCTTCTGCCATATTTATCTCTACAAGAGTCAGATGGAGTCTTGCTTTCATATTTGCGTCGGAACTGCCGAATCATCACTTTACAGTCTCAACAGAGTTCAAAGGTGTTTACACCGCTTTCTGAATGATGAATTATTTTCCACCTTACAACACCTTCCTCACAGATGAAATGCTACAAACCCGTCAGTGCTCTAACGCTATTTCCATGGCAAACCTTCTGACTAGCTAATTTCCCTAGTTCCGCCAGTTCAGACCTTTACAGCTAGGATCCACATTCCACGTACACAGGTTCGAATTATCATCATTGCTTTCGTATTCCATTAGCAAGAAAGAAGGTCGACTCTGGCAGCTTCTACCTCACAATTATTATCTCGTGGAACAGACTCTCGAGAAGATGCATCTCTAACCTATTCAAGTCTAGGAACAACTGTTATCTATCATACATATCCTCATAATTTACGCTTCTTAATTCACTACAACAACCTTCTTCAGTGACCTTCTACCTTAAGTGCCTCTTGTGCCTTCTATGAGGTGAACAATAATAAAAAAGACAAACTGTTTACTGCGTCGTATGCCTGCCACATTTACACTACCTCTTTACCTATTACGCCATCCCGCTAATTCTATTTCTACAGAGGGAGCGGGGAAGAGAAACCACACAGTCTATTACTATCTCATACATTTTGGTACTTCAGTTTATATATTAGAAGACAGGGATGTGTTTGATGTAGGTATTTTGCGCTTGTACTGGAAGTCGTTGTTGCCGTCTTCATAAAAGCTATATGTATGCATATGTGTACGATGATATGTATATGTGTATGTATATATGCATATGTATGTATATCTGTATATGTATGTGTGTGGAGAGAGATATAGATAACTGAAAAAAGGAAACCCTTATCTTTTCTTTTCTTTTATTCTGACAATTTTAGCCTATTATGCATTTCATCGCTTTTGCAATGTTCATCTCATTTCGGTCCGGACTACACTTGAAACAACACGACCTATGCCTATAAGCTGTGACGTCACAAACTGGCACGTGTCCCAAACAATGGTGTTTTGTTAGGCACAGTGAAACACAGCCTTTGTCAGCAAAGAACTGCCGCAACTGGTGTTTTGCTGTTCGAAATCCACAGCAAAGAATGAACATTAAACATTAACAAAAAAGTGGGGGGTTGAAATAATACAAATATATCTAAGCATAAATTAAACACTAGAAAGAAAAAATATCTTGTGTGCAGCTTAAGAGATATTTTAATACAAGATTTCTTGGCTCACAATCAGTTTTGAGAAATACGAAATAAATTTCGTAAGATGATGATTAATAAGCTAGTCTTGTAGACTGTTCACTATTGTGTCAGGTTTGATCGTCAATACAAAATCGCTGTTTGGGAACTGTTGGGGAATGTGAGGGCAGTGAGCTCAATCCTGATACAGTACCCTTTAATCGTGGCCTTGAGTCAAACTAAGCTAATCTTATAAAATACCTATTTTTGGAGCCTCGTCAATGAGTAATGTGTAGTGAGATAGTCAAGAAGGCTATTGTGAAGTGTGTTAATCCCCTTTGAGTACCCTACGATTGTGGCCTAGTGCCAGAATAAGTTATTTGAAATAGTACCGCTTGCCGATCGTATCCTAGTCTAATAAACTAGCTAGCTCAGGTACATTAGTGCTTGTTTAACTATACTGAGCAGACCTTAATTACAATTTCTGGAAGAGAGAGAGAGAGCATATAACCTGGCGCGATCAACAGTTTGAGCAGAGTCAGTATGTTTAAACCCTCAGTCATGATGACTTGTGACGTGCTAGTACAAACATCAAAGGCTAGGGTTAACCAGTATTGTGATTTTGTCGCACACTGTTTTCGTATCGTCATGTTAAATAGTAAGATTCGAACGCGTATCTCATGGTCGAATGCTAACGTTCTAACCACTCGGACATGGGTTAAATTATTTTTTTTTTACTAATTGTTCACTCAAAACAAGTCCCAAAAGTCACTCAAGGTAGAGTAGTAGATAGCGGCTAGGATTGAGGAATCGGAGAGTTCGAATTCCAGTCGAATCTTTTATATGATATAGACGTAAGAGAAGTGGGTGACAAGTGCACATTATGAGACTATATAGGAAAGTTAATGGATGACTCTATACTTGAAAAGTTTGTAGCTCATCAAGACACTTTCCGCGGAAATAGTGATAGAGCAGAGAGAGGCATGCGACGTTTCATATGAGGGGTTTGTAGGATAGGAAATAGTTCACGACCCGCAAGGTCGCGTAGTCGCTTTTGAATACTGTCAAGGCTGGAAAGTGATGATTAGTTTGTCCCACCCCAGATATAGCAACAATGCTCCAATTTATTTTGAGCTGATCTGACTCTTGTAAATATAGCGCATTACAGAAAGAGAAGGGTACTTTCTGGTGCGGTACCAGTAACTGAACAATTTTCCCAGCATCTTTAGAGACGGATAGTATATATGTGTTCCTTCTTGAACTGCCATTCGAAGAAAGTGGCCTCCTTGATTACAACAGTTCGTCATAATTAAATCGCAAAATAAAGCTAAAATCTTGTGTGCGCCGCGTCCATTTAGGAGATGGCCGATCACGGTTCTTCCCGACTTCCCATACCTTGTAGCCTTTAGCAGATTTTCTCCCTTTTTCTAAGGCTCCTCGCAACCCATTATGTCACCCATTCTCACAAACTCGGCAAGTGGCTTGCTGTCTTCCCTTATCTCTCTTGTCCTCAATATACCCCGTGAGGGTTAAATTTTTCTGTTGCCATTTTCTTTAAGACTACCTTGGTGCTCACACACCCTGTCCATAGAACTTTCAGTATGATTCTGTATAACAAAATTTCTGCTACCTCCAGTTTTCTTCTGATCCTTGGTGAAATTGTTTACTATTCACTGCCCTATAAGAGGATGAATATCACCTAGAAAATGAGCAATCCATTTTCTTTGTTTCTGATGATATTTTCCGTTTATCAGCACCTTGCTTAGCTTTTGAAATGCTTCTTTCGCTAGTCCAATGCGCGTTCGGACCTCGGGATAACATTTGCCATTCTCTATTAAAACACTTCCCAGATATATAAACTTCTGCACCTGCTTCATACTGACATCTCCAATTTGGAACTAACATCTTAGGCCTTTCCTCTTGCTGAGGACTATACTTTCTGTCTTCATGCAGTTGATGGTTAGACATTTTTTCACGCTTTCTTATTACCCTCTCTAGGAAGTCTTGCAGTTTTCATTCCGAGTCGGCCATCAACGCAGTACCATCTTCCTATCTTATATTGTCAAAATCACGCCCACTGATAATAAATCCTGGTAGGGTTTCCAGTTCCCTTAGGATAATATCTTAAACTTGTCAGTCTGCAATTAAATGAAATGATATAATCCCAGAGTTCTTAACTACAATCCCGAGCTTGAACCGTTCTGCTACACCTGCAAGTAGTGAAGTTTTTTTTTTTTTTTTTTTTTTTTTTTATTATGAAGAACAAACATTTTACTTGTAGTTTTGTAGACATCACAGCATTGTCATAACAACAGTGATGTCAATGGGACGTATTGCCTTCATTCACATGAGCCAACAATATTCCACAATGACATTTCACCTTAACCCCTGATAAATAGGACTCTAAAAACAATGCGACATATTCAGGGTCTGAATAAATATAAACGCATCAATGTGATCACAATAAGAGGCCAGAGGGACTGGCATGGTAGTGGAAAAGAAACACGCCATATCACATTAGCAATATATTGCTGTATAGAGGCCGGCTAAGAATTTCAACACAACTGCATACAGTTTTATATAATCGTCACTCACTTTTTGACGATCGGAAACACTCTAGTAGCTGCACACAAATGGAAATATACTGTAAGATGTGTATACATATATATAAAGCCATTTTTGTGGCTAAAAGCAACCCATCATGAAAAAAAAAAAAAAACAGCTTTGTTTACCTGGACATTTGATTCATTGGGTGGGAAAACCATTATAAAAAATTTCATGTCAGCCATCAAAATAATAAATAGCTTCTTTTTTTCATACCCACACACACACACACACATACATACATAAACACACACACACACATACATACATAAACACACACACATACACATATATATATATATACAATATATAATATATAATATATATAATATATAGTATATATTTATATATATAATATATATACTATAACATATATATAATATAATATATATATATATATATATATATATTATATAAATATATATAATATATAATATAAATATAAAAGTGAACATTGAAGTCAACACTCAGAGGCGACATGCTCTTTCATGCTAGGCGCAATCGTCAGGCTACATTTACATTATTATTATTTACATACGCTCTATCTCTGATATTGAGCACTTTATCCCATAAATATAGCACACCTTAAAACTATATTTCTTCATAATATATAATATATATATATTATATAAATATTATATATATATATATATATATATATATATATATATATATATATATATATATATATTCAATGAAACCTCAATTTAACGGACTAATACGGGACAGGGTTGTCCGTTAAAGCCGTTTGTTCGTTCATTTGAAGCACTTTTTTTGGTGGCCTAAAAACACTCATTAGAGTATAAAATTATTGTAAATAAATGTATATATAGTATATATGTATGTGTATTTTATTTTTAATTTACTATATAGCTAGGTTTTCCTTACTCCTACGTATGTCACTTTCAGTTTGTTTTTTTTTGTTTTTTCAAGCCCTTTTCCTCACATACTCTGGTTACGAAATCTCCCGACTCTAACTTATTAATAAGTTCCAATTTGTCATCAATATTAAGGTTAGCGCGCCCCATTTTCTCACCCCGTTACGATTGGGTGCCATAGTGAAGGGCTTGACAGAAAACAATACTGTACTAAAAAGTCAGTATAACATGTTCGAGAAACGATGCATGTGTTTACACGACGAGCGCTCAAGTAATCAACAGCAACTATTCCTGAAACTACCAGTCTCTGTCTGTTGATTGCGCCAGTAAACAACAGCGGACAATTCTGGAACTAACAGACTTTTCTGGCTACACATAGACGTTTTGAGTTCCACTCGGATACTCCTACTTCTGCTGATTTTGTCCGTTAAATCTGAAGCCCATTTCTTCCGGAACTGTTAATTCGAGGTTTTACTATATATATATATATATATATATATATATATATATATATATATATTATTTTAGTGTCTACTCCTATTTAAATAGACTCTCCGTTTTTGTTTGTTTTTTAAAACTGTTTATTTTATCTACCGAGAAAATGCGCTCTTCGGCAGGATTCAAACCTGCCCTGTCTCCTCCTTTTCAGGAGAAACCTCCGTCTGATCCGACTTGATTTGGAAATTCCGTTGAGCTTCGCAGTTCAGCAAGATTCTGTTTGCCTTAATGTACATTGACACGTTCAGATTTTCCTGAAAGCCGTATCTGCCCAGTTTTGTATTAAAAACGTAAACAAAGAAATTTCTAAAGAAATAATATTTTTAAATCCGACATATTTTCATTATTTCAAACTGTACTTTTAGTGGATATCTGTATTTAAGTAAACCCTCAGTTTTTTTGTTTTTTTAAAACAGCGTTTATTTCTTCAACTGGTTCGCGCTGAATACATATATGAAAAAAAAATCCTAATGAACCAAATACTACCTACCTAGGTTTCACCACAAAGCCTTCACCATTATAATCAAATCATATGTGCTGGTGTCTGGGCTGTTGGTTCCTAGGAACTGAGCTGCTTGACCCTCATATGTGGAATACGACAGGAGAGTCCACCACTATATATATATATGGAGGCACGGTGGAGTAATGGATATCGGCTTGGATTGAGGAATCGGAGAGCCGAGCTCAAATTCCAGTCGAATCCATTACATTCACTAACGTGCTAATACCCTTGGGAAAGGTATGAATCCTCTTCTTCTCCCTCCAGCTATGGGTAAAATAGCAGGACAGACTGGGTTCTATAGCCTTGGATGGCAACTGGTCTAGGAGAAGGACAACTCTGAATTCAAAACCTGCGGAGGTTCGTTTGGGAACCTTGTGGCATTCGGTGCACTAGATCTCTGTATTCGTCCCTCCAAAAAGCGTGGACACTCCTGCACTATAATTAAATCTTATGTGCCGGTGTCGGGCTGTCGGTTTCCTGGAAACTGGTCTGTTTGACCCTCATACGTCGAATCTCGACGGGAGAGTGGATCATCATATATATATATATATATATATATATATTGTTGAAACTGAAAGTTTAATTTAATGAAAATGTGTGAGCATTTAACACTTGTTTGTACCCAGGTTGAGTCAATTTATCAATAAGTTTCATGTGATATGCTCATGGTTGCCTGTCATTTTTAATGAAACATACCCTATTCCAAAAATCAGTATTTTGTTAATGTAACATCAAAATACAGATTGTGATATACCTGTATCATTATCTTTCTATATAAGGCCTATTTGGGCAGGAATAATTTTGGTTAAGTTTGGTTAAAATATAAATATTAATGTATTGGGGCAACAGATCATTATTTAAACATATATTATTAAATATAACAGACAATGAATGTCTATTATGTCTGATCATGAGTAATTCGAATGTTTGCTTTAATTTCTAATGAAAATAAAGACAAAAATTGTGCAACATTTGGATATTTTTATTTTATTAATTTGGTCCTAATATTATTATTTTATTAACTTGGTCCTAACCTTTCGGCTCACATGAGCCATCTTCAGAGTTATACAGATATGAAACAAAGATGTTTCAATGTTCGATAATTTTTGTCTTTATTTTCACCAGAAATTGAAGCAAACATAGTATCAAACTACCCTCATTCCCTGCATATTCCACAGATCCTGCCCATGAACCACTGCCTTATGGTACAGACTCGCAAGAGGATGTTTCGCCGACCACTACAATCTTAACCTCTTCAAGTCTATAGTCAACTCTTTTTTTCTCCACATATCCATATAAACTACCCCTTAGCGTAACGCTTTACTTCGAGTGGCCCCGGGCCTTGTACAGGGGGAACCTTACTGTAAATATATATATATATAGTAATACAAAAATACATATCCTTAAAAAGCCATGAGATTATATTTATTTCATTGAGGTTGGAAAATTAACCCAACACTCTGAAGATTTGGGGTCAATTTTCGGATCTCAATGAACTAAATATAATTTCATGGTTTTTTAAGGATTTCGCGTTTTTATAATACTAATTATTGCTCTGTCTCTGACATAGAGCTCTCCTTGGATCTATATCCTTTTGGAAATATCCACACTGATTACCAATATTAGCATTATATATATATATATATATATATATATATATATATATATATATTTCCACTCGTGACAGTACTTTACGTAATTTTCAGTTGGTAATATGAATATAATAGCGTTTTCTAAATTCTTTCAATTGCTAAAGACATTTTTGTTTTTTTTATTAATAGTTACTTTGTTTTAATATATATATATATATATATATATATATATATATATATATATATATATATATATGGGGGTCTGCAAAATTAGGGATACAGTAAGTATTATGCCAATATTATAATAGTGATTCTAGGATTCATTTAATACTAGTATTATTTTAATTCATTAAAATAATTTTTATTTTTATTATAATACATTTATTATCATTTTTACTTTGTAAAATAATAATAATAAATTTTTTCGGGTGAATAGGAGTGTGTGAATGACGAAGGCAAAACAGTTTGAACATTTCAGGGATTGCTATGTTTATTATTGATATGTTTGTGTAATCAATACAATACAATTTTCTTTTCGTTACTGTAGCTAATTTTGTACTTTTATTTCTACTCTCATCGATATTAAATTTTGCTTGTTGCAATGTGTAACAGTATTTTTCTCAAGCAAGAGTTTTCTTGAACAAATGGTGAATTAAGCCACTGATGACTAAAATGTGAATTTTGTCGTCATGCGTGTTTTTCAGGTTCTCGTGAGGAAAACCTAATCGGTGATATCGCTGACGAACCGTTTTACGAATACAACTTTTCGTGTCCCTCCCAGTTGTAACGCTAAAAACACACTTATTACAATATAAGTTTGTAGATTATAATTAATAGCACGAGGTCAAGAAACATATGTCGGTTGTAAATTAATTCATTTATATCCCCGTCTATTAAACAAGAATAGAGATTTATTAATTCTTTTCTGTGTAGGGTTGGGTTTCCGGTTCCTAAAGTTTTCTTATTCTATTTCACTCTTAAAAACAACATTGCGTCTTAGTGGCAGTATCGCCGGGCTTAGAGTGAAATGATTAACACGCACACACAGGGTCCATAAATGTTCTGTACATATTCCACAGTTTATAGTATCCATTAGAGTTAATGTCCATCTTAAATAAATATTGCCAACATTTTAATTTATATATACACTTCATTCTTTTTTTAATTCCCTTTCGTTTGTTTTTTGAGGTAGATGTCCAAATGCTTATTATTGATCCCTGAATTTTAATGCACGAAAAGCGTACTGTGTATTCTGTACAGATAATATATGGGCACACAAACACGGGCGTGCACACACACACACACACACACACACATATATATATATATATATATATATATAGTGGACGCTCCCGTCGTATTCGACGTATGAGGGTCAAGAAGCTCAGTTCCTAGGAACCGACAGCCCAGCAACCAGCACATCTGATTAGATTATAGTGGTGAAGGCTTTGTGCACAACCAACCACACTTTTTGAAGGGCCGAATACAGAAACCTGGTACACAACGTGCCACAAGGTCCCCAAACGACCCTCCGCTGGTTTTGAATTCAGAGTTGTCCTTCTCCTAGACTAGTTGCCATCCAAGGCTATAGAACCAAGTCTGTCCTGCTATTTACCCATAGCTGGAGAGAGGATTAATACCTTTCCCAAGGATATTAGCATGTAATTGATTCGACTAGAATTCGAACTCGGCTCTCCGATTCCTCAATCCAAGCCGCTATCCACTGCTCCATATCTATACCGGGTGTAGCAGAAAAATTGTCCAAATCATGTAACAGGAAAATTGTTCAATTGTTAGATTAAGCTTTGAATCACTGTATCTAAGAAATGATTAAAGAAGCTTAAAGGTTTTTACAAAACTATTGAACTCTACTTTGAACAATAAGAATGTATTTACCTCTAACTTGAAATGATGATCCCTTTTGCTGTTGTGACCTCCTGATCCAGTTTTGCTCTCTACTTTTCCCTCTTTTTTAAACTTATTCACCGTTCTCTTGATGGTTTTTGAATGGACTTGGAAGGTTTCCTTTCACAGTTGCTCAGTTGGGAAGACATAGTGTGGCTGACACAAAAAGATTTTAACCCGTTCTCTTTTCTAGCTGAAAAAACTCAAAAGATTTTCTAGTGATTCTTACGACATATGATGTCAAGATGGCTAAACGTCTTTATCTGAAAACCTGGAAAAAAAGAAACTCAATTAGTTTAGCGTCTTTTATTTAAATATTACATATTTTGAGGGATGGACAATTATACAATGCTGCTGCACCCGGAATATATATATATATATATATATATATATACATATATATATATATATATATATATAGCTAGCTCGTAACTAGCCAATCACTGTTGCAGACGCCTATTGAGGCACATTAGTGTTTAACATCCGCAGAGCATACCTGTGTTTAATACTGCAACTCTTCTGTACCGACGTTAGTTACAATTTCTGAAAGAGAGCAAAGCCAGTAAACTCACACCCTCTCCTGTCACGATTACTTATGATTCATGCTTTTGTTTATCTAAATTTCACGCAAAAGGCTTGTTATGGTCTTCGAGAACTGATATATATACATTCTAAGGAATTCATATATTAAATCTTGAAAGTTAGCATTGATTATGTCTGTTTTTTTTTTTTACCTTTTGTTTTCATAAATTCATTCTCTATATTGGAGACTCTCTGTGGAGTAATGGATAGCGTCTCGAATTGAGGAATCAGAGAGCCGAGTTTGAATTCCAGTTAAATTCATTACATTCACTTACCTTTCCCAATACACGTCTTCCCCCCTTCTTCTCTCTTATGGGTAAATAGCAGTATAGTAAATAGTCTATAGCCTTGGATGTCAACTGGTATACAGCAGAAATTAATGGCAACCTACTGCGGGAAAAAATCTGCCTCGTCAGTCATGTATCAAAAGATAGATGATCGCCTACGCGTGTATCACGCATGACACATAAATGATATTGGAGACTAGTTCCTCCAGTCTATTTCCATGAAGAAGACCGAACAGACTACTTGACGAAATGTTCTGCTAACAACAAATCAAAATAATTGTTAACACTGCGCAGTTTATTTGCGCAACTGGTGGAGTATATATGTAGGAGGTGAATACACTGCTTTTACATTTATTTTTTTATGGAGTTTGTCTATAAAGAGAGGCGGGCATAATAGTTTTGATTTGAACGTTTACGTGTAAAAATAAAAAATAAAAAAATAAGTGGGTTGTGTCTGTGAGTGACTGAGAACAACAACAAAAAAAGGTCACCTTACGTAGGTGAACTTGAAACGAACCTATTTCCTTCCAAACCGGAAGTGACTCGTTCAAAACCAAGACGACTCTTGGCCAAACATGGTCAAAGTTGTTTCATTTGAAGCTTAAACTACAAACATCCGTTTTAGTTCATTAGCACTCACCAAGCAGGTAGAAAAAGGCCGTAAATGAAAAAAAACAAAAAAAAAAACAACAACAACAACAACAAAAAAAACCCAAAACAAAACAGTAGGGTTGGCTAAATCAGGAGGTAAAATCTAAAGATTCAAAATTATATTTTTTCTGATGCCATCAACAACACATGAACATTTTTTTCCTTCATTCTTTTTTCTTCTTCTTCTTCTTCTTCTTGTTCTTCTGCTGCTGCTTTTTCTTCTGCTTCTTCTTCGTCTTCTGCTTCTTCTGCTTTAGCTTCTGCTCGTTCTTCTTCTGCTTCTTCTGCTGCTGCTTCAGTTTCTATCATATTTTCCTTTTCTTTTATTCATTCATTCATTCTTTCTTCTTCTTCTTCTGCTGCTTTTTCTTCTGCTTCTTCGTCTTCTGCTTCTTCTGCTTTAGCTTCTGCTCGTTCTTCTTCTGCTTCTTCTGCTGCTGCTTCAGTTTCTTCTATCTTCTTTTTTCATTTTCTATCATATTTTCCTTTTCTTTTATTCATTCATTCTTTCTTCTTCTTCTTCTTCTTCTGCTGCTGCTGCTGCTGCTGTTGCTTTTTCTTCTGCTTCTTCGTCTTCTGCTTCTTCTGCTTTAGCTTCTGCTCGTTCTTCTTCTGCTTCTTCTGCTGCTGCTTCAGCTTCTTCTTTCTTCTTTTTTCATTTTCTATCATATTTTCCTTTTCATTCATTCATTCATTCATTCAGTAATTCATACCTTTTTCTTTCATTCTTACACTACTATCAAGTTTATCTCACTCACGTTCTTTCTTTTTCTGTCATTCTTTCATTCATTCTTTCTTTGTTCATTCATTCATTTTTCCTTTGATTCTTCCTTTTTCTTTTTTCTGTCATTCTTTCTTTTTATTTTTTTATTTTCTTTTATTCATGCATTAATTCTTGTATTCTATTAAAATCGCATTGATAAAGAAAGAAGGGAAGGTTAATTAGATGGTCAGTAATTACTTAGAACACCAAAAACAAGAAGCTGTGGAGAGTCTTGATTCCCAATGTCCTGAAAAAACCAGGCATATGAAAAAAGGCAATGTCATCATTTTTCTTCCTATTTTTATCGATATATCGTCTTGCTGTAAATATCTTTTAAAATTTTTGTTTTGACTTTAAATACATAATTTCTTTGCTTTTCTGTTGTACTTACTTACTGGAATGAGACGTAGAATTAATCTAACACACACAGAACACACTGAAGTCAAGAGAATCGAGAGAAAAAGTAGCATATTTAATCAACTGACTTGAAGTGGAACGACTCCATCGAATCAATAGCTGCATCTACTGCAAGGAAAGTTGGGTCACTAAGTCGTGCTAGAAGGTTTTTCTCCTCAGTTCATCTTGCACGTTTACAAATCTACCATTCGTCCGTGCATTGAATTCTGTTCAGGTGCTCCTGCTAGTCATCTCGAGATTCTTGACAAAATCCAAAGAAGGATGTGTAATGTAATCGATCCTGACTTGACATCTCGACTTCAGTCACTTTCTCACCGACGTGACGTGACTTCCTTCTATCGTTTTTACAATTATTTTAATAGCTGCTGCTCTGACGGGCCTTTTTCCTTGGTGTCCCGACTACATGAATTTAAGGATGCTACTAGATTGGCATTTTATTGTTGATTTAGATAAATGCAACCGCCACTTCTACTACGACAGTTTCTTTTCTCGCAATTACCGCCTGTGGAACGTCCCTCTGTTTCCATGCCTCCCTGATAACTAAAATCTTCAAAAATTTAAATGCAACGTCAATCGCTATTTTCTTGAACCCCGTTCAGCTTTTATCCTTTCCTCAGTCCCGTCTATACCCAGGCTTTTCTCTCACTTTCACTCTATGTAATCCCCTGCGTACTATTGGCATTTCCGCCTTGCTTGGGGCGAGATGATAGAAAATAAATTGTATAAATGAATGGTAGAACAATAAAAAAGATATTTTGTGCCATTTTTAACCCAGTACAATACCTAACAGCCACTTAAAAGAAAGTGTTACTAAATGAGCTTGTTTTCTGGGCGTAAGAATTGTACAGATTGATCTTCTTACCCAAAATAATATAATTTTCCATTATAGCTCTCTGTGGGAGTATTATCAAAGAAAGTTTCGCATGAACGATATCGGAAAACCCATCAGTTGAAGAGCGCCGGTCGAAGAGCCTTTGCAACAACCAACAAAGTACAGCTTCGTAAAATATCACACAGGACATGGCGCCGCATCATTTTGTGCCGCGAAAATGATGGTGTTCATACAGACCTTGTCGATGTGTGAATAAACTGAATCCAGTACATCTGCTTTGTATTACTGTAATACTTTTTCTTCTATTGTTCTTATTACTTTTTGGTAGACGGGTGACAAGACTTTCGGACCGCTCTGGAGATCATGGATCTGGTCTTTTGAACAGGAGTAGAGGTTCATCCCTTGTTTCTTGCTTAGGATCGAATTTTAAGTTCCATCTAAATTCTATTTCAACTCCATACTTCTGAAGTCTCCACCTAAATTCTAATATTGTATTTAGTTTTTATTTTTTATTTTTCCCCTCAGTAGGAGTAGCTAGGTTCGCCTAACATCCTTTTTTTTATTCCGATGGCCCCTTGCGTCTTGGTGACATTATTATCTTCCTTAGAGTGGTGGCTCTTACTTTGTAACCCTCTACCTCGAGTGGATCTTGGGCCTTGTATAGGGTAAACCTCATTATATAAAAAAGGATTGATAACAGTTAACCCTACACTTGAAGATGTAAAGATTGTAGTGATTAGGGAAATATCTGGGAAGTTTGTTCCATAAGGCAGCAGGTTGAGAAGAAACTGTCGAAATAGAACATCCTTATTACCAATGAAATATAAAGGAGATGTCCATGGTTCACCCCTGTGTACACGACCCGGCGAGTCTTAGCTATAAAGATGTAAACTGATACAGTTAAACAATATAGTTCATCAGGACATTTTCCATAGAAATACAATAGGCTTGCGGTGTTTTAGGATGGAGAAGACTTCAACACTCACAAGGCCGCTTAAGCGCTTTTGAACTCTGTCGAGGTCGGAGAGAGAATACTATACACTTCCAGCCCCATGGTCAGGGAGTGAAGAAAAGTAATTTGAATAGCATGGACTACTCAGTCAATGATATCCCTAATGTTTCCTTATAAAGAAATTGTTAATAATTTATAATTGCCATGAGAGATGAGAATTGCATATACTATATTTTGATTCTCACCTGATGATCAGGAAGTGAAAAAAAGTGTTACTTTGTATGGAACGGCTAGTTCTCCGCATAAGGCAACCTTTAGATAAGACGAGGTCAAAAAATATAGCAAATTTTCATGAAATTATCGTATACCTGTAGTATAAGACGACTGCTTATTGATTATATAAAAAATTATGTTATTGGAAATGTTGTTAATGAATCCTTAGAAATTCAAAATAAACGAAATAAAAAAACCGATTCTATATCATGTTGTTCCTACACCCGCCCCCTAAAAGAGAAACCATTGTTTTATTTACGTTTCACCATGTGATCTCTTGCGAATACTGATTATTATTATTATTATTATTATTATTATTATAAATTGTGATATTATTTAACACTAAAATGATAATGAATTTTTAATGCTAAATGAATAAGTTATCCTAAATGTTATTACTGCCGTAAATAACACTATTATGTTGATTATTGAAAGTTTAGATAAAGGTTGCTGTGAACGCAATCATAACTCGATGTTTACATTTTCTCAGCCGATCTTGCATGAATCCAAGTTGATTTCATTGATATGGAATTATTCTTCAAATAGGCAATTTATTATGAAGTTATGCCAGTAATATATAAAGTAGAAATGGTTTTATTACTTTTATTATAAATTTATTTGATAATGTGAATCTTTTCATGTACATTATTGGTTATCGTACCAAGGCCGAGGTTAGCCTACTGACAAATATCACTCAGAATTTAAGGTTTCTTTTTTAGAATTGTATTATGAAATGACCCCCTATTTTTAAGGACGATTTGGGGGATTTAAAGGTCGTCTTATACGCGGAAATATACGGTAATCACCTACAAGGTCGTGTAAGCACTTTTGCACTCGATGCTGGAGAGAGGAATGGATAGATTTTGTCCGCATATAAAACTTTTATAAAAGTTAAAAAAAAAAAAAAATTAATGTCTCAAGACTAAAATATGGAAAATAAATTGTCATTTATTTTACAAAATCAATCGGAGTAAGCGTTTTAAACTCTTACTGCCATTGATTTTCAAAATAAATAAACAAATGAGATCTTGCCAAGATCAGCCAATCCAGTTATCTCCATGTAAAGAAGAGCGAACACTTGACAAAATTTGTTCTATTTATTAAAAATGTTGGAAAGATAACTGGATACGTTTATTGATAAATGAACAATTAAAATATCATGTTATTTACTTTCCATTAAAAAACAATTAAAATAACTTAATTATTGAAAGGATATTGTATGGTGATTGCATTGCAGAACCCCAATAACCTCTTTTAACTGTATTTCGTTTTGACTTAGCCAAAAATTGCTACATTTCGTTTGTATCGTGAACAGTCTTTCATTTGGCAAATCCGCACATAATCATCCAGAGAAGCACTGCACTTTGTCCAATTCATAAATGTATTGTTATTCGCATTTTAATTCCCGTCGAATAAGTGATTTGTTCTTCAACCAGTCAATCATTTTCTTTTTTTTCTTTTTTTTTTTTTGGCTTTGTGTCCGTCAACTGACGTTGTCAAACATATCCTTTTTTAAAAAATACGATACATTTACAACAACCTGTGTGGTGTTTTATTATTTAAAAACTGTTTTATCTTATTAATTCTTAAATATACACTACTCTCCTTCATTCTACGCCCACAATGTTACAATATTAAACGTGTAGGTGGAGAGAACACGTCTTATCTACATCTATCTGATTGTTGATCAACTGGTAACTTTCTTATGAAGCTGTATGCGACCGAATTCCATTAAAACGGATGCAGTAGGCGTTCAAGAAACGAATATCTCATTAAATTTTTCAAATAAAAGATAAAGAGCAATCCTGCTTGAAGTCTTAAAGGTGAATCACATCACCAGTGCCAAAAACTTGCTTGCAAAATTTATACCGGTTTTTTCTTGGCTACACCGGAAAAATGACTCTGCATTAGAAGTTTTTAAAATCTTAAGATATTTGAATATCGTGGGTTGATTGATCCATTTTCTACAGCTTATCAACCCATTGCAGGTTATTTAAAGCCAGAAAATATTTTTAGATGTAAAGAGATAATTTTGTTTTTTTGAAATAATGATTTAACGCTATAAGTCTTACTAATTACCCCATAGCTGGGGGAGAAGTGGATTCATAGCTAATTAGAATTTTATAAACAAATAAGGAATTATAATGTGGATATAAAGTTGGAGATCAATTCTATATTACAGTCAATATATAAACTGAGCTCTCATTTATTGGCTACAGTTAAAAGGGTGTTCCAATAACTTTGGACCGATTTTAAATGTGAATTAAGTTTAAGCCTCAAATGATTTTTTTTTCTTTTTTCTTTCTGATTTAACAACTTAAGTCTTTGGCAATTTCAACCATGGAAAGATTAACAATCAAACAACGTGTTAAAGTTATGAAAGCCTAAGTTGGACGTTTAAACAGAAATGCATTTCGCGAACTTCGTGATTATTTTAGTCAACATAAAAGACCAAACGAGATTGCAATTGGAAACGATGCGACGTTGTTGCGGAGAGGTTCAATTCCTGCGCGCGATGACGAATAGAGGTGTCTAGATTTTCGGCCACATTCTCGTGAATTATAGCAATTTTTTTTAGTTGAACGGCGATAACGAGCACGCACTGGTATTTTCACATCTGCTACTGACCCAGTTTGTTAGAATTTACGAAAAATTTTTCTAATTGCACTCTTGACTCTTTAATATGTTGTTTGATTGTTAATCTTTCCGTGGTTGAAATTGCCAAAGACTTAAGTTGTTAAAGCTGAAAGAAAAAGAAAAACATCATTAGACGCTTAAACTTAATTCACATTCAAAATCGGTCCAAGTTATTGGAACACACTTTATTTATATTCCAGTGAATGTAAATAAATCTAAAAGACGTGTCTGTATAGCTAATCAGTATTTGATTGGTTGGTTCATTCGTTTTCTACGGCTTAGCAACCCTTTGCAGGTAATTTAAAGCCCGAAAAGTCAGTAGCACCGATCTGATGGCTGGCCAACTTGTATAGTTGTTTAATGATTCCAGAAGTCTGAATCCCGTAAGTGAATATAACGGAACCCAACGTGAATTGGAACACAGCTCTCCGATTAACAATTCCGAGCCATTATCCATTACACAACTCTCACATCCACGGTTACAGTAACTGGTAGTCTCAAGATACATAATGACGAAAGAGGGTTTGAAGAATTTAACACTCACAGGACAAAATGAAGACAAGTGGAAGCAGAGAGAAACAGCGAATAACCTTCTTGAAAATCTAGTATAAATGAATGACAGAATATGAACTGGGAAGAATATTAAACATTGCTTAGAGCGACAAAAGATAGGAAATTGTTCATAAACATGGTCAACCTACTTGACAAGCTTGTATAACTTGATGGCAGAAAATGTCTGGATGAGATAGTAAGGAAATTAACATTACTTAGACTCTTTTTTTTTAAGCATTACGCCCCGAGCAAGGCGTGAAGCTACTAGGATGCAGGGGGTTGCAGAAGATTTGGAGCAAGAGCAGATAGGAGTGATAGAAGAAAGGATGAGGAGAGGGAAAGTGGATAGATCAAGGTAACTGGAGGTGTCGATTGACATTACATTTGAATAGTTGCAGATTATAGCTATCAGGGAAACAGTAATTGGGACGGGTGTTCCACAGGCGAGAGGTGCGAGGTATGAAGCTATTGGAGTAGAAGAGACGGCTACATTTAAAAGTTTCTACAGTGTAAGGGTGGGAGCGGGATGCCAGCCTCGTAGGGCGCTTTACAAAGGATGGGAAGTTGTGGAGAGCCTTTATCGTCCATATCCTGAATTGATACGACATATAAAAGAATCCCATGGAGAGTAATCCCTGTTCTGTTAACTATCTATACAAGTTCGTTATGTAGGTTATTAATACTGGAAAGAGCAACAACAGTGAACTTGAAAAACGTAATTTCCCAAAATAAATTGTTTTAAAAGAAAGTATTTATAAATTTCAACCAACAGCACCACTGGCTTCTTTGTCAATGAATGCCAAATATTTCTTTATAAGGAAACGACTAATATTACCGTCAGACTATCTTGCCCTAGATACGCCACTGCTGCTATGGCTGCAGTACATGTGGTGCCCTTACAACCCTAATGAGTTACAGGACTCACAACGGAGACATAATAATTCTTCTTAATTTATTGCAACTGACAATCCTTTGTTCCTAAATTTTCAATCTCCACGATTTCAAAATGGATTTCGCATGTAAATCCGAGAAAATAACGACACAGTCAAAATGTTGACGTTCCACACCACTTCAAACAAAAGGCTAGGAAGGAAACCTCCATTAATACTAAACTTATTGAGTTTCTTTTTTTTCGGCTGTTCAGATTAGAAAGGAAAACTGGATCACGAAGTCACAACAGCGAGAGGGATCATCATTTCAACTTTGTGCTAAATGCATTATTATTGTTTAAAGTAGAGTCCAACAGTTACATAAAAACCTTGGAGAATTCCTGTAAGATATCTTTAATCATTTCTAAGATACAACGGTTCAAATCTTAATCTAACAATTGGACAATTTTGCTGTTACAGCAGTATATATATATATATATATATATATATATATATATATATATATATATATATATATATATATAATTATTTATTTAAAAATATGATTCCAACTCGCTACATAAGAGGTCTCATGTTTCAAAACAAGAGCCGAAAACTTCAAAATAATATTTGAATTAACTTGAGTTAAAGTAGGCTCTGTTCCATCTTCAAGTGAAGATATTGTGTGTGTGTGTGTGTGTGTAAAAATTCAGATATAACTAAAAATATATATCTGTAAACGACAATATGAATAATGATAAAAGGTAAACGTACCCGACGCATTTCATTCTCTCATGTTTTTTATCAATGCAAATATTTGTTTTTATACGCGCGCATACTCACACACACACACACACACACACACACACGCATACATATATATATATATATATATATATATATATATATATATATATATATATATATATATATATACAAATATAGATAACTAGACTCGTTTCGAAAAACCCTCGAATTTTTGATTTGCCAATAATCAAATCAATCTCGAGGGAAGAAAAGGTTATAAAAAAAGAAAGAGCTACAAACATGAACTACTGCCGAAAAAAATCGCACAGAGCCATACTTTCCCTGACGATCCGTTTAGGTGAAACCTAGGTAGGTTTGTCTGGCTCACTAGGTGTATCTATCTATCTATCTATCTATATATATACATTATATATATATATATATATATATATATATATATATATATATATATATATATATATATATATATATATTGTGAGTATATGTGACTGATTAAGAATAAATCCATTAATTCTTCGGAAATTATTTTGCTTACATTTCGGATAGGAATTTGAGGACATATGATCTTTCGAGAAAATCTGAACAAATGGATGTGTGCATTGCTTAAAAAGGATAAATATAACCTTCCTAAGCTGTGACACTTTCTGGTCAGAGAGTGATTTCTTCTACAAAGGGGGGTCCACACATTTTTAGTTTTCTCAAGTGCGCTGACCGGTAGCCGTAATACAAACTCTTTGAAGAAGAAAAAACAAAGAAAAAACGTTTGAAGTAATATATATATATATATATATATATAACCGGAAATATTTTTTGTTAAACCAGAAAATGTTTCCGATTTAATAAGGGAGCGGTGATGTCGACGATTCGAAACGCCCGCGCCTTCTCTACGCATGCTTGTTTTAAAAGCGTTAGCGCCAACATACAATTGCTATTATGCTTTCATTTAAAAAATTACGACCATAATTTCTTGTGTTGTTGTTATTTTTTGCATATCTCTCTGCGTAGTAGTAGTCGTAGTCGTAGTCGTAGTCGTAGTCGTAGTATAGTTCTCCGCGTCCCGAATAGCAACCAGGTTTGCTAGGCATAAACCTTATGTTCTCTAGTTGTTATACTTGTCTATCTAATTTGCATACGATAGAACAGTCGTTATATATGTAATTATTAGATGAAATGAACGGTTTCATAGATATATGTGGTGAACAGTCCCGTAGAAGCAAGCGAGCCAGAGTGGCTTGCATCTGGTGTATAGGAGAAAAAAATGTCGTCAACATATGCCGATGTGGCATTCGCAATGGTTTTGTCTTGCGATAATACTGCGTCAATTATGGCTTTCATAATGAGAGGTGCCAAGCGAGCCAGAGTGGCTTGCATCTGGTGTATAGGAGAAAAAAAAGAAACGTTGACTATAAGTAGTGACGTGTGAAGACGGCGAGAACGGTGAATTGAACCAGCGATATTGTGATTTGTACAAGTGACTGCTGGGAGTGCAATAGACTTATTTTTACTACAATATAATAAAGACAATTCGTAATAGTCTGCAAAATCATTATTAAGATCATATGCAATGCATATTCCTGATAACATCATTTGTAAATGATAGTAAAATCATTTACAATGTATTTCATCTATTTTCTTGTATTTGTTATATCACTATTTTTGTAATTATTAGAGTAAGTAAAAGATTTAACGTTTTTGTTGATTTTTTTATTTTATTTAGAGAGGCCGAAAATGACTGATTTAAGGAAGGCAAAAAGAGAAAGGATTATCCACTCCTTAACGATTAAGAAATTTAGCATCCTGTTTAAAATATTAAAGCTTTGATTTAGACATGGAAGCCATGTTCTTGGTATCTATAGCTTTTTGAAATAAAAAAAATAATTCATAAATTACTCTTCTGTTAATTTGAGGCGCACCTTTCAGGGCGTATTTGTGCGCCCGAGTGTACCGGTTAAGAAACGCTGGCTTAGTAGATGAACGAAAGACTTACAGGAAGTTGCCTATTGGTTATCATCAGCATTCGGGGGTGGGGGGAACAAACTATATAGATATGATGCTAAATAGATATTCGGTATTTATTACATATGAAGGATAATTGCAGACATATATATATATATATATATATATATATATATATATATATATATATATATATATATATATATATATATATATATGGAGTTCGTGATTGCTTGTGTCTCGTGAATGAAGTTCGTGAGGGTTAGCAAACTATTCTCTACAACTTGATTTTTTAGTGCTATGACGCAGGGAGATTTGGCGAGGGGCATTTCCAGGAAAAATGCGCCCTGACGTGCAGGAGATAGAGTAATAGCAGTTGAAATAGACAGTTGAAATTTCTAGAGCTCATAGAGGAAAGAGGGCTTGGAAAATCTGATACTCACAGAACAGATTGAAGGCAAGAGGGACAGAAGAAAACAACACATAACCTACTCAGTGAGCTTGGGTAAATGAATGGTAGAACAGATTTTGGAAGAAATAGCAAAAAGACAACATATTAAGAGCTACATAGGACAGAAAGATGTGTGCAGGGCCATGATTGTCTACGTCCTGAAGGGACATGGCACATAAAGAAGTATGAATCTGTATAGATTGTATTGAGATAAAAGTGGATTTAATGTCTGTACGCTACTCACAATTGAAAGACCTTTTCTGTTTCGAGTAATTTAAATTATGGCATATGTATTAAAGCGATTGCTATCTTGGCAAAAATAAACATTATCCAGTAATGTATTCAGGGCTGTTTTATCATTGTTGATAATGTGAAACTTGTGAACGGATTCAGGGTGCGTTCTTTTAATGTCTCAGTACCGCTGTGTGTGCGTGTGCCATATCTTTGTTGTTATCATATAATTTTCAGTTATTTTCTTTGACACAAGTTTGTTTAAGGGTAAGTGTAGCTATATTTTTCGTCTCATAGTTCTTCGTTAGTTTTTATTTCGGAACAAAATGTCGTGCCATTTCGTTGAGTAAATCTCATTTGTTTATTTTGGCGACTGAGAAGGTTTCAACCATGCTTAAATGGAAGCGAAAATAAGGAAAAGTAACAAGTGAAGTGGTATCAAATCTTTGTGTCGGAGTGGAAAAACGGTCGACATGGGATTATTATTATTATTATTATTATTATTATTATTATTATTGTATGTGATATCATCTTGCTAGAAAGCAATTTTAAGGGGTTAATTACCAAGTCCCCTCCGGGGTAAAAAGAGCACGGTAGGAGAGTTAACTATACACATTTGGGACGTTCCGTTAAGATGGAGAGTGTTGTTGTTGCTGTTATATGATATTATTATTATTATTATTATTATCATTATTATTATATGGTAATATTACTACTAATACTATTTTTAATATTTATTAGTGTAGCCCGGATATAAGAGACCCGGATATAAGTAAAACCCGGATAGAGAGATTTTCTCTGGTCCCAAATTAGAGCCTGTGTTAACGTATATAAATTAGACCAAACCCAGATATAAGAGAAACCCGGATATAAGAGAAACTCGGATATAAGAGACTTCTTCCCCGGTCCCGACAACTCTCTTATATGCGGGTTACACTGTATTAATAATATCAATAATCCTCCTCTGTTGGTCTTCATCAAGGCAAATATTTGTCTTTATTCACACACACAAACATATACATACATATATGTATATACATACATATATATATATATACTTTGTGTGCTTGATTAAGAATAAATCCATTAGGTCTTCGGAAATTACTTTTCGGATACGAATTTGAGCAGATATGGACTTTAGAGAAAATATGAAACTATATTTATTATTATTATTATTATTACTATTTTTAATATTTACTATTATTATTATTAATGATACTATTTATTATCATTAATATTTGTTACTTATTATTATTTATTATCAGAATAACAATCTGATGCTTGTGATTTTAATTGATTGGTGGTATTATTTTTTTTATCATTTCACCCCATGCAAGGCAATAAAACCCACTAAAATTCAAGGACTTAGAGAGTGTAAAAGAATAAGAATCAAAATGAACATTGTTTGTTTTGGCACATTAATTTTAGCTACATTCAGATGTACAGATTTGCTTGTCAGCTGGCTGACCATAACCAGTTGGACATGTCCTATAGGAGCTGACGCACTGTACATCTCTGTTCATGAGCGGGAGTAGTTGGGGGAGCATTATGGTTGGGTATCGTGAGTGTTGTTGTTTTTTAATTTTTTTGTTTTTTTCTTTCTTTTTTAAGTTTGAATGATGAGGCAGCCAAGACGATTTGATAGTTATGTCTAAATATTTGGGAAGACTTTCAATCGAAAACCATCTGAGCTGACTGGGTGACCCGACCTGAAAATTTTTAACTAGGTCTCACCTACCAGGGTATGCGCTGTTCTTATCAAACTCTCTCACTGTGTCGTGAATATTTGGCTGTGATGCATGTGCCTGGTATACCTTTATCATTGTCATGATGGGTATATTGGTCTTCGTACGTTTGTACTCTAGCGTCACTTTGGTGTGCTTCTCTCATACAAGAACAATAACGATGACGAAACCTAGAACTGAAAATCAACAGGCATAATTGGGCGGGAAGAGAACTGCTGAAATTAAGTAACCCTCTTGAAGGACAACAAACATGGCTCATTTGATTACAAGGGTTTTAAATTATGGCAAACAAGACGGATTAAAAGATAAAGACAAGACATGGAAGTCTCAAGATGAATTTAAATGGATCAGTGGAACGTTAATATTATCTCCTCCGCCAACACACACACACGGAGAGAGACAAGCGCAAAAGATATATATATATATATATTTAGAAGACACACATATTTCCTTCAATACACTGGAAGATATATGGATATCACCAATTAAATATAACATACAGTGCGGTTCGATAAAAGTGACTCACTTTATCCTTTGAATTTAGCTCAACTTTCGTTTCATCGGAGAAGAGAACATTCTTCCAGTCTTCTACAGTGAAATTTTTGTAATAGTGAGCCCATTCAAGTCTGTTGGCTTTGTTGGTTTTGCTTATTAGCGGCTTAAACCTTCGTGTACAAGATTTGTAGCCTTGTTCTAACAGCCACCGACGTACTGTTGAAGAGGCAAGACTAACACCTTGCTCTTCGCTTAGACTGGCTGCAATTTCTTGGCTAGTCATAATCCTATTCTTCGCAACTTCTCTCTTGATTACCCTGCCAGTTCTATCATCAATCTTTTTCTTTCGTCCCCTTGTTTCCTTTCTTGGAGCAGGAGTGGCATCATTATGTGCCCTAAGCACTCGAGAGACAGTTGATTGCGAGATTATAGCAATTTCTGCAATTTCTCTCGTAGACTTGCCTGCTTTTGAGAGGGCAATAATAGATCTCTTAAGTGGTTCTGATGCGTGTTTGTACCCTTTCATCTGGTTAGTGACTTGAGTGGCTATTCCAAGTTGCTTTTATACTGTGCGAGGCTTTCTGGAATATTCTGGAATACTCTAGATTTAATTTAAGCTGTTCTAGAATTCTGTAGAATATTGTTCGGAGTGTATTGTAATATAATTTTCAATATTTTGTCAAAAGCTCTTTAAATTTACCAGTTTAATCATTAGAATGCGATATCTGAGTCACTTTTTTTGCACAGAGTTTTTTCCTGAATCTCATTTATATCCAAATTTATAATTATCAATAGAATACCTTAGGGTGAATAAACTTTTTTCCTAGGAGGTCGGGAAGGGGTCTTTATATTAGTAAGATTAAAAATTATTTTAACCCCAAAAACAATAGACAAAAAATATTTTTAGTAAAAGAAAATCAGGTGAGTCACTTTTATCGAACAGCACTGTATTGATAAATATACATATTTTCCCTCACCGTATAGGATATCGTACATTAAGTGCTCGTGTTAATAAAATAGTACTCGATGTAATGTAGCAGAGCTATTAAGTATATATTAATAAATTATAAGATATCGCACATTATTTATTAATATATTCAGGGCTGTTTTATCATTGTTGATAATGTGAAACTTGTGAACGGATTCAGGTTGCGTTCTTTTAATGTCTCAGTACCGCTGTGTGTGCGTGTGCCATATCTTTGTTGTTATCATATAATTTTCAGTTATTTTCTTTGACACAAGCTCGTTTAAGGGTATGTGTAGCTATATTTTTCGTCTTAATTCATTAAAATTATATATACTTCTATTCAATAAAATCGCCATTAACTTCAACCAAGGCCCCCCTGACGACTTCGGAATCTCCTGCAGCTCTTCTGGACGGTCTCCTAGTTTAAGTTGGTGAATGCTGTCATAATCCTTGCCTTCAGTTCATCTTTGGCGTTACAAAGAGTTTTATTCGTTTCTCACTCAAGTGCGCCCCGCATATCAAAGGGGGTTGCAGTCTGGGGAGTTGGGTAGCTAGATGTAAGGGGTGATGTGGCCGCAGAAATTGTCTGGCAGCCATGGTGCAGGGTCCTGTTGCCAGACATAGGGTCTTCCAGCAGCCACCCTCTTGACCCAGGGCAGCATTACCTCCTCAAGGCACTTGATGTAGGTCTCCGGGTTGAGTCTGTGGACATCACCAGCAAATTCGGGAGGTCTTTCCTTATCAGAACGATCAGAATGTGTTTTCTAAGCTGCCTACCATCGCAATCACCATTACTCATCCAACTCTTTCCGAATCCTCTGCATCCAAACACTCTGAAATGTTCGTATTCGAGCTTCCGGCGCGAATGCCAAGCAGTACAGCATGCCGCTTCCAAATTTCTGGCGGAGTAAATTGCGTCATGTTGCTCTTTTTCTCGCAGATGATGTCCAACTGACCCTACAATAATGCGCAGTTGACAAAATCAAAAATAAACGCGCATGTACGAAATTAAAAATATATATATATATATAATGGCGACAATTTACCCATCGCATTCTGTACATATATATTAAATATTTAATACTTGTATAAATTTCACCGGTTCAGTTTGTCAATATTTATGCGTACGACCACCTGAACAGAATGTGGCAAAAGGTCAAAAGGAAAAGGGGAGAGCACATTGCGTATATGGACGGGGAACAAAAGTTTATCAAGCATCTCGACACCTACCTTTTTGAGTGGGGATACTTAATTTCAGAAATTTAAACAACAAAAATATACTCACTGTTGAATAAACTTGAGGTAACGTAAGTGTGGTTCTACCGAAGGATGCTGAGAATATCGTGGACTGAACATTTGAGCAACGACGCAGTTTTAGGGAAAATGGAAGAAAAAAACAAAGAGACAGTTGAAATTTCTAGGACACAACGAGGAAAGAGGTGTTGGAGGATTTTAATCACTGGACATATTGAAAGCAAGATGGACAGATGAAAGTAGCGAATAACCTTCCCAACGAGCATGTGAAAATGGATGGCAGAACAGGGATAGCAAAAAGACAAACCTTATTAAGAACTACAAAAAAAATAGGAAGTTATGAAGAGCCATGATCAGCCAATATCTTGATTATGTCATTATTTTCTCTTCGATTTTTATGTATTATCCATTTAGCTATATTTAACTTAATAGTTAAAAATATTACCTATGACTACTAAACTTGTTTCTCAATCAACATAGACGAGGTCAGCGTGAAACTAACCTCCTCGTTGTCGCCTGTTCCCTTTAGACAAACTATTATATTACTGTCTGCCTACGGACATGGCGTTGTTCAACCATTTTTTTTCTTTGTTGTTTTATGCCTTTCTTTAGATTTTTTTTTTTTGACAAGAGAACCAAAGTTAACCAGTCTAGGAATGCACCCTTGCCACTAACGCGGTCGTTTGAAAGTGGGACGCATTTGAAAGATTACAGCAATGCTTATTTTCCCACACTGTTTTAATAAAAGAAAGAGATGACATAGTTTCATTTGTTTAGTTGCATTTAAAAGTGGATAATTAGCCGCCGAACAAGTCGGCTGTGATATGCTAACTGATGCATTTCAACAATTAGTACAATTGAACGAAAATATGGAAAGTCTAAATTGGGATACCTTATCAAATCATGTGAATTCAGACGGTGAAATAATCACAATACCATTTTCGAAGTATGAAAACATTTAAAGTATGTAAACAAAAAATCATCAAATACAGCATTACCATACATTCGTGCAAAACAAAGAATACAAGTCTATGGTTAAAGCAGATTTGCAACTGTTATCTTTCATAGTGTTGCGGGTTTTACATTGGCCCGCAAGCAAATGTTGAATGACGGAAAACAGCAACAAACAGAACGATGACTTCAGTATATATATATATATATATATATATATATATATATATATATATATATATATTGCCAAGTTTATTTTCGTTAAAGAAAATACATCGACTAGAATAAGGTTACAGTGCACTAGGCGAAAACATCTTCGCAGGTGCATGTAAAGAATGAGAAAAACGTTGTCCTGAGAAGGACAGTTTTGTAGACGTTAAAAAGTGTTGTCCTTGTAAAGGACAGTTAATCGCATATTATTGCTGCTTCCGAGGATGGCTGACTGGAGCTGGTTGCTGACTATCTGGAGCGGCGGCCGATGGTGAGCTGGGGCCACTGCTGCTGGAGATGTGGACCGATTGTCTCCTGTTAGACCTTATACTACACTTTGATCCTAGGCATCTTGGTCGCGGATTTCTGTTTTTGAAAAATTTTCAGGTCTTTTTATATGCTGAATCAGTTTTGCAACAGTCGCTGGTCCTGTGAGGTGAAGTTTCTTTTTCCGTTTTTTTTTTTAATATTTTTTTATTTAATGTGTGAATACCAACAGTATACGACAATAGCTTACACCGTAAATCAGCTATCACGACTTGACAGGTTTCTTGAGTCATACGAGCTGTTAGTTCGAATCTAGCTGAGAGCTTATTCCTTATTTCCGACCCTAACTGCTTACTGACAATCATAGCATGACGGTCTGACTAGTTGCGATAAAAAGCAGGTAAAATTAAAATAACAGAAATACTTATAGAAAAATTAATAATTATTGACAATGCTTTCATTTATTATATGCTTTTCTATTCATACCGGTATGTTGGTCTCACTTGCTATTCGCAACGTTCCGGCCATCGTACCCTACGGCCTTCTTCAGGCGTCTATCGTATCCTTTAACCTTCTTGAAATTTTAAACTGAAACCTCTATCACAAAGAACTGCAACCACATCACTTGAGAACTTTAAACAGTAGCAACAACTAAAACTAATAGCACAGGCACATCGAAGTGAAAATTATGACATTACATATGGATGTTCGACACGATTTCAAACAAAATGTTAGTAAGGAAATCACAATTAATAATGGAAAGTTGGTGGACTGGAGAAAATTATGTTCCTGGGAAATTGTTTGAATAGAAAGATTTTATAAATTTCCATAACCTCATGGATCTTATAAATTTCCATAACCTCATGGATCTACACCCAGATTATAACTTACGTTGCCAGTCCGCCAATTAGCGGCGTCACAAGCCCAGGTAGGTGAGGCGCTATGCCCGACATCGTTATTGTTAACAGGTTCATCCTGGTGGCTCTTCTGTGCCCATATGCCCTAGAAACTAAATAACACTGAACTAACCTATTAGATATGCATCTGTTACCGCATGCATTTAGTGTGATTTGAACCAGTGGCCATTTGTCTTTAAAGTAGCCACTTCTAGCTGGATATCGTTGGTCGAGATAATTTAAGAGACGCGGCGATGCTTTCCATTATGTATTCCCAGTACACACGTGACACCGTAGATCGAGGAATATCAAATGGCCAGGCCATTTCAAAAACGTAATGCCCCCTCAGCCTGGCACCTACTATCATGCCCCGTTCGATCTCCGATATTTCATGTCGCCTTGTCAGTGTTCACACATACTCACCAGATGTCAGTTATTTTCATAACACACCATCTACCATGTCATGGACATGACGATAAACTAAATCCGGCAGCAAAGCTTCTGATCAGGATGCTTTGATGAGTGTGGAACCACCTGTTAATTGCTATTGTTTACAGGTCCACCTTTACCCGGGATGGTAGCATCTGTTAGGGTCTCAGCTATGGGCAAATAGATAACCCCCAAATTGGGCTCAAAACACTATGAAACTTTAAAAATAGGTTTTTATAATAAGAATACCAGCAATAAATTTTTGATTAAAAAAATAGTTATTACCGGCAATACATTTTTGAAAAAAATTTATTACCAGCAAAACATTTTTGAAAAATATTACCAGCAATAAAAAAAAAACTTGTCGGCATTAAATAACTCATTGGGGTTGATTTACCGTAAAACAAAACAAACCAAACACCACCCACCCCTACCTTTACATACTGCGGTCTGCATATTACATATTAAGCACTTTTTAAAAAATTCAAAAATAATTTCCTTTATTTGTATATAAATCCTGAAAATTTAATTAATATCCAACAATTATTTGATTTTTGCATCAATTTCCAAATCAATGTGTTTATACCGCAAAAAAGATGCTAAAATTCCCTATATTAATCTTCTCCCCCTCTCCCTACCAAGCTGAAAAAGGCAAGATTTTTAACCAGATTTTCGTACGTGCTAGTAAGAATTAAAAAAAATTTAATAAAATGATCAAAACTATACTTTGGTCCTTCCTATAATAACAAGATTTTGACGATAAAATTTTGTTTTTATCAAGTCTGGAGACTTTTTTCGTCATGGTATGCTCTTTTTTCAACGAATTAGTGGAGGTACCTATAAACTTCCAACTTTAACTGCTATACGAGATATTATTATTACCATGCCAGTTGAGAAAAGAATTACGTTTATGTCGGTCGCATATATTTGCATTTGCGAACGACATTCCGGAAAAGTGACTCATTCTAAACATTTTTTTATCTCTTTATAATTGTGTTAATGACTTCAAATTCCATTATTAAAACGACTCATTTGTTCGGTCATAGCTGGCGATCCCGAAGCAGGAAGGATGAAATAAATTGTAGATTATTTGAAAATCCAATAACAACCAGATAATAATTGTATTGTTTTACAAAATCAAACTGAACGCGCTCTGGAGTCCATATCGTTTGTCAATTGAAGACGTGTTTTAAAAATTTCATCGACCTTAAATTCAATCCGTATAAGTTTTACGTAGTGGTTAGTACATGGATCTATGAATCTAAAAGTTTGTGATGACTGTGTTTGACCTAAAGTACAAATTGGATTTCATAGCTTAAGGGTTCAGCATAGGTATCGCGGGAAGATAGAATTTCCGACACGAGAGATACAAGTTCGAAACTTTTTTCTGCGGTCAGTCATATTTTTTTTAATGATGGTCTGATTATTTTCGATGAAAAGCAACTACAATTAAAATAAATGAAATACTAGTTTAAAAATTCGATTAAAAAAAGTTGATGACGCCATATTGTTTGACATAGGCGCCTTGACTTCATTTTAATACCTGTTCCTGCACGCTAACTCAAGTTAAGCAACGTCGAGCCTGATCAGTACCTAGATCGGTGACCGCTTGGGAATGTGAGGTGCTGTAAGCTTGGATGTGTGGGTGGGATAATGAATAATGACGCAAAATTGTTAATCGGAGAGCTCAGTTCAATTCCAGTTGATTTCATTATATTCACTTACGCGCAAATACCCTCGGGAAAGGTATGAATCCACCACTTATCCCCCAGCTATGGGTTAATTAGTAAGACCTGTCTCACTAAATCATTATTATCTCAAAAAATTCTTATAATCTAAAAATAGTTCCTGGCTTTAAATAACCGGCAAAGCGTTGATAAGCCGGAGAAAATGAATCGTTCAATCACTCGATATTTAATTCAATTTTTATAAGTTTTGCATAGTGGTTAGAGCATGGATATATGAATCTAAATGTTTGTTATGGCTATATTTGACCTAAACCACATGGTGGTTTTCATATCTCAAAGGTTAAGCATAGGTCTTGATGGAAGCTAGTACTACCGACTCAAGAGAAATACAAGTTCGAATCTTGCCGTGAACTTGCTTTTATTTTGTCTTTGCTTTCTCTGGTTCGTTTTTTGGTTGTTTTTTGTGAGGGTCTGATTATTTGCATTGAAACCAACTAAAATTAAGATAAATGAAATACTAGTAAAAACAATTAAACGCAGAAAAACGTTAATTACGTCATGCCAAATTGTTTCATACACGCGTCTTGATTTCATTTTTAACAACGCCTAGCCTGGTCAGTACTATAATGGGTGACCGCTTGGGGATACCAGGTGCTGTAAGCTTGTATGTGTGAGTGCGGTAATTGATAATGGCTTGAAACAATATTTTTCTTTCTATGTGCCATGTCCTTTCAGGACGTAGGCGATCATGGATCTCCCTCTATCCCTTGCAGCTCTCAACAAGTTCCTTCCCTCTGCCAACTCCCCCAGACCACGTTTTGTCATCCATTTGCTTAAGGCCGTTAGTTATGTCATGCGTTGTTTCCCTTGTCTCTCTTTCCATCTATTCGACCCGTGAGTATCAGATTCTCCAGGCCCTCCTTCCTCATTATGTGTCCCAGTAACTTCAGCTGTCTCTTCCTGATGTTAAGTGTAAGCCTCCTCTTTGTTTGCATCCTCTCTAAGACCCCAGTGTTGCACACACGCTCGCTTCATGATATCCTTAGCATCCTTCTGTAGAACCACATCTCCGTCGCCTCGAGTCTCTTCTTCATCTTTGAGGAAATCGTCCAACATTCGTTGCCGTAAAGAAGGACAGATGTCACGTAACAGCTCAGTATTCTTTTCTTTGTTACCAAAGAAATCCTCCTGTTTCGCAATACTCTGCCCAGCTTTTGAAATGCGTCCTTGACTATCCCAATACGTATACGGATCTCAGTTGTTTAATATGTCTTGTATGTCCAAGAAATAACTCACTGTAAAAAGAACCCTTTAATGTTTACAAGGCATCATTTTTAGTGGCCTACATATCTCTTGCTTAAAAGCTAGAGATTAAAAAAGGTCATTATAAAGTGAACCGTTTAAAAACTACTTACTTCTCATGTATAAATGTCAAAGATTAGAAAGAACAATTTAAAGAATGTCACACTAAAGCTGTAATTAGTACACCGACATAGAAGATGGTAAATGATTTTATCTCAGTGTTTTGTGACCAGCAGTAAAGCCGGAGATATATGGTCGTCAAAACAGCCACCCACTTGACCAAAAAGGAATAAAATAATAGAAAAATAAATGAAAACGTTTGAGATCAAGTAACACTTTACCGGACGTTGGAAATTTCTATTTTCAGTCATGGACCGCCCATTATCAGGAACAGACTGTCTGTTGAAGTAGTTCTGATAATGCCCATTTGAGTTGACAGCTATGTAACGAGATGTTGAGATGGTCAGAGGGGTGGTATAAGAGTCTGAATTCACGCTAGCTGGAGGTAAATGCTAATACGTAGTCTATTATGGCAGTTGTCCGAAGTGACACCTATCTACACACCGGGACAATGTAAGTGAATAAATTACCAAGTTATTGTAGACAGGATTAGTGTTTTCATTTCTTACAGTGGTATTGATTTCAATTTTTGTTCCCCTTGGAAATGTGCACCAGATCTTTCTCAGTTTTTGTGCATTCCGACGCAAACGGGAATAAAGACGCAACATGGGGTTATGTGTCCAGTTTTTTGAAAAGCTGAGCGAGGTGGGATATGCTGTATGCATACAAATGAATTTTTTAAATCTTATGTTTTATTTTTAGTCATATGCATCTGTCCTACTTGTTGGGACAAATGCACAGACATACATGCACACGTGTCTTTGTAAACATGTACTTATTAAACATAGAATGTAATTGTTATACTCGATATTTCTTTTATATAGGTTGTTTCCAAAAAACTGATATCATTTGAGATGTAAATATCTAAGTACATACTCTAGGCCAGGGGTCGGCAACCTCCGGCCTCCGGGCCACATCCGGCCCGCGAAGGATTTTTGTCCGGCCCGCCAACTTAACTGTAACTCAATTTAAATTAATTAGCATATTCTTTATTTCCTTTTCTATCCAGACGTTTTTTTCTTGTTTGAACAAAAAAAAAAAAAACCATTGAAACTAAGAAAAGTAAAGTGGATTGTGAGTGCCGAAATTTTAATGAAAGTTGGACGCATAGCTATTTATTTTATTGAGCAATTTGGAAAATATGTTTGCTTAATACGTCAAGGAACCATTGCTGAAAAGAAAGTTTCTCTGGGCGGAGCTGTCTGAGGTCGAGACAATTCATTATAGTACATGTGATATCATGGCCCTCCCTCCGAGACACAGCAGATCTCTCTCTCTCTCTCTCTCTCTCTCTCGCTCTCTCGCTCTCTCGCTCTCTTTCTTTGTCTTTCTCTCTCTCTGGTTGCAGACCCCTGGTCTAGGCAAACGAAACTAAACAGGCTTATTGTTGAGCAAAATAAGATTTATTCATTAAAATTCGAATGAGAAATTCAAAGCAATTCAGTTTTGTGTTGTGAGTATATCTTGTAATTCGCCGCTCTTTGGAGTAGCACCATCTTGTGAGGTGAGAACTATAGTTTGAAATAATGAAAGTGTATTTACTAAGTCATGTGTCCGCTTGTGTAATTTTGGAGCCTGTTATATTCCGTGCTAATAGGAATATATACTTGAAAAACAAGGTGGATAAAATAAATAAAGGTTTATTGTATTAGGTTGGTGCAAAAATAATTTCGTTTTCTCACATAGTAACATATGTTAGAAAACGAAATTATTTTTGCACCAACCTAATAAAAAAAAACAACAGTACAATAAGAATAAAGGTGACAGTTATGCACAAGTCGTCGCAAGTCAATCCAGTAATGAGTGCTACTATTGGAAGGTCGGTAGTTCTCGTGTAAGTCTGAGTCGTAGTCAACAGATCCCAGCTAGTCCGTTCACTTAAAGATACTTATAGGTAATTGCTACCTATAGTGTAGTCACTCATGGGGCTTACATCAGAGCCTTATATCTAAATTGAGGTTTATGGTCATATCACGTTGAAACACAGATTCTTGTCCGATCACCATAGTTTTCAATATTAGCACGTGTCAAATCGATAGTCAAGTGTTTCTCTTTAAACCTTTTGTGCCATGTCATCTGCATTACAGTTAATGCATTTTAGCACATTCTCTCACGAATACACGCTACACTCTCTTCGACTGTGTTCGAGCATACCCTAACACACAAAACGTCTATCTTTTTCTAGTGAATGGCATTTCTCTACCTGAAAAAAAAAAATTAAACATAGAATTTTGAGTTGTTTCTCCACATATTGTTTGAGCTCAGTTGAACGAGAGTTGGTCAAGTTATTAGATTATGAAATGATATCACCTTTTCTGAAAAACCTTGATGGATGGTTTTTGCTTAAATATTTATGTAATTTTTTTTTATTCTGTTGCCAGGAATTCCTTGTGTCATATGTCCTCATCAAAATGGCGAACTCGCCACGTCCAGGTGCTTGGATTCTGGAAAGGTCCACTGATTTTGGTAAAAGATGGTCTGCTTGGCAGTACTTTGCCGAAAATCCCAGACAATGTTGGAGTTTATTTAGAGTTCGAGCAAAGGATGTTCCAAATCGAGATGATGAAGCTATCTGTACGACGAAATTTTCTCAAGTTGTGCCACTGGAAAATGGTGAGGTAAATAGAACTTTTTTTTTTATTATTAATGTGTAAAGTCTCACATTTAATCAGTGACTTTTTGAAAACTTTTGAAACTATTAACTAACTTTGCTAGCACACAATAATATTAACAAAAGATATTTTGTATACAAAAATGTTTTGCATGACAGTCTTGCAGACCATTTTGTGCTGTGAGTATATTTTCTTGTAATTATCCGCTCTTCCAAGTAGCCCTCTCTTGTGGGAGGAAAACAATAGTTTGAAATAATGAAAGTGTATTTAATAAGCCATGTGTTCGCGTGTATATTTTTGGAGCCATAAATCTAAATTGAGGCTTACGGCCATATCACGTTGAAACACTGGTTCTCCTACAATCACCAAAGTTAAGCAACATTCAACATGAGTAGTCCCAAGATGGATGCCCGCTTTGGAATACCAGGATGTATGGGTGGTGTAATGGATAACGGCTCGGAATTAGAAATTGGAGAGCAGAGTTCCAATTCCGGTTAGGTCCGTCATATTCGCTTACACACAAATACCCTTGGGAAAGGTATGAATACTCTTCCCCCCCTCAGTTATGGGTTTATTAGTAGAACTTATATCAGTAAATCTTTATCTCCAAAAAAATTCTTACAATCTAAAAATATTTTCTGGCTTTAAATAACCCGAAAAAGGTTGATAAACTGTAAAAAGAAGCAAACAATCAAACAATTAAATCAAATTTGTATAAATTTGGAGCCTATTCGAGCGATTAAAAATTCATGATATTATTTCCATTTCAAAATATTTATGAACATATTCTCAAAAATGTCTCTTTCATGAAAATACAACCAAGCATGTCTTTCTCCATTAAGTGGGAAAAAATTGTTCTTCGTAAATGAAAGACTGTTTTAACGTGTAGCTATATACAGGGTGAGATAGATAAATTGTCGTCTAAATTACGAAAAAAATCAAAATAACACTGACATCTTATTTTAACAGATATATTTACCAAAAATATTTTGAAATACGAAAGAGTACATTTATTCTACACAGGTTTTTTTATCTAACATATTCGTATTTATTTCTATTTTCAGATTATTGTTTCACTGGTGGATAACCGTCCAAGCGCTCAGAATTTTTCAAATTCTCCAGTTCTTCGTGATTGGACGAAAGCAACTTCTGTTCGTTTGAGACTCCTACAGACAAAAACCTTGCTGGGCCATTTGATGCAACTGCAAAGACAAGACCCAACCGTAACAAGAAGAGTAAGTTTGGCTTGAGATTAATTAAATTACATTTTATTTACATTTACACAATTGTCCTCATTACTCTTATCACAATGTTTCAGCTGTTGTGCTCTCTGGCCTTCTTCAGGGACTTGTCACTCTGGGTAGTCTTCAGGGAATTTTGAACTGAGCCTTTCATTTAATCTATCTTATTATGAATAGATATTGTTGTCATTTTGGCTAATCCTCGTCGTCAAAATGTTGTAACCTAGGGAAGGTTACTGAATAGAATAATCAATCAAAGGTTGGTAATGAATGATAATACTTAAGACAAGAACAACACATGTAAGATTCGCCAGCAGCGTGAAGAAGGAGTCAACTACTAGAAGTGAGTCAAGGGAATTCCACAATGAATCTCCAACTGTAGGATATCTATCAACTGCTCCATGCGGTCAGATGTGGCACAAGGCCGAATTTAATGTGGGGTATCTGAGCCCGAAGGCTCGGCCAAAATTCCCTGTACACTCTGTATAAAATGGGGTCAGGTAGCTGTTTCCTGATACGAGACTCTACTCTTCGACATAGCCTTGTCTGGGGATCCTCTCTGCCCGGAGTCAGAGAGTTTGACCAGCGCAGCTGGAGACGAATCTCCAAATCTAGGATATCTACCAACCGCCCCATGAGGTCAGATGTGGCACAAAGCCGAATTTAATGTGAGGTATCTGAGTCTGTAGGCTCGGCCAAAAATTCCCCATAGACCCTGTATAAAACGGGGTCGGGTAGCTGTTTCCCAAGACGAGACTCTACTCTTCGACATAGCCTCATCTGGGTATCCTCTCTGCCTGGAGTCAGAGAGTTTGACCAGCACAGCTGGAAACGAATCTCCAACTCGAGACCATGTACTGTGTTCACTACTGTATTTATTTAAATGTTTGCATCCACATTATTGTCCGTAGCTACGCTACAACAGATATGCATATGATTTAATGGATAGTGGCTTGAAAGGAGAAATCGGATAGCCAAGTCTGAATTCCAGTCAAGTTTGTTGCATTCACTTACATGCATATATACTTAGGAAAGATATAAATCCAACACTTCTCCACTTGGCTATGGATTAAAAAGTAGAGCTCTGAATTCAAGAACATACTATGGAACTAAGAAAAAGATTGAAGTTCAGAAAGACACTATAATCCCAACTGTAGGCGACCTTCTGATCAAGTACTAGTGCTTGATTATTTTTTTCCCTACTTTCAATATGAAAATTGAAAACTTTGAGGATTGTCAGTTTTGTTGATGGATTTAGAAGCAGAAAATGAATGCTTTGAATGAAGAAAATAATTTTTATTTTTTTTATATCTAATTTTTACAAAAATATTCCTAGATGTGAAATGAATTGAAAAAAAAAAGAAATGAGTAGACAATAAAGATGTGTCTTCTCACCAGACTTACTCAACCTTTACAGTGAGATGATCCTGAGAGAGTTAGAAGTTCTACCAGGATTTATTACTGGTGGCCACAATCTTAACTATGTCAGATATACAAATGACACAGTTTTGACAGCAGACAGAGAAAGGAAACTGCATGAACTCCTACAGAAGGTAATAAAAGAAAGTGAAGCCTCAATTGTAAGAAAACAGAATGTATGATTGTCAACAAAGGGAATATCCCAAAATACAAACTATGAATTACCACAATCAAGCAAGTACATAAATTTAAATATCTAGAAAGCGTTTTAATAGAAGATGAAAAATGCAACAGCATCTAAAGGTGCATTACAATAATGAAAGAAGCAAAGTATTAAGTAATAATAAAAGTTTATTGGCAACAAAGAAAAGAGTAATGAACTGCTATATAATATCAGTCCTCCTGTATGGTAGTGAATGCTGGACAATCTCCTCAAAGATGAAGCGGAGGGGCACTTTGACGTGGTGTAATGGTTAGCAAACTTATCACACTAGGTCACTTACAACTGAATAGTGTGTTCAATCCTCACTGGGCGCCCCATACTTTCTGCCTTGTGCTACATCTAAGTTACACTTAGAAAATTGCCATCAATGAAGTCTTGAGGTAACAGAAATGTGGTTCTACAGAAGGATGCTGAGAACACCATGAACTGAATACATCAGCCACAATAAAGTCTGAGGGAAAATGCAAACAAAAAGAACACTTATACTTAGCATCAGAAAGAAGCAGTTGAAATTTCTAGGGTACATAATGAGGAAAGAAGGCTTAGAAAATTTGACATTCACAGGACATATAGAAGGCAAGGGGGACAGAAGAAAACGGTGCATAATCTAAGGAGCTTGTGTAAATGGTTGGTGGAACCGGGATTAGGAGAGATAGGAAAAAGACAAACTTTACTAAGATCAACAACAGGTAGGTAATTATGGAGGGCAATGATCGCCCATGTAATGAAAGGACAAAGAAATGTGAAAAGTTCCTTTTTTTTCTTAAGAACCTCATAATAAATATTTTCACACTTCTATAGAACTGCATTTTTAATTATTCATGATTTCAGATAACACATCAAGGCCATTCAATCTTCTTAAATATCTCATTGGAATCATTTGACTCATATTTTTCTGGATTGGTTTATTATATCGGTAGAAGTTAAATATATACCTGTTTGATAAGTTCCAACACTGTGTTAGTGAATAATTTATGATTTGATAATATTTATAGATATTTTTTTAATTTAAAGCACCTTTTTTTTCTTTTAACAATTCACCCCAAGCAAGGCAATAAAGCCACTGAGATGCAGGGGTTTACTGAGTGTGAGAGAATATAAGAAGTAAAGCATTGAGGACAATAAAAGAACATGAATTAAGAAGGCATAAGATAACATTTGACATTGCATTTACATTTTTGAAGTTGATCTTCAAAAATGTAATAAGTTGACTGAAAAGCAAGAAGCTGGAAGAGATCCAGAAACGAGGAGTGCAAGAAAAGAAACTGTTAGCATAGAACTTACGTTTACATCTAGCCATTTCAACTGTAAAATGATGAGCATTTACCACCAATCTAGTATTAAATTCATAATGTCTAGGTACTATAGAGGAAAGTTCATCAGCACAATTACCATGAAAGTATTTATAGAAAAGTCACAGAGAAGTTACATTATGTTAGTAGGAAAGTGACAAGCCGAGATGCTTAGTCAGTACCAATAATATATGCTGCAGGCCTTGAACTATCATGATTTCCCCTCTATTCATTCACTTAGTTCTTTAAGCCCTTTATGAATATTACTGCAATGTTTTGTTAAAGTTTTTAAGCTCAGTAGCATATCTGACAGACCAAGAAAGTAAACCTGGCAACTGCTCTTGAAAAGAGCCTCCAGTCAACTGGGGCAAGAAATGGCTTGTAAATTGTAACATGTCCAAGACAAAACTGATTTAATTTAGTCACCACAGAAACTTGTCTTCCTGCCATCAGCATAGATGATGCTAAACTCCAGGAGAACAACACCCTACACCTTCTAGGCCTCGTGTTTTCTACTGACATGAAGTGGAGTGACTATATCGAGTCAGTTGCTATGTCTGCTGCAAGAGAAGTTGATTCAGTGTGTCATACCAGAAACTGTTTTCATCAAAATTCATTTTGCACATTTACAAATCTACCATTCACCTGTGCATTGAATACTGCTGTCATATCTGGTCTGATGTTCTTGCTATTCATCTCTAGGTTCTTGACAAAATCCAAAGAAGGATTTGTAATGTAATCAATAGTTACCATGAACCTTGACATAAGCCACTTTCTCACCGATATGACATGCCTTCTCTCTGTCTTTTATATAAATATTTTTATGGCAACTTTTCTGATGAGCTTTTTCCCCTGGTACCCTGACTACATGAATTTAAATATGCTACTAGATTAGCAACTAGGTCTCACTGTTTTACTGTTGAACTAGCTAAATACAACTGCTACTTCTACTCCAATAGTTTCTTTTCTCATACTTCTTACCTGTGGAATTCCCTTCTGATTTCTTGCTTCCCTGAAAACTACAATCTTCAAAGATTTTAATGCAACATCAAATGCCATCTTCTGTCTTCTTGAATCCTGTTTCTTTTTTGCCCTTTCCTCAATCTGCCCAACTAATATCTCCTCATTCTCTTTTACTCCCTGTAACCCCTGTATTCTAGTGGCATTATTGCCTTGCTTGGGGTGAAAAAATTTTTTGTGAAATATATCTGTTTGATGCTTTGGCAGACATCATCAGTGATGTTTTTAGCCAAGGTTCATTGGAGTTTCAGGTTTTTCAACATCATACCCTTTCTCCAGTGACCCAGACAATACTGATCAGATATCGACTTGTGTGCCATCTACAACTTTCCTCATTTTTAAACAATTAAAAAAAAAAGATATTTAACATTGAAATTATAGAATTTTCACAAGTATTTTATTGACATAGAAATTGCAAGAAACATATTCAATCAGGAAATTAAGAATTATAAGGAAAATCATCAAGGAAATTAAAAACTTCTTTTTTTCAAATTTTAATTCTTTTTACTCAATTTTGACATTTTTTATTGCAGTATTTCTATAGCATTAAGGACATTTCAATTGGTGGCCGTTGCTTGTGCCATGGACATGCAGAGAGCTGCGACAAAGCAGACCCTACAAATCCTGACAAACTGCTATGCAACTGTCAGCACAACACATGTGGAGCCCAATGTGAGATTTGTTGTCCTGGATATGTCCAAAAGAAATGGAAACCTGTTAAACCAAATGAGCATTTCATGTGTGAACGTAAGTAGATAAATTATAGTTTGCAATTAAACTTAATGAAATTTGAAATTTAGTGTAAATTATAATAGACTAGGTTTGTTTATTACACTTGCTTTTAAGAGAAGTGTTTAAAATAATTAAATAGTTCTGGGTATGGCAATAAAATACATCTGGTGAAAATGCCTATGATCAGGAGATTGAAGCTTCTGAGGTACATGGAACCACCTCTTAATTGCTTTTGTTCTCAAGTCCACCCTGACCTGGGGTGGTAGTACCTGTTAGGGTCCCAGCTATAGGCAAATAGTGCAATCCCCATGTAAAAATACATTTTTACAGTAAAAATATCAGCAATATATTTTTATATAAAATACTACCTTACAATGCATTTTATAATAGAATTACCAACAATGCATTTTATAGCAAAATGACCAACAATACATTTTATCTGTCATTGAAGGCATGCAATTATGCTTAAAATATATTTAGTTGAAGGCATAAACTTGTTTTTCAATATATTTAGATTTCAGCATTAAATAACCCATAAAGGTGTTGATATGCCACTAAACAAAATCAATCAACCAAATAAAATAATTAAAAGAAAGCCAGTCAGGAAAAAATTACTTTTTTCATCCTTTATTATATAAATCACAAAACAAAGAAACCCGAGATAATTTTGAACTACTGAGGTCATTGGGACTTTTTATAATTTTTCTTCCACAGAACATTTTTATTAATAAGTTTCTGTTCCTTTTTGCGAATTCTTCTCAGGAGGCAACCAAAAATTGATTTCCTTTCTAGGTCCTTATTCTACCTTCTGTAATAAATTTTTGTGTCACTTTATATTTGGTTCTTATTTGAAGATTTGACCCCCTTCGAAATTTGAAACCTTTTTTCACAGGCTCCATTCCCTTTGTGTGACTTATCACTCCTTTCTGCTTGTCAAACATTTTTGCTTTGAAATTTGATTACATTCTGCTGTTTATCTGCTGACTCATCTCTTTATATAGGAAATGAAGTGGCTTCAAACAGACCTTAACTTCAAAATTTACCAGGTCAAAAGCCCATGCTTTTGATTGGATGATAAATAAAAAAGTACATATTTTTTTTAATTCGAAAAATGAATCTGCAACAATCCACCTAGACAGAAATAATTTGGTAGTTCTTTAACCAGTCAGACAGTTATGTGTCATGTGTGATCCACACATAGGCGACCATGTATCTTTCGATACATGACTGACGAGGCAGATTTTTTTTCCCGCAGTAGGTTGCCATTTCTTTCTGCAGTAGACCAGTTACCATCCAAGGCTATAGAACCTGGTCTGTTCTGCTACTTACCCATAGCTGGGGGAAGAAGAAGAGGATTCATACCTTTCCCAATGGTATTAGCACAAAAGGGAATGTAATGGATTTGACTGGAATTCGGACTCAGCTCTCTGATTCCTCAATCCAAGTTGCTATCCATTACTCCACTGCACCAATTCTAAAAGTAGGTATTTTTATAAACACAATGTAACAATTTTTTATAAATCTTCTGGCTTTCTTTAAAATACTCTTCTCTAAAAAGTATGAGTCATAGACAAACCTAGATGATTATAATATTTATTTTTTTTACATTTTTTTGTTATTAATTTTACTTATTTTACACAACTAACTAATGAAAAATTTTATAGTTTGGCTCAAACAAAAGCCATCAAAATAAGGCAGATAGTTTAAGGTGTTTTTCTACTGAGATTTGAGCCTTTGTTGCATTTGTGCCTTAAAAATAATCTACTTAGATACACACATTTACCAAAGAAACCTTTAGATTTCAATAAGTATTTAAATATCAATAAAACCTGAAATGATTAAGATGATAGGATTTTATGCAGATTTTTTAATCTTAATTGACCATCACTCTCTTTTTAGCCTGCAACTGCCATCGCCATTCTACAGAGTGCAAATATGACCCAGAAGTGGACCGAAGAAAAGAATCCTTGGATATTCATGGGAGATACTCTGGTGGTGGTGTCTGTAAAAATTGTCAGGTGAGAGATTAGTAGTTTACTGGTTGGAAGGACGAATAACAATGTCCTGGTTACAAAACAGAAAAAGTTGATCTGTAACATGGGTTTAAAGCATCAGCCAGTTGGTTAATAAGAGGTTGATATGTGTAAATTACTCCCTCAAGTAGTCTGTAATGCATTATTTATCATCGCTCAGTTACAACTCTGTCTTTGGGCAGAGTGCACTTGGGGTGGCTCCATCAAAGGACAGATTTGCAACTGAGGAAAATTATACTGAAACGTGCCCAGCCCTGACACATCCTCTCATTGCACCAGAGAGAGGGATTGATGCTTGCACCAAGTCCAGTGCAACCAGCCGTTGCAATGGCTCAGGTAATTATTGTTCCTAGCCCGGGTGTATGTGTTTGGGCTCCCCACATTAAAACAACCTTGTGCCACAACCTGACCTCATGGGGAGGTTGAGTAAATACAAAAAATAAGGGGTTGATACTATTAATTCCTGCAAATCATAAAATCAACTTCAATTTCTCTGGACTGAAAGGAGGCTGAGTGTAGAAGACAGACATAATTGTAAGAAGGAAAGAAGGAAACAAGAAAAAATGAAGATATAGGTGATGACACTCTCATACATTTAAAGTCATGGAAATGGAAAAAATTTCCTTATTTTTTAATTTTTTTTCATTTTTTTTCATTTGTACCCTCTTACTTCTTTAAATAATTACCAGCATTCTTAATTATGACTCTTAATGAAATATTTTGTTAAAGTTGTTAAGCTCAAATATTTAACAATGCAATAATGAAATTTGGATGAACTTGGACCTTCATGCAAAAAAAAAAAAGATGGAGTCTCAAAAAGATGTTTTTTCTATTAACACTGCTATTAATTTAACTACCTTCACTTCTCGACAATGTTTATTCTAAAAAATGAAGATTAGAATTGTAATAAAATCTAAACATATGATGAAAGTGAATTTATATATATTTTTTTGTTTTTGAGAATTTACAACAAAAATATTAAACATTTTATTTATTAGATTGTTTATTTATAAGATAATTTTATATTTACAATATTCTAAAAATTAATACAATTAAAACTAATGTGATGCAATATTTCACCAATTTATAAAGAAATAGAGATGAAAACAATTTTTTATTCATAAATTTATAAACATGTAGCAAATTATTAAAATATGTGAACCAGGTATAAGGAAATCCTTATTATTTACCATTTCATGAAGTTTGGCAATTAGCTGATGTTTTGCCAACCATTACAATAAACAATCTAATAAATAAATAGTGTTTATTATTTTTGTTGTGAATTCGCAAAAACAAAGAATGTATAAATTGACTTTCATATGTTTAGGTTTTATTACAATTCTAATCATTGTTTTTTAAGACAAATATTGCAGAAGAGTGAAGGTCATTGAAATAATATTAGTGTCAATGGAAAAAATGTATTTTTGACAGTTGAATTTTTTTTTCTGCAGACATGAAAATCCAGGTATACTAAAATTTACATAGGTATTTTATAGTTATAGAAATGGCAAGGAATTTATTTAATCATGAAATTAAGAATTATGATTCAAAAAATTGTAGGAAAATCATAAACTATACCTGGGTATTGATAGTACTTATTATTAATGAATGTATTTTTTCTTTTTTGAACAGTTTTTTTTTAAATTTTTTTTTTTAAGCATTACGCCCCAAGCAAGGCGTGAAGCCACTAGGATGCAGGGGGTTGCAGAAGATTTGAAGCGAGAGCAGATAGGAGTGATAGAAGAAAGGATGAGGAGAGGGATAGTGGATAGATCAAGGCAACTGGAGAAGTCGACTGACATTACATTTGAATAGTTGGAGATTATACCTCTCAGGGAAACAGTAATAGGAAAGGGTGTTCCACAGGCGAGAGGTGCGAGATATGAAGCTATTGAAGTAGAAGAGATGGCTACATTTAAAAGTTTCTACAGTGAAAGGGTGAGAGTGGGATGCCAGCCTCGTAGAGCGCTTGAATTCATGAAGTCTGGGAACCAGTGAAAACAGCTCATTGGAGCAATTACCATGAAAGTATTTGTAAAAAAGACAGAGTTGACTTGTATTAGTTTCAGTGGATACAATGTATACATTGGAGGCTAAGGTGTATTCAGCCCCCACCAATGTTTTTGCTTTAGCTGTGAGTGAAGCAGAAAATTAAATTTGTCCTCAGGGCCTCAATAATTGTTATTGAGCTGAGCTTTATCATTTGTTGAAAATTATTATTTTCACTAATATCCTATAATAATTTTACTTGTCCCTCTTTTCATTAGTTCACGACTGTTACACTCTCCTAATATTTCATAAATAATTAATTATTCCGTTTTGATTGCATAGAAACAGGGGAAAAGTCACTACTTGGTTTCAGTGAGAAATAGAAAGAAAGGGAGATAGAAGTGTTTAATGGCTGTTTCAGTAAAATGGAAAACGTCAGTTTCAGATTTTTTCATTTTACTTCTTAAAATAACAACCAGCGTTCATATTTATGATTGTTATTGCAATATTTTCTTATAGTTGTTAAGCTCAAATATTCAATAATGTGTTAGGGGATTTATACAAATGTTTTATTGTTATAGAACACACCATGAGCTCATTCAATCATTAACTTAAAAATTAAAATTCATCAGAAAATTCAAATAGGAAAACCATGAAATTTTCTTGAGTTAAAACTCGTTGAAAATAAATCAGATAACTTCCCTTACTTTTTTTTTCTGAAATATTAGCTTTTAAAACTTTTATATTCATAGACGTCATAATAAAATAGTAATGCTACCTATTGATATACATAAAATTATATAATTCAGCATATATCAAGATGGACATAATTTCCACCAATAAAATGTTCTATAGTTAAATAGAGCAATAATTATTGTGTCAGAAGTAATTAAAGTTAGCAAAACTTACTGGAGGTCAACTCAAAGTTTCGTGATTCCTCACTAATCAGGACCCAATCAAGAATGATTGCATTAATTATCACTGAATATATTATTTACCATTAAGCCATAGTGAGAGGCAAGACAATGAAATCAAGTATGGCTGATCATGTATGGAGGAAAAGGGGTAGTCATCAGCCCCTGTGGAATGAAGTGAAAGTACTGGACAAGGAAGGATACTACAGTTAGATGTCTGAAAGAATTAGCACATATGCTAGGCTATAAGGATCTCCTTAGTAGTCCTAGCATAGAAATCAATATGACCATGGAACCTCTCTCTAATAAAAAAGAAGACAAATGACAACAGGTCTTAACCATGTCAATATTAATAATCTATTTTCAAACCATATCAATATTTACTTTTGCAGCATTTTACTGAAGGCATCAACTGTGAGAGATGCCGTGCAGGATACTACCATGACTCCGCAGTTCCCATGACATCAATCGATGCATGTAAACGTAAGTTATCTTAACATTTCTTCCTGAAATTCATTTTCTTCTTTTAGGTGCCCTGTCCCTTCAAGACGTAGGCGATCATGGCTCTCCACGACTCCCTATCCTTAGCAGCTTTTAATTATTGTTGCATGTTTACTATCCCTTTGGTATCCATTTACACAACCTTTTTAGATATATTACTTTTATTCTGTGTCTTTTGCCTTCAATATATCTAGTGAGTGCCAAATTCTCCAAGCCTTCTTTTCTCATTATGTGTCCTTGAAATTTCAACTGTCTCTTTCTGATTTATGTATATATCCCTTTTATCCCCATTTTCTTTAAAAACTAATCTCATTGCTTACATGTTCCATCTATGTTATTTTCATCATTCTTCTGCTGAACCCCATCTTTGTTGCTTCAAAATGTGGGTTGTATAATGGGTAACAGCTCAAAATAACAAATTGGAGAGCTGAGTTTTAGTTCCAGTCAGGTTTATTATATTAACTTATGTGCAGATAACTTTGGGAAAGGTATGAATCCTTGGAAAGATCATTGTTATTTCCCCAAAATTGTTAATACAATATTCAATTGTGAAAGAAGGATTATACTTATGCAAATCAAAAATATTTTTTGGCTTTCAATAACACACAGAAGATTGATAAGTCTTGAAAATCAAAACAAATCTCTGTTGACTCATGTCTCCTCTTCATCTAGAAGGAAATTATCCGGCATTAAGGTCAAAAAGGAAACCTTTATCAATACTGGCAAGAGCGATAACAGCTACTGGACTTGAAAAACCTGTTTTCCTGAAAAATTGTTTGAAGAAAAAGATTTTATAAATTTCAACTGAAAGCAGTACTGGATGCTCAATCAATGAAGGGCAAATGTTTCCTTATAGGGAAATGGCAAATATTACCATTACCACTGCCATATAGGAGGATTAATATTACACTGACCTGAGATGGAACAAATACATTGAATCAATAGCTTCATCTACCGCAAGGAAAGCTGGTTTTCTGTGTCACACCAGAACGTTTTTTTGCATCCGAGTTCATCCCTCAAATCTATAAATCAACCATTTGACCTTGCATGGAATACTGCTGTCATATATGCCTGGTGCCCCTGCTGTTCATCTTAATGTCCTCGACAAAATCTAGAGACGGATATGTAATGTGGTTGGCCCTGATCTGGCATCTCATTTACAGTTGCTCTCTTACAGATGTGCTGTCACCTCCCTCTGTCTTTTCTACAAATACTTTCATGGTAACTGCTCCAATGAGCTACTTTTGCTAGTTCCCAAACTGCATGAATTTAAACGTGCTACTAGATTGGCATCTCAGTCCCACCCTTTCACTGTCAAAACTGTTAAATGTAGCCATCTCTTCTACTCTAATAGCTTCATGTCTTGCACTTCCCATCTGTGGAACTCCCTTCCTTTTACTTGCTTTCGTGATAGCTATAATCTCCAACTATTCAAATGCAATGTCAATCGACATCTCCAGACGCCTTGATCTATTCTCCGTCCTTCTCTTCATCTTTTCTTCTATCATGCCTCTTTACTCTTGCTCCCACCCTCTGTAACCCCCTTGCGTGATAGTGGCACTCCCACTTTGCTTGAGGTGAAAAGCTTAAAAAAAAAAGATAAGAGTAAAGGCCATGGAATTTATAATATAGAAAACAAATATTTTAAATCTTATCAAGAAAGAACAAAAAATATCAGTTAGTCATTGCAACCAAAAAAAAAATGGAATCTAATGGCATCTAACAAATATCTATTGAATTGCACAGCAGAAGTTGTCTTTGCAATTACTTTTTATTAGGGCTTTAAAAATAATGACCATTTTAAAAGTATATATATATATATATATATATATATATATATATATATATATATATATATATATGTATATATATATGAAATAAATCAGATAAATAGGTTTTAATACCTTTGTTATCAATTCTCAAGAATAAATAAAATGTATGAATACACTTTCATTTATTCAGATTTTATTAAGATTTTAAAATCATTGCTTTTTAAAAAAAACATTGCTGAGGGAGTCAAAATTGTATACAGTAGTATAAGAGAGTAATGGTTCTTTTCACACAGATTTTTTGTTGTTGTCATGAAGGTTAAACATGGCCCCAATTTTAGTAGTTTTAAAACTAGACATATTAAAACTATATATAGATATAAACAAAAATATATAACACAAAGTGGAAGAAAAAAAAAACAAGGATAAGAAAAAAATCATCATGTTGAATTGAAAAATATAACAACAAAAAGGAATTAGCAAAAATGGACTAATGGGTTATCGCTCTTCAGAGTTCAATCGAGGACAAAAACATATAAATGTAAGCTGAATATTTTAAAAAAGGAAAAAAAAACTACCAGAGAATCACCAGTATAAGTCAGTCATTTTCTGTGAATTATACTGGCATCATAGGGATAAAAATAATATAATAATTAGTAGATATCCCATATCAACCAAACAATGGATGCCCGAAGATGACCAGAGGGTACTTAGCCAAAATGTTATCTAACTTCTATATCCACTATATCAATAGTTCTATATCAACCAAGATGAGACCAAGTTACAAGCCATAATTCCATGTGAACGAAGACATGAACCATAGTTCTATGTCGACTAAGACATGAGCCATAGTTCCATGCTGACCAAGACACAAACCATAGTTCCATGTCAACCAAGATGCAAGCCATAGTTTCATGTCGACCAAGATGCGAGTAATAGTTCCATGTCAACCAAGATATGAGCTATAGTCCCATGTTGACCAAGATGTGAAACATAGGTCCATGTTGAACAAGATGTGAGCTATAGCTCCATGTTGACCAAGATGAGAATATAGTTCTTTTTTGTAATATTTTTTCAATCCACCCCTTTACGGTGAGTATTTCTTTATCCCTGTTAACACTGTTATCAGTCTTTCTAGTGTTTTTTTTTAATAATAAGACACAATCAGTTACATGAAGAGAAAGAGAATAGAAAGACTTTGGCAAATAGAAAGTAGAATAAAAGTACAAATTTCAGGAAGACAAATGATGGCGATCGACATTGCACTTAGATTTTTGAAGATTGTAAGTGGCAGCGAATCAAGAAACCAGGAGCAAGTTCTACAGGAGAAAAAACTATTAGAATAGAACTTAGTCACATCTAGAAACTTTTATGGGTTATTTAAAGCCAGTGTTAGAGAATATGAGAAAAAATCACCATTAAGAAGTGAGAACAATAAAATTGGAATAAAGAAGACAGTAAATAACAATTGACAATGCATTTAAATTTTTGAAGATCAAAGTTGAATCGGAAGCAAGAAGGCGGAAGAGATTTCTACAAGTGAGAAGTGTGATAGAAGAAACTGTCAGAATAGAACTTAGTTACATCTACTATTTCAATTCTAAGATGATAAGACCTTGCTGCCAATCTAGTACTGCACTGAAATTCATGATGTCTAGGTAACATAGAGGGAAGTTCATCAGAATAATTACCATAGTAATATTTATAGAAAAGGCACAGGGAAGATAGGTTATGGCAGTAGGAAAAAAATGAAGCCGAAATGCCACACCAGGGTCAATAATTGCAGATTCTTCATTGGATTTTATCAAAAATCCTAAATATAAAGCAGGAGCACTAGGCCAGATATAGCAGCAATATTCAAAGCAAGGACAGTAGTGTCTGAAAACTGTTTGACTTATATTTTTTTATATATATATATATATATATATTTTTGTACACAGCTTGTCGATGCCAAAGCAAATATTCTACTGGGGATTGTGACCGTAATACTGGCCAATGTCTCTGCAAAAAGAAATACACAGGAAGGAATTGTGACAGGTAAGTCCTGAACTTTTGGGGTTTTATTAGTTTTTTTATTTTTATTTTATTTATTATTTTTTTACTAATAAAGCTTTTGCCATAGCTGATTAATCAAGGGTAATATTACTTGAAAGCCATTGATAATTCTGCTAGTATGCAGCCTAGCCATTTGTAGGGTTATATCAGCCTGAAAAACCTCACAACCAAAAAAATTGAAATTGTTAAGAAAAATGAAATAAGTCATGTGAGTTGGCAATCTGCTACAGATAGAAAGAGTACTACATGTAAATTATATCACTTAGTATCCACCATAGTTTACATTTATTCACACAGTTAGCATTTTAGACCATTTTTAAATTTGAAAACATTTAAAAATATTTTTCCTCCACAGCTGTGTATTGTCCTGGGTATGACAATAAACTACATATGCGTCCTGGGTATGGCGATAAAATAAATCCAACAGTAAGGCCTCAGATAATGTTTTCGGAAAAACAATGTTGTCAGCTGTACGTTTTTGAAACAACAATGTTGCCAGCTGTACGTTTTTGAAACAATGTTGCCAGCTATACGTTTTTGGAACCATAATGTTGCCAGCTATACGTTTTTTTGAAACAATAATGTTGCCAGCTGTATGTTTTTTGTAAAAAAATAATGTTGCCAGCTATACGTTTTTGAAACCATAATGTTGCCAGCTATGCGTTTTTGACTTTTAAAGTCACTCAAAATCATTCTTGGCATAAAGTGACCACTAAGGTTGAGATGCCGTTAAACAAAGCAATCAACAATCAAATGGAAATTCTTGACTTAAACAAAAAATATCTAGGATTATTTTACAGTGTGCAAGCAAATAAGCTCTAGCTTGCTAAAAATGTTCCATACAAAATAGGCATTTAAAAATCATATATTTGGCATATATATATAAACTAGATTTGGCATTAAATAACCCACAGTGGTTGATCTGCCATAAAACAAACAAACAAACACAGCTGTGTAGTTACAAAAATAAAACACCACATTTATTTTAATAAAGTTCCTAAGGGAATAAAATGCATTATTAAAATAATATTTTTAGTGGATACTCATGTTTGAAATAAACACCCCATTTTTATTTTTGTTTCCTATTTGTTTCTTATGCTATCATTCTGTTAGATCCTAATATATATTTGATCTCAATTCATATATATGTGTGTATACATTGACCAAAATGGTTTCTTACAGCCTACATTATATGTAATTTCTTTTTCTGAATGAAACTGGTAAAACAATAACTCTTTGTCATATTCCAGGTGCAACATTGGCTATTACAATTTCCCACGATGTATTCCATGTGATTGCAACCAAAATGGAACCAGGAGTAATATTTGTCAACTTCCTAGGAATGGACGATGTCCATGCAAACATGGATTTGGTGGTAAATACTGTAGACAGTGCTCTCCAGGTTATTTCAACTACCCACAGTGTCAGCGTAAGTAACAAATTTATTACCTGTAAACTAGACAGGCAGAGAAAACACTTAATTTGAATGCTTCTAGTTGGAAATTAGGCAAACATCTCTGAACTGACTAATGCAAATGAAACTGGTGCAATGTCACCATTATCGTCATTTCCAGGACCAGGTATGGTCGTATGGTCACAGTTGAGCACCTGAACAGTTTCCTCCAGATATCTGGGTTAAAAGCTGGAGAGGTATTCATTTAAGTATAGCATGTCTCGGGTGGCACAGTGGAGCAATGGATAGCAGCTTGGATTGAGGAATTGAAGAGTTGAATCCATTACATTAACTTATATGCTAATACCCTTGGGAAAGGTATGAATCCTCTTCTTCTCCCCCCCCACCTATGGGTAAATAGCAGGACCGACCAGGTTCTTTAGCCTTAGATGTTAACTGATCTACTGCAGAAAGAAATGGCAACCTACTGCAGGGAAAAATCTGCCTCGTCAGTCATGTATCGAAAGATATATGATCGCCTAAGCATGTATCATTCATAGTATATAACTGACTGATAGCATGACTTGAGCAAGGAGACTTGATGGGTACCAACTTTCTCGAAGTCAAACTACAGCCATCATGGCCATTGTTCGGTCTAATAAGCACTCTACCTAGTGGTGACGTATCATCACCACATGGGTTGCATGCATAACTATGGAGCCAGTTTACTTCATCATGCTAGAAGACCATTGACTCATCTGCCTTTTGACTGCTGAGCGTCTGGCTACCCTAGCTCAGTGGGGGAACCTGTTTAATTGTTGATAACCTAACCATGTGGTGGCTATTACACGGTTGCATGTTACCTGTAATACTCAGTTAAAAATGGTATATTCAATGAAAAGACAAAATATAAACATGATTACACTGCTTGGATTCTGAAGTATATATATATATATATATATATATATATATAATGGTCTCTCTCTCTCGTCGGTTTCGACGTATGAGGATCTGACAGCTTATTGATTCAGTTATGAAAGTTTGTGCGATAATCTTAAGTGGCATTTAAGACCTGCTAGTGATTTACAAAGGAGGCCACATATGGAGCAAGTGTGAGGATTGTGAAATGAGATCACTGTTAGATTAGCTGACCTTTCAGATCTTGCTCTCGCTTCTTGAAGATGATTCAGACAAGCAGATTGAAAATTTCTGAGTCCACTAAAACACGTTGATCTCCATTCTACCCACTCCAAGGCTAAGCGCTCAATGGTGTTATGTGGTATATTGACTGCTGACAAGTTACTTTTCAGCTTGTCTTTGTATCTTAGCCATGGGCATCCTACATAGATATATATAGATTGATATTTTTTTAAATTGATTTCGTCCCAAGCAAGGCAGTAAAGTCACTAAAACACAAGAGTGTACTGGGTCTAGAAAAATTAGGAACAGAAGCATTACTAATGAGCAGAAGAGAAAAAAAGTAATCAGGACAGTAGATAATTATTTACATTGCAGTTAAATCTTTGGAGATCAAAGTTGGCTGGAAAACATGGAGCTGGAAGGGAGTTCTACAAGTGAGAAGAGTGAGAAAAGCAACTGTTGGCATAGAATTTATGGTTACATCTAGCAAGCTCAACAGTATATTGATGAGATCTCAATGCCAGTCTAGTACTCTGCTTAAATTCAAAAAGTCTAGGTACCATAGTGAAAAGCTCATCTGGACAAATACCATGAAAGTATTTATAGAAAAGGTACAGGGAGGCAATCTTACACCAGTGGAAAAGTGATTGAAGCTGAGATGCCAGATCATAACCAGTAATATTGCTGATTCTTCTTTAAATTTTATCAAAAGAGCTCAAAGTAAATAGCAAGAGCACCGCATAATACATATATACAAGTTTCATTAAAAATAACTGACAATTTTTGGCTGTCATTTGTCATAAAACAAGGTTTTTTCTGAATGTTGTAGTGTTACTTTCTGTTGTGGCCTTGTTAGGCCCAAAAATAAAGGCACAATTACCATCAGTATAATTATCTATCTTTGCTATTATCTATCTTTATGTTTATCTATCTTTGCTATTATTTAACTTCACTATTATCTATCAACACAATAACAATTGTCACAATTATCTATCATCACAATTACCATTGGTATAATTATCTATCTTTGCTATTATCTATCATCACGATTACCCTTATCAATGGCATCTATCATCCTAATTACCTATCATCACTATCATCATCATCATCATCATTATTATTTATTTATTCATAATATTAATCTTATTCTTCAGGTTGCCGCTGTAACAGTATTGGGTCACAAAATAATGAATGTGATTCTCGGAGTGGCCGGTGTTACTGCCAAGAGGCTTTTGCTGGTTCCTCTTGTGAACAGTGTGCTGTTGGCTACTTTGCTTTTCCCTCTTGTAACTGTAAGTACAACAATGGTAAAAATTCCATGCTCGATCCTATTGCTCTCTCTCCTATTTCAGTCTATCTTTGCCAACTAACAAAGTAGGAATTAACGGTTGGCCTCCACCTAGAGCATCAAAGACTGCAGACCATGCCTTTCAGGATGTTTTTGTCTTGAATTTTCTCTTATATGGTTTGCTTGTCTTTTTATGCTCCAGTTGGTTCTGAAAGTCAATGCTCTAAAACAATATTATTTGCATCCCAGTTATTTAAAAAGTTTTCCTTTTTGTAGGTCTCTTCCTAATATTTCCACATCTGAACAAAAACATATTAATCCTTTTTTAGTACCTTTGGGTTTGCATGTTGTACGGCTAATGAAATTGTATGTGCTTGTGCACAAATGCCCTTGAAAAAGTATGAAACCATCTCTTTCCTCACAGTAAAGGTTAATAGCAAGTCAGACAAGCTGTGCTCTCTAGTCTTGCTTGGCACCTAGTGTAAGAAAAGAACAACTCTGAATTCAAAACAAGTTAAGCATGGGGCTAACTCTATCCTGTAAAAAAACTGCTTGCTATAGAAACCACGGCACAACCTGTGTAACCCTATTTTTCCACAGGTAAGTCTATAGGGTTTATACACACATGTGTACAATATATTATATATAATATTAGGTTGATGCAAAAATAATGACGTAATAATGTCGTTTTTTGATGTATTCTTTAACGTCAAAAAATGACATTATTAAGTTATTATTTTTGCACCAACTTAATATTATATTATATATATAATATTATATTATATATATAATATTATATTATATATATAATATTATATCATATATAATATTATATCATATATAATATAATATTAGGGTTTATATCATATGTAATATATTATATATAATATTATATTATATATAATATTATATTATATATATAATATTATATTATATATAATATTATATCATATATAATATAATATTTGGGTTTATACACGTATATAATATATTATATATAATATTATATGATATATAATATTATGTTATATATATAATATTATATATAATATATTATATATATAATATTATATATAATATTGTATATATATTAATATTATATATATATTAATATTATATTATATATATTATAATATATTATATGTAAATAATATATTATATTACATCTAATATTATATATAATATTATATTACATATAATATTATATATAATACATATATATAATATTATATATTACATATAATATTAAATATAATATTATATATAATATATATATAATATTATATATTATATGTAATATATATATAATATTATATATTATATATATATATAATATAATGTTATAATATAATAATATAATATAATATATTGTTATATAATATAATATTATATACATTATATTATGTATATTATAATATATATTATAAATAATAAATATATATATATATATATATATATATATATATATATATATATATATATATATATCGTATCTTTGTTGGAAAAAATTATTTGGTCCTTTCTATGAAATTGGAAACTACGTAACCCTCTTATAAACAGCAGCTGTTTGGTTTACCTTGATATCTTTGATGGTTGAATGGTTAGCGCCTTGATTATGAATGCAATAGCTCGTGTTTTTCAATTTTTGGTCCCAGACTTCACAAGGCGATACGGAAGACTGGTGTTACATGTAGGACAACAGAACCTAAACAGCTGTAAACTCTTCACGACCCACAGGCATAAAAGAGCAACATATTACACATGTCGGCCATGTTCACTGCGTAGACCATGGCAAAAACTAAATATCTATAGTAAGTACGGTACAAAACTGTTTTGCATGAAAACAGTAATAAACTAACCACAATTCACCACGGTTTTTATTATACTGGAATCCTCTGCTAACACACACTCAAAAAAAAAAAATCAAAGTATAATCCACATGATGTATCCTACCTTTAAGAATTTAATGTTCTGTCTGCATGTTAAATCCTATAATGAAAGAAGTATATCTCTCTGGCTAATAACAACAATAGTAAAGTGCACTACTGTGGTGACCCTCCGAAGATAGTAAATTGGAAGAGACAATAACAATCTTGGCACTAAATGAGCAGTGACTGAAGTACAATTCTCCATGAAAATAGAGGCGCATCAGAATGTTTTCCTGTTTATGAGAAAAGAAGGGAAACAAATACTTCAGGACAAAAATGGGTACCATAAAACCCTGAATTTTTTTTTACAAAGCCATTAGTGCCAGGTGGAAGTGTATTTTAAACATGAATAAAATTTGTATCATACGAAAATTTTCAAGTTGATACATATTGTATTTATGCAAAAAGTGATATTAACCTCTTTGGACTTGCTATCTTTATTGATGCCTATTTATTCTATACATATATATATATATATATATATTCCTCATGGTTCCAATACCAGCATGCTTTAGACTGGCACAATATGCTCTCTATGCAAACCCTGTCTTCTAACTTTATTTTTTTATTTTTGTAAGATAACTCCTTTGTGTTTTTTGTTTTTTTTTGTTTCTTATAGATGTCAGCTTCGATCTCTGTATCAAAATAACACATTTCCTGTTCAACTGTATATCAATAGAAAAATTGCAATAGACAAACTCATTTCTTGAAAGGATTTTTATTTTTTCTTATTAATATAAACAGTATCTTTAGTGGGTACACATGTTTTTACCCCTGGTTTTTATTTTATCAAATAGTGAGATTAAAACAACTGGCCAAAATTGAGAAGTCCTACAAAAGAAATATTCAGCCTCTGACAGGAATTGAACCTGTAACCCATTTTTTTAACTCAGGGAAACCACTTAAGAAGAATGCTTCTACTAGTTTGGCCATGGGGTATGACTGACAGAACAAAGACAGAATATCCTGTTGAAGAAGACATGTTTTTCTTGTTGAGACTTCTACAAATTTTGAAGCTAGAGGATATGAATTCATAGAAATCCCAACAAGAAAAACATGTCTTCTTTAGCAGTCATGTTCCATTGTTAAACAGGTGGAGAGACACATTTCAGCTTAAGAATTGTTTTCTCTGAGGTAAAAAGGGATTCTCTGGTTCAATTCCTGTCAAACACGGAATTTTTATTTAAAACTTGTCAATTTAGGTCAGATGTTATTAATTTCATTATTTAATAAAATAAAAAAAAAACAGTGGTAATGACTCAAACACATGTACCCACTAAAAATAATATTTTTATTATTAATAATATTGAATAAAAAAACTTTCAAAAATTTACACTAGATAATATCTAAAGAAGTAATAAAATTTTTACTTATTAATCCAATAAATGTTTATCACTTGAATCGTTATTTTTAGTAGATACCTATATTTGAGTCTAGGTACCATTTATTTTGAACAGTATATTTATTTTTGTCTACAAACCTGAATATTCAAGAAATCCTATTAACTCTTTGTCGCTGAGTTTGTTAAAAGCACAGCAGATTTAACAACGGTTTCTCCTATAAAGGGGGACACAGGTTTGAATCCTGCCGGAGAGCACATCTTTTTATTTATTTTGAATATTCAGGCCAATAAACAAAAATAAATACCACTTTTAAAATAAATGGCGCATCTACTCAAATAGGGATATTCACTAAAAATAATGTTTAAAGTGATAAAAATTCATTAATTCTTTAGAAATTGCTTTGTTTATGGTTCGGATATGAAACTGAGCGGATATGAACTTTTGAGAATTTGGAACGAGAAGGATTATATTTAAAGGCAGTATTCAGCCCTTTGTAGGTGAGTTGGTTAAAAGCGCATCGGATCTAATGGAGAACGCAGGTTTGAATCCTGCCAGTGGGTATATCTTTTCTTTAATAAGATTTCTCAAATATTCATGCTGATAGACAAAAATAAATATACTGCTTAAAATAAACGGAGTGTCTACTCAGATATGGGTATATGCTAAAAATAATGTTTAAAAGTGATAAAAGTAGACAATCTATAATTACCAATCAATAACTGATCATAGGTTGAACAGTTTTTGATTGGTTTTATCTGCATTTTTGATTTCAGTGTGTAATTGTGATGTTGCTGGCTGTACCCAGAAAATTTGTGACAACCACAATGGAAGATGTTTTTGCAAACCAAATTTTACTGGACTCAGATGTGACAAGTGTAAGCCAGGATTCTATCAATACCCCTACTGTCACGGTAAGTTTGACTGCAAAGTTTATTACTGAAGGGATCATATATGTTAAGCGGATAGAACAAATGACAATGTGGAATATTAACAAAAAAAAAACAAAAAAAAACAAATGATAAAAATAAGAACAGAAGCATTTGGATATCGAATGAAGTCAGCTAGGATGTTGGTTGATTTTGTTTAGTGGCATATCAACACCTCCATGGGTTATTTAATGCTGAAATCTAAATATTTTGAATACAATTTTATGGCTTCAGCTAAACATATTTTGAATGCAACAGTATGCCTTCAACTACAAATAAACTATATTGTTGGCAATTCTACAATAAATAGGTATTGTTGGTAATTTTACCGTAAATGTGTATTGTTGGTTGACTGATTTTGTTTAGTGTCATATCAACCTCTATGGGTTATTTAATTCCGAAATGTAAATATTTGACATATTAGGTTGGTGCAAAAATAATGTCGTTTTCTCACATATGTTACTATGTGAGAAAACGACATTATTTTTGCACCAACCTAATACAGTTTTATGAATTTAACTATATATATATTTGGAACACAATTTTATGCCTTCAATTACAGATAAAATGTATTGCCACTCATTTTTATTTAAAATTCTGTTGTTGGCTATTTTACTATAAACAGTTATTATTGGTTGGCTGATTTTGTTTAGCGGCATATCAATCTCTATGAGTTATTTAATGCTGAAATATAAATATATTTAACACAATTTTATGGCTTCAACTAAATATATTTTGAACACAATTGTATGCCTTCAACTATGGCTAAAAATTATTGTTGGTTATTTTGCTATAAAATTTATTGCTGATGATTCTACTATAAATAAGTATTGTTTGTAATTTTTTTATATAAAAATGTATCGCTAGTATTTTTACTATAAAAATGTATTTTTATACTTTCATAATGTTTTGTTTTTTGGGGGGATTCATTATTTGCCCATAGCTGGGTCCCTGACAGATGCTACCACCCCAGGTCTGTGTGGACCTGGAAACAACAGCAATTAAGAGATGGTTCCTTGATCCTCCAAACCCCCAATCTCCTGATTAGAACCCTTGCTGTCAGATATATCAACTAGGATGTACATCTAGAGGTTTTTTGAATGGATTTTTTATCTGACATTATTTCTTATTACTATAAACATTTAGGTCAGTTGTTATTAATTTCACTGTGTAATAAAATAAAAAAAAACATGGTAATGCAAACATGTGTATACACTAAAAATAATGTTTGTAGTGATAAGAAATAACGATTGATAATAAAAAAAAATGACTGTTGTTTACATTTTGGGTACAATACAGAAGCTCACAGTTATTTATTTGTAGAAGTCTCGACAAGAAAAACATGTCTTCCTTAGCAGGCAATTCTGACTATTTCCTGTCAGTCTGGCTATGTGGCTGAAGCTTAAGATGTGGTTTCCCCAAGGTAAAAATGAGATGCAGGTTCAATTCCTGTTGGTAGGCAAAATTTTTCTTAAGTAGGACTTTTCAATTTATGCCAGTTATTGATTTCACTGTTTAACAAAATAAAAAATAGGGGTAACAACTCAAACACATGTACCCACTAAATTTAAACTTTAAAGTTAAGCAACCCTGCATTTTCATTACTTCTCTTGATGTATTATAATAACAGACGTTTGTTTGTATTTTCTCAACCTCCCTCTACATATATATGATCCCATCAATAAAAACAGACTGAAGAAGTCTTTTTGAAAGACAAAACATGTCATATAGGTTTGTTTTTATTCAATTATCCACCATTAGTCTGATATATAAATGTTTATGCATCATTTTCTCCCATAAAAGATAATAAATTAAACATTTTTGAATTTAAACAATTTTAATCATTTCAAATCCAGGTGTTGACCATTATTTATCCTCTTAATACAATTCTTTTATCCAAACTTCTATTTTTAATGTCTCTTGAGCCTTGTATTGAATAAACAAGAGTGTAAAAAAAAACAAAAAAACTCACTAATAATTAATGACATGGTGTTATAACATGGTGTAATGATGGGTATATTGGGCTTTGTATATATGTATCCCGGTCTCATTTTGTTGGAATGCTATTCTTGCAGTCAGTAGCAGTAGTAATAATAATGATGATGATGATGATAATATATTGCTAATATAAATTGATATATAATTTAAATGATAATGTATTGTTAATGTAAATTGATATATAACTTAAATAATAATGATGTATTGCTAATATAAATTGATATATAATTTAAATAATAATGATGATAATGTATTGTTAATGTAAATTGATATATAATTTAAATAATAATGATGATAATATATTGCAAATTCAAATTGATATATAATTTAAATAATAACAATGAATATATATTTCTAATATAAATTGATATATAATTTAAATAATAATGATGAATATATATTTCTAATATAAATTGATATATAATTTAAATAATAATGATGATGATGATAATATATTTTGATATATAATTTAAATAATAATGATGAATATATATTTCTAATATAAATTGATATATAATTTAAATAATAATGATGATGATGATAATATATTTTGACATATAATTTAAATAATAATAAAGATAATATATTGCTAATATAAATTGACGTATAATTTAAATAATAATCATAATATATTGCTAATATAAATTGATATATCATTTAAATAATAATGGTAATAATATATTACTAATGTAAACTGATATATAATTTAAATAATAATGATGATAATATACTGCTAATATAAAATGATCTATAATTTAAATAATAATGATAAACTGATATATAATTTTAAATAATAATGATAATATATTGCTAATATAAATTGATATCATTTAATAATAATGATGATAATATATTGATAATATAAATTGATATATTTTAATAATAATAATAATCTGTGTTTCTCAACTGCATGCTTGGCCACTATACCCCACAGGAATTACTTCTTCCACCTGCACCACTATGACATGTCTATTTCCAACAGACATTCTCTTTGTCTCTGCTCATAACGAGTGCAAGCATGTCTTCAATGAAGCAAACTCACTATTTACTGATAGAATAAAAAAATGTATAGCATCTCACAAGTTCAGATGACATTACCATTTAATTCTGTCTCAATATCAAATCCCTCAGAGCTTACAAAGATAACCTGACCACTGCTCTTGAAAAGGACCTCCAATCAGTGGTTAACTGGGGCAAGAAATGGCTTGTAAATTTTAATGCCCCCAAATATAAACTGCTCTCATTCAACCACCATAGAGAAATTCCGCTGCCTATCATCAGTATGGCTGATGCTAGCCTCATGGAGAGCATCTCACGGCACCTTATTGGCCTTACGTTTTCAACTGACTTGAAGTGGAACAATTTCTTTGAATCAATAGGTGCATCTACTACAGGGAAAGTTGGTTTCTTTGTGTTGTGCCAGGAGGTTTTTCTCATTAGTTCATCTTAAACATTTACAAACTTAGCATTCGTCCATGCATTCAATACTGTCATATTTGGTCTGGTGCACCTGCTATTCATCTCAAGGTTCTTGACAAAATCCAAAGACGGATCTGCAATGTAATCGATCATGACTTGGCATCTTGAGTTCAGTCACTTTTGTAAATATGTAATGTGGCTCTTCCCTCTGTCTTTTCTACAAATATTTTTATGGCAACTGCTCTGACAAGCTTTTTTCCCTGTTGCCTCGGCTACATGAACTTAAGCATACTATTAGATTAGCATGTAGCAGGTCCCAACTTTTACTGTTGAAATAGTTAAATGTAACTGCTACTACTACTCCAACAGTTTCCTTTCTCACACTTCCCAATAGTAGAACTTCCTTCCATTTACTTGCTTCCCTGAAAACTACAATCTTCAAAAAAATTAAATGCAATGTCAATCACCATCTTCTGTCATCTTGAACCCTGTTTATTTTTTATCCTTTACACAATACCCCCAATACCCAGTCTTTTCTCTCACTTTCACTCTCTCTAACTCACTGCGTACTAGTGGCATTCCCACCTTGCCTGGAGTAAAATAATTTAAAAAAAAAATGAAAATATATTGATAATATAAATTGATATAATTTGATGATGATGATGATGATGATGATGATGATGATGATATAAATTGATATAATTTAATAATAATGAGTATGGTTATAATATATTGATAATATAAATTGATATAATTTAATAATAATGAGGACAGTCATGATGATATATTGATAATATAAATTGATATAATTCAATAATAACAATGATAATATATTGATAATATAAACTGATATAAAATTGTTGTAGCATACATATGGACAATAATGTGCATGTTCCCATTCATATAAATACAGTAGTAAATACTGTATGTTGGTCTGCAATTAGAGATTCATTGTGGAATTCACTTGACTCACTTCTAGTAGTTGACTGCTTGTTCTATGCACCACTGGTAAATCTTATGTGTTGTTCTTGTCCTAAGTATTATTGTTCATTACCAACCTTCGTTTGATTATTCTATTCAGTAACCTTCCCTAGGTTACAACAACAATTTAAATAATAATAATAATAATAATAATTATGGCAATCAGAAATAATAAAAAATCTGTTAAGCCATGATTTTCTGCATCATACACCCAAAGTTCCTTAACTTTGGGTATCAACCAGTCTAGGTGAAGGAAAACTCTGAATTCCAAACCATGAAGAATACAACAGGAAACCACTCCATTATCCTGACTAGTAACTCCTGGCAATTCCCAAATAATAAAGAAAAGGTATCTACAGAAAGTCATGAATGCTTTACATCCTAAAAAAGATTAATTCTTAAAACCAAAAAACGGCTGGAAACATTTGCATGCCTATATGATTAAGATGTCTATGATCTTATTCTTTATAAATTCCTCGATCTAACATCTGTTTCTTTTTACAGAATGCCGCTGTTCATCTTATGGTTCATCCAACACAAACTGTCGTGACAATGGACAATGTTTCTGCAGGAGCAACTTTGCGGGACTTAGTTGTGACAGGTGTGCTGCAGGGTATTTCCGTTTCCCAGATTGCATACGTAAGTATAAAAGCACTTTAGCTCTAATGAGTAATTGGTTTGTTTGAAGGACATATTGGAATATAAAGTATTATTATAAAGTAATTATAAAGTATTATTATTGATTTTGCTGAATAACAACACTCCTTCTCATGTTACCAGTATGATATAAATTCCATATATTTTGGCAGAAACTATCCCTGTAAACATGTCTTTTTAAAAAGAATAAATATTTTATACCTATTAAATATAAAGGAGGAGTATTGAAACTGTATTGGAAGTTGGGATGCATGAAATGTACATGTTTTCATCCCATTTCAAAAGATACGATTTCAATACCCTTCCTTTTCTCCTTCCTTTCTATTATATTTTGTGCTGCGTGTTTATTAATTTATTTTTAAATAATAAAGCGTTAGGAAATTATTTAGACCATATCACCAGAAGATAATAAACGTTTGAAACCAAGGTAGCGTGATTTGCTAATCTCCTAATTTTTTTCAAATTTAAAAGCTCTGCATGTCAAATTTTTTTATCTTACTCTATTTTCTGTATACATGTATTGAACACTTTTTAATACTACTGTTTCTTGGTCTAATTCAACTCTGGACCAATAACTTATATATATATATATATATATCTTTTTTATTTATTTTTTTTTTACCATAAGGTTCACCCTGTAACAAGACCCAGATATCACTGGACCTTGATTGTTTGATTGTTAATCTTTCCATGGTTGAAATTGCCAAAGACTTAAGTTGTTAAATCTGAATGAAAAAGAAAAAAAATCATTAGACAATTAAAGTTAATTCACATTTAAAATCAATCCAAGTTATTGGAACACCCTATATATATATATATATACATATTATATATATATATATATATATATATATATATATATATATATATATACATATTATATATATATATATATATATTATATATATATATATATATATATATATATATATATATATATATATATATATACATATTATAATTATTTTTTATAAAGTATGATTCCATTGCAGGACTCATATTTTTAATAAAAAATAATTATAAAAAAAAAAAAAAAGAATAATTATAATCTAAGCCCTACTTCTGTATAGAACACTGTTTTTTAAAAATAAAAACAAAAATACTAAAGAACCCTGGATTATTTACCTAACGTGTTCTTTCCTTTTTTCTACACACCTGCACACACACACACACTCACACACACACATATATATATATATATATATATATATATATATATATATATAGCATTGGAATCATATTTTTAAATAAATAATTATATTTATGCTCTACTTTTGTATCAAGCACTATTTTTTAAAAATACTAAAAATACTAAAGAACTTTGGATTATTTACCTAACGAGTTCTTTCCTATTTTCTATATATTTTTACACACACACACACACACACACACACATATATATATATATATATATATATATATATATATATATATATATATATATATATATGAGGAAGTTAATGTGCAATATGTTGTTTGTTGTGGGAGTGTCTTGGGGAAGTAGAGGAACAACCAACTCAAGGTCTGACCTGAGTGGCACAAGCTACAGCATTGCTAATCCAAAACTATCGTTGATCCACATATAATATAAAGCTATACTCAAAACAACCATTCTTCAAAACTTTCATCTAGACTTAAATAACCCAATAGTTGTTGATGAGCCATTAAGCTTACTTCCAATCCTCATAATGATTCACGAGTTGAAAGCTTGTACACATTATGAATTTCAACTAGTTTATATATCAATAACAATGACATTTGCAAAATATTCTTTGTATACAAGAAAAAACAATCAATAAATTTAATAGACATAAAATGTCTATTCTTTTTAATAAAATATGATAGAGCAAAATGTTTATGGAACTAGGATGGGAAGTTCTTTTAGACTTAGTTACAGACTCCATGTTGAAAATAGAGAAAATTTTCTCTGAGAATTTATCAAATAAATGCAGAAACTTTTTATCTTTGCTGTTTTTTTATACACTGTAATCAGCCCATTTGTCATCTCACCTGCTCTCGAAAAGCACCTCAAATCAGTGATTAACAGAGACAAAGAATGGCTTGTAAATTTTAAAACCTCTGAAACAAACTGCTTTCATTAAATCACCTAATTTCCTTATCTTCATTTTTTTACCACAATATTTCAGCCTGTCAGTATTTTCTTATATTAGGCATTATAATCATTTTATTTTATTCTGACTAATATCCTCATCATTTTTTCTTGTATTAGAGGTAGAATTACTTCAATCATTATTATAGTGGATACTTCATATTTGAAATAGTCAGCCCTCTTTTATTTATTAAACAGTGTGTATTACATATATCAGCTTGAACATTTGAGAAATCCTAGTAAAACCTACATCCTAGGAAAGGAAAGCATATTCTCTTCACTCAGATTATTTTCTCAAAAACTTCCTATCTGCTCAGTTTCATATCCAAAATGTAAACAAAGTAACTTCTAAAGAATTAATTGATTTACTTCTCAAACACAAGCTCATAGATGTAATACATACTGTTTAATGAATGAAAATGAGACGTCTATTTCAAATACAAAGCATTCACTAATGCTTATAATGCATAATAATGTTTGAACAAATAAAAATGTCAGAAAATTAACAAATCCATTAATTCTTTAAACATTAGACGTACGTACAGAAGAAAATGTCGACATACCCTGAAGGTAAAAATGCTTTCATGTCACATAATTTGAAGATAAAAAAAACAAGCCTCTCTACTGAATGAGGTCAGTGAGTTCATGCAGATGAGCTTCTGTTAATTAATAGTGGTTCAAGTGTAAGCAAATGGAATGAATTGCTTAGAATCTATTTCCATGTTCCATGAATAGCAAACTGTAAAGAGCCCAACAAATGGCTATAAAAGTGACAAGATCTTGTGAGGAGGCTGCATGTGTGTACATAGGGACTTTGACTTTTATTATGCAAGTAGAATATAGATTTAATTGAAAAGATATATTAATGGTTTTACAAAATTATTGCTAACCAATGAATTTTGCTTTCTCGTTTCAGGTTGCAACTGCTCATCTACTGGTTCCATTGCACAAACCTGTGACCAAAGAACTGGTCAGTGCAAGTGTAAAACTAACTTTGCTGGCCTAAATTGTGATCATTGTAAACCCAACTTTTATATGTATCAATATAAATGTGTAGGTAAGTAGATTTGGTTTACTTTGATCTTTGCTTTGATCTCTTTTAAATCTTCAAGAAAATATTTTAACTGTCAATTTATAAAGCTTTTTTCTAAAATCTTTGAATTCCTTGCATGATCCCATGATTGGATACCTTACTGTCAGAATCTTTTGGGACATACATTTTGGCAACAACAGTTTAGTGCTTATAGTACTTAAGTAAAAGCACAGACCAATTTTTCAGAAACTTATATGCTCTTTCATGCTAAATGGTTAGCATTTTAACAAGAAACAAACAGAAATTTTCTCCTAATGACTATTCTTCATGTTTTTGACAAGATGGATGAAATGGGGAAAACGTGGAGAGACTTAAACTTAGAATCAGAAAGCTATCTTATAAACAAGGGTAAAATAATGAATGATAATGATTGACAAAGATTAATTTGGTGAGATGTACAAGAGTTGGCTGAAAAATTCAATGGTCGACAAAGATATAAATTCAAGTAGACCCACCAGTTGGTGTGCCTACCAGCTGGTGTGTCTAATTACATTTATATCTTACTGCCTCTAAACTTTTCAGCTGACTCTCATATTTCACATGAAACAAATTTAATACAAATGAATGTAAAATAAAAATATAAAAAGAAATTAGTAGACAGTGATTATACCAAGACATGGTGTCTCAAAAAATGTATACACACTTATACTGTCAACTTGATTTCTTTTCAAATTTACATGTTAGTGTTACTAATATCATGCAGGCTTAGCATTGAACAAAAAAGTTCATCCTAAAATGCTGTTGGAAATATGAAAATGCATTGAATGACTCCATGAGTGAATGTCTTGTTAAAATGTTTTGGGACAATACCATACTCTTAGAATGTTTTGGGACAGTACTATGCTGTTTGAATGTTTTGGAATGATACCATGGTGTTAGAATATTTTGGGACAATACCATGGTGTTAGAATATTTTGGGACAGTACCATGCTGTTAGAATATTTTGGGACAATACCATGCTGTTAGAATATTTTGGGACAATACCATGGTGTTAGAATGTTTTGGGACAATACCATGGTGTTAGAATATTTTGGGACAATACCATGGTGTTAGAATATTTTGGGACAGTACCATGCTGTTAGAATATTTTGGGACAGTACCATGCTGTTAGAATATTTTGGGACAATACCATGGTGTTAGAATGTTTTGGGACAATACCATGATGTTAGAATATTTTGGGACAGTACCATGCTATTAGAATATTTTGGGACAGTACCATGCTGTTAGAATATTTTGGGACAGTACCATGCTGTTAGAATATTTTGGGACAATACCATGGTGTTAGAATGTTTTGGGACAATACCATGATGTTAGAATATTTTGGGACAGTACCATGCTATTAGAATATTTTGGGACAGTACCATGCTGCTAGAATGTTTTGGGACAATATCACGCTGTTAGAATGTTTTGGGACAATACCATGATGTTAGAATGTTTTTGTTCAAAGGTGGTATCAAAGAGTTTCATTCAGATCCACCTACACAGCTTACAATCTTATGAATGAGAGATTAGTTTGAAGCTGATGGTACTGTACATGTTGTGCACAAGAACGGTTCCAGAAGACCACTGATATCAACAAGCCCTGCGAATGAAGAACGAATGATGGAAAGTTTTTACAGGAGTTCAAGAAACCTGTCAAAATATTGATTGCTGCTTGTGATTCCATTGCATCAGTCACATTGTCAACAATGTCTGGATCATAGTGGACATCTATTGCGAAATCGTGCAATAACAAAATCTTATGAGCATGCATTTATAATAAATACTGCATTTATATGCATTATTTAAATTACATATACTTGGTTTTAGTTGCTTGAATTATTTCTTGAGAAAGATTCAAAATGTGTATACAGTTTTTTGAGGCACCCTATATATATAGCAAAAAAAAAAAGCAGTCAAAAACCAGAAAACTACAAATATTCACATAATGGTTTCATCATGTTAATTTTTTACAATTTTAGTAGATTTGCTCAAATTTGAGGACTACATGATAGGAAAAATTACTATCATTAATAACACAATTGTTACTCTCTATTTGTACTGTTTTATATTTTTTCTTTTTAATAGATTTTTTCTTCGGCATTATTTCATATGAGTATAAATGTTAATTTTAATGGGTATACATGCTTGAGTTGCTATCCCTGGTTTTTATTTTATTAAACAGTGAAATTTGATAGCAACTGGCCGAGTAAAACTTCTCAATGTAAGCTATTAAATTTCAGGCATAGCAACTCAATATATATATATATATATATATATATATATATATATATATATCCATTTATCAGCCTGAATATTTGAGAAATCATGTTAGAAAAATCTGTGCCCTCAAGCAGGATTCAAGGTTCTTCATGCCTGAGAGGTCGAGGCACGTCAAATCTAATGACAGTTTCTCCTAGAAGAAACGTGTTCAAATCCTGCCGGAGGGTATAGATTTTTTTAACAGGTAAATTTCTTGAATATTCAGGCTGGTAGATGGAAATAAATAAATATACTCTTTAATAGATATATATATATATATATATATATATATATATATATATACGAGGGTCATTCAATAAATAAGGTGAATTTTTCGGTATAAGGACTTCTAATACAGATAGAAGCTTACTTTTTTTTTTATTTTTCAACATAGTCTCCCAGCACTGTCACACACTTTTCCCATCTGTGCACAAGCTTCCGTATTCACTCAGCATAAAAATCTTTGGACTGATGTCTCAGCCAGTCACTCACAACACTTTTGACTACATCGTCACTTTTAAACTTTGTGCCTCTTGTGAATGCTTTCAAGGAAACAAACAGGTGAAAGTCTGAAGGGGCAAGGTCTGGGCTGTAAGGGGGATGAGGGAGCAGTTCCCAGCCCAGCTCATTGATGGTCTGCACCGTTTAGGCTGCTGTGTGAGGCCTTGCGTTGTCATGACGCAAGATGACTCCTTCTGACTGATGACCCCTGTGTTTGTTCATTATGTCTTTCTTGACCTGCCTCAGCAGTTTACAGTAGTTCTTCTGTCAGACTGAATGAGGTCATTGACTGATTCGATCACCTCAGGAGACCTCACTTCTGTAGGCCTCCCAGACCTGTCTTCATCCTCAACACTGCTCAGTCCTTCTTTAAACAATTCAGCCCACTTGTAGACGTTTTTTTGGCTGAAACATGTGGCACCATACACAGTTGACATTCTCCTATGAATTTCAACTGGTTTGCATCCTTCAGCAACCAAAAACTTGATGACTGCTGTTCAATCCTGGAGCATGCTTCTTGGTCGGCCATCTTTGTTAATCACCAAAACTCTCAAAGTTTTTTTTTAATCTGCAAAAGAAATTAAATCCATGTGAAAAAGAAGTAAAAAAAAAAGATAAAAAAAAGGAAGCTTAGAAGTATTAGAAGTCCTTATACTGAAAAATTCCCTTATTTATTGAATGACCCTCATATATATATACATACAGTGAAGAACAGTATTGGAAAAAAACGGAAAAAGTTTTTCTTATGATGCTTTTTGTCCTTTAGGACTTCATTGAACTAAATTTGTTATTTGGATGGACTACTAAATTTAAATATTTTTTTTAAACTAGCAGACTTCATTTAGATACTTTTTCTTTCTATCGGCTAGATTTAAAAAAAAACTTAAAAAACTTAAAATTACCAGCATCCTTTGTACATGTGCATGTGTAGTTGTTGCAACATAACAAATTTAATCCAATATGAAGTCTTAAAGAATGAAATGTATCACAAGAAAACTTTTTACACTTTGTCATACATTTTCCCCCAATATATATATATATATATATATATATATATATATAGTTAAATTCCCAGATCAATTTTTTCCAATTGTCATTTTATACCATATATATATATATATATATATATATAATATAAAATACCAAAATGTAATTGGTAGGGATTATTCCAAAGAGGACTTTTCAGTCCATATGAGAGCTCAATATATGATATAAAGCAAATTATCAAAACTAATTAGAAAAAAATCTTAAAAATCCATAGTCAACAATAAATTTATTTCAATAAATATAAGCATATTCATCTCATTAGACCAACAACATTTTATGAAATGAAATTAAGATATCCCTAATGTAAATGATAGGGAGATCTTGATTCTATTTCATAAAATTTACTGGTCTTATGAAATAAATATGCTTATATTTATTGAAATAAATTTATTACTGACCATGGATTTTTAAGTTTTTTTTAAAATTATTCTTATATTGTAGCCTCTGCTGTCTGTTTGTTATCGAACTCCACCTAGTCCTAGGGTTTTGGAGATAGACCCCCCCATAATGATATATATTCTGAAATTACATTACCCAGGGTACTTGGATAAGTATATTTCATTTTGATCAATGGGAGTCTTCGGGATGGAGTTGGGGGGTTCAACCCCCACCCCCACCCCATGCTGAAAACTTTTTTCCCCTTTGATTTAAATTAAATTTAAATTTGAACAAGAGAATGACTCATATCCAAAATATAGAAGGAGCAAACCAGAAGATGGAGGTCACATCGGCCAGATCATTAAGTAAAATTGAAATGCATCATTTTTCTCCACAAATTATAATAATGATTTAAAATCAATCATCATTCTCTTACAAAAAAATTGTGCAACATGCAGCAAGGCGCAGGTAATTTGTCTGGTATTTATATATATATATATATATATATATATATATATTAGGTTGGTGCAAAAATAATGTCGTTTTCTCACATAGTAACATATGTGAGAAAACGACATTATTTTTGCACCAACCTAATATATATAGGGCTGGCCCTAGGGTTGCTAGTACCCCAGGGAAGCTGAACTTCAGCATCCTTACAAGTATAATTCTCTTTAATTTTCATATGGAGAAAAACTGAAAATGTAGAATAACATGTTTATTACAATATACAACTTAATACAATCTAAAGAAAACATTCATTATCCTACCTAAAACATTTTTTCTAGCCTTTAGATCTCCAATCTTCTCATGTTACTTTTTACACCTATCTTCTGTACAAGGTCCACACAGACTGTTCACACACTCAAGAAACTGAAAGACATCAACTAATGTGGTTTATACCCAATACAAGCGTGTTGTCATGATGACGGGCCAAGCTGACTGCTCAGCCATACTACATAAACACTGAATAATATGCAACAAACAAATTAATACAATTAACTTGCATTAGTAAATATTTTATATAATTCAAAGGTCACTAAAAATATCAATAATCATGGCAAATAAACTTAACAGATATGCAAAGTCTTATAAACGGAAATGGGTGTAATGATTGTTTTCCTACACATTCAATTTTTCTGTTACGGTGTTTATTCATCATACCATAACAGAAAGAATTCACAATCAAATTCTCAAGAATTTGACTCCACTCAAGAAATTTAATATTTTCTTTATTTCATTTTATTTATTATTTACACATTTTTTCCTTTTTGTTTGGAAGATCCCAAACACATGACATAGTGGCATGATGGTGCATTCGGCCTTGATGGCACCCCTGGTGACTGCCTATATTTTATCCTATACATATACATATATATATATACACATATTAAATAATGCAGCTTATTTAATATTGTAAAATAGTCATTCAAAGAATAAATCAATAAAGTTATTGTAATTAATGGCGAACTCACTTCGCTAACAGATTATGAAGGCATTAACTCACTGATCACTAGCTGAATGACATGATCCTTGTTTTTATTAATTGTATAATAGATTAGATGTTCAGTGCATATTGCTTGCAAGTACTTTCAGTGAAAACATTTACCATCCTCAGACATAGTGGTTATTTTTTTATGAATTTCAGGTAAAATTTCATGGCGAAAATGAATGGGATACTTGTCAAACGATGCTTTATTAAAAAGTGTGCTATTATTGACAGTTAAGAATTTTTTTGAACATGCAGTAATGCGACACTAGATTTTTGAATATTGTAGTAATTTAGTAATTCACAATTTCTGTTATTGTAAGTGTTTTTTCCATTGACATGACATGGACTATTGATCCAATAATTAGAGCAATGTCTTAGAAGGTTTTGGAATTTTTTTTACTGCAGATCAAACCTTTTTTAAATTATTAAATAATGCAACTTAATTAATATTGTAAAATAGTCAGTTAAAGAATAAATCAAGAAAGTTAATGTTAATAATAGCACACTTTTTAATAAAACATCTTTTGACAAGTATCACATGCATTTTCATCTGGAATTTTACCTGAAATTACCTGAAATTGAGGAAAAAAATAACATCTGTGCCTGTGGATGATGACGGTTTTACTGAAAGTACTTGCAATCAATATGGACTGAACATCTAAATATTGTACAATTAATAAAAAAGGCTTGTGTCATTCATTGAGTGGTCAATAAGTTAATGCCTTCTTAATCTGTCAGCAAAGTGAGTTCACCATTAATTACATTAATTTTATTATTATATATATGTTCATAAAGGGCTTTATGTTAATTTTCCTGAGAATGTTAGCACAGAATTTGATCTAACTTGTAATGAATGTTGTTGTACCTAAGTAGGCCAAGTGTAAAAAGAAAATCAAAGACGTTGCAAGCAGAAAGAAGTCATTTGCTATCCACCATGTAGCCTTTTAACTTGCAAGAAGGTTAAAAAAGAATGTGCCTCATTTGCTAGACTAAAAACATCATATAAAAGTTCACCAAGGTATTAATGTAATAACAACTGCAAAAGATACCCAACGTTGCCACATCTGTGCAAGAGAATGTAAGACCCTAGCAGGATGGCATTGCTTGAAACTGAAAATCATTCAAAAGGAATGTTTATTTAATGCATAATAAAAACACAATTCCCAATAAATTTTGTAAAAACAAAAAAAATGGCATCTTGTAAATGGCCATTTGTTTTGAGTTTGTAATCAAAAACGGAAGAGCATTTTCATTTCTTCTTCTCTTAACAAAGCAAAACTGCCAGACCATAATCCATAGTGTTCCTGCGAATACCAACTCATCTGTTTTTGTTTCTACACGTAAATGTTTGTTTGTTTGTTTTATTGTCTTTTTCTGTTTTGTGTACAGGCTGGATTGCTAACCGTAAGGATATTAATTTTGTTTTTTCTCTTTCTCTACTTTTTTTCTGTCTTTCTTAGCTTATAGCTGTCCACTTGTTTTTCTCTCTGCTAAAAAAAAAATACCAGGAAACTTTCAAGTCGGACACTGTTACCTCTGTTGACTGCACTAAGCAGTGTTCTGCTTTTGTAACCGAACGATCTCACTTGTCTTCCACTCCAACATAAGGCACGAAATAACCCTTCACTATTTCACTGCTGAGATGAGCAAATAACTATTCAACTTTGTCTTTTGTAGAGTTTACACTTTAGTCTCTAAATAGTCATTTTCTGTTTGGCAATTCTTGCATTACAGCTTATTTTACTGATCATTTTTAGGTTATTTTCTAATGTATATTCTATTGTAAGAAATTTAATCTAATGCAAAGTCAAGTGTAATTTTTAATATATTTCTAAAGAAAATTTTCCTACAGTAAATTTAATGTAAATTCTAGTGTATTTTCAAATACATATTCTGTTGTAACACATTCAACGTAATGCAAATTCTTGTGGATTTTGTAGTGGATTTTCTAATGTTTATTCTATGGTACTAAATTTAATGTAAAGTAAATTCAAGAGTATTTTCAATGAAGTTTAGTATATTTTTAGTCTATTTTCCTATGTATATTTTGTTGTAGTAAACTTAATGTATTGTAAATTACAGTGTACAAGTCAACCTTAAGTTTTTAGCTCAAAATTCTGTGTTAGCCCTATACCTAACATATAGATTGACCCCCACAAATATACAGTAGACTATCAGTGGCCCAAAACTTTGGCCTACTGGTAAATGAAGTTTGGATACAGTGTACGATAATCAATGCCAAAACTACATAAGGTCTTCACCATTTACCTGTATATTGAGACAGTAACCATAATTTCTTACTATATGCATTGTATAGCAAACAACCTACAACAATCATGAGTAGGTATTATATATTAAATTGGTATAACTTAGATAGGCATGATTGCATAACGGATAGCACCTCGGATTGAGGAATTGTTTTCTATAGTCTTGGACGACAACTGGTCTACCACAGAAAGAAATGGCAACCTACTGCGGGGAAAAATCTGCCTTGTCAGTCATGCATTAAAAGATACATGATCACCTAAGTGTGTATTATGCATGGCACATAACCAACTGACTGATAACTTAGAAAGCATTTAAAATTCATCAAGTCTGCTGATAAACATATTAAAGTCGACATCAACTCATATAAACCATTAATATCATAGATTACACATCATATCAGGTAGTTTTTTCATAGTGCTCCTATGTATCGTATGTAGTTGCCTAAATGTCCGCCTGAGTTATACAGCATTTTGTTCACTGTTTACACTGAGTGTATCAGCTGGTGGACACAATTTGTGCTGTAGTGTTAACTGAATACTGAATTTGTATAAATATTTCATTATTTTATAATAATTTCTGCGTTAATATATCAAATATATTTACCAAACACAAGTTTTAGTGGGATATATTTGTGGCAGCCTGTTGGGTGTATAGTAAGAGGTGTATAGTAATTGTTAGGATTTGTGTCCCACTTTCCAATAACTCGGTGGTAAAGGTTTGCATTTTATACCCACCATATAAGTCAACCCCTCATTTTGAAAAGATTTTTTAGGGTTGAAAACTCAACTTGTATACTGCAATTTATGATAATATAAATTCTACTCAATTTGTAGCATATTTCCTGACGTGTGTGTGTGTGTGTAAATTATTTTCAAATAGTTTTTCTGTAAAGAAACAAAATGAATAAAAAAGACAAAAGGAAAAAATATTCTTCGCCAACAGATTTTGTCCTCTGAGGGACTTCCAGAGAATGAAACATGTCAGCTAAAAATTGTTTTCCTCTTGTCTTTTTATTCACATACACACACAATATATATATATATATATATATATATATATATATATATATATATATATATATATATATATATATAAATATATATATATATATAAATATATATATATATATATATATATAAATATATATATATATATATATATATATATATAAATATAAATATATATATATACATACATATATATATATATGTATATTTATATGTTTATTTAATTATACTGAATTTACTACATATATATATGTAGTAAATTCAGTATAATTCTAGTTTATTTTTAATGTATCTTTGTTATATTTTCCAGACTAAGCTGTGAGCAAATGGTTATATTTATAAATTTACAGTCATATAGAAAATAAAGGATTTTAAGTTAAAATTGGTTTGACTCCGGTCTCATTACAAAATGTACCTCAGTTTGTAGCTGTAATGTAAAAGTCGCCATACAGATATCAATTTTTAGTTTTTAGTCTAGAGTAATAGTCAGATTTTTTTTAGTGTTGCTGTTTAGATGTTGTGTTCAAATTTTACATAAGTGATCTTTGCCATGGTGATTGAATTCTTGTAAATTTTAATGTAAGTGAAAGATTTATGAATAAGAAATCATTAAGTTTAATTAAGTGTCAGAGCTTTTCTCTCATATTAATATCAAGACTAGAATAGTTAGAATTACATGCAGTATAGTTAAGTCATCAACTATGAATTGAATGATGTTTTCAAAATATGGTGTTAAGTTTAATGAAAGAGATAAAATATTTAAAACTTATTTTATGGGAATGCAAAGCATCCTATTAACCTTCCCACAACCAGTTAAAAGATTTCACTAACAGGATAATGAATTCTGGGAAAAATTTGGCAAACTCGGATCTTTGTGCCTGCAAAACATGGAGTATCAAAAGAATGGTTTTTACCTTGACACCACTATTATTTTAACTATCTGTATGCCTTGACAATGTTTATTGTTTTAAAAAACGATGATTAGAATTGTAATAAAATCTAAACTTATGATGAAAGTGAATTTATTTTTCTTTTGTTATTAGGAATTTACAACAAAAATCTTAAACACTATTTATTTATTAGATTGTTTATTTACAAGAATAATTTATATCTACAACATTCTAAAAATTAATACAATTAAAACTAATGAAATGCAATATTCATCATTTACCAATTTATAAAGAAATATGAAAACAATTTTTTATTTATAAACATTTACTAAATTATTAAAATATGTGAGTCAACTTAAGGAAATCATTATTTACCATTTTTATAAAGTTCAAATCAATTGGCAATTAGCAAATGTTTTAACAACCATTCCAATAAACAGTCTAATAGTTAATTGTGATTATTTTTGTTGTAAATTCTCAAGAACAAAAAAATTTATAAATTCACTTTCATATGTTTAGATTTTATTACAATTCTAATCATCGCTTTTTAAAACAGTAAAGTAAACATTGTCGTGGAGTGAAGGTAGTTAAAATAATAGCAGTGTCAATGGAAAAATCATCCTTTTGACACTGTTTTTTTTTTTTCAGACATGAAGGTTGAAGTTTGGCAAATGTTTTAAATTCTATGTTCAGTTTAATTTTAGTAGATAAATCAATGATTGGCTCCACAATTCTTTGGTAAGGTTTCCTAAAACAAGGGAGTTAATTCAAACTGTTGATTTCACTTATGTAAAATTTTTTCTTTCTATTTTCTCTTCTGTCTACATCTTTCTTTCTTTATTTAACTGTTTATAACAGACATGACAGTTATTATGCCTTTTGTAATTTATATGAGAAATTAAATAATGAATTTGCTTATCAATAGGATTTATAGTTATTATAAATAGTATAAATTCTGATAAAACAGATTGACTCTTTGAAATTTATATAATAAATTGGAAAATAATCAAGTATATATATCTATTCTAGATATATAAATAGATACAAATACACATCTCTCTATCCATATATATATATATATATATATATATATATATATATATATATATATATATATATATACATATATATATATATATATATATATATATATATATATATATATATATATATATAGTTTATGCAAAACTAGGTAATCCGTATGGGTAGACCCAAGGAGGATGATATCCAGAGAGCTCAATGTAAATTCAGAGCAAATATGTTTGAATAAAAACAGATCACTTTAAGGTTCCATGTAATAAGTTATTTCACCACAACCCTTTTAAAGGCCTCAACTTTTGGAAGTAAAGTCTGATGATCCAGAGCCCTGTAAAAGGGTTGTGGTGAAATAATTTATTACATGGAACCTTAAAGTGATCTGTTTTTATTCAAAAAAAAAAAAAAATATATATATATATATATATATATATATATATATATATATATATATATGAATTAAATATGGATTAAAACCAAACAAATAAGGAATAAATAGGAAACATTTAAAAATTTAACATGTTTTTGCTATTATTTAAGCTTCATCAGATTTTTTAGGGAAATGATTTCTGGAAGAGAATGTTCCAGAACTTTGAATTTTGTATTGTTTAATTTTCATTGGTCAGGTAGAGCTCATGTGTTTCTGTCTTGTGGTGTTAATGTGTGTGTCTGTGTGTGAGAAAAAGAAAGAGGGAGAGAGATCTAGTTAGCAGTAAACACAGAACCAACACTGACAGTATCAGATACCAGGATATATAATATTATCCCCTGCAATGCCATTAAAGTTATATAGGTGAAACATCCAGCTTCCTAAAAGCCAGCATCTATTAACACAACAGGAACCTCTGTTGGGACAACCCACTGAATTTTCTCATAACAGACAGAAATAAAACAGCTCATAAATTTGAAAAAAATTGAAAAAGAACATGCTTTACTACAAAGAAAATATTTAGAAGGAATATTAATTAATATCTTCCCATTAATGAACAAATGCTAGACACATTTTTCATATCACTAACTTTCATAAAATTCATCAAAGAATGTAATATTTAGATATCTGCAGACAATATAACCTAAGTTTTTCACTCTAATAAAGCAAATATCTATAAACTCAAGAGTCATATGTAATAACAATAATATCTGTAATAGAATGAAACCATTACAGAGCCACACACACATATCTCCAAATTTGCCAATATATATGATTTTTTCCTTAATCATAGAATTTACCCCAACACTAATAATGTGCATCTAATCAACAGTCAACACACATACTAACACCACCAACTCCCGCAAGGCGAACTAGAAATATGGTACACACATACAGGCATACCATTTTCCATCTTCCTTTCAATACCATCTTCAGGAATTAAATACATGGGCACTACCAGACAGGTACAAAAATGCTCATTAGCATCCAAATACACACACACACACATACACACACAGAGGCACTAATACCACAAGACAAAAAACATGAGATCTATCTGAACAATGGCAAACAACACATATAAAATAAAATACTAGAATGCTCTCTTCCATAACTCATTTCCCAAAATTTCTGATGAAGCTTAAATAAAAGTGAAACATATAAAAATTTTTAAATGCTTTGTATTTATTCCTTATTCTATCAAATCAAATTTAATAAAACATGTTTACACACACACACACGCACACACATATATATATATATATATATATATATATATATATATATATATATATATATTTATATTTATTATAAGAGATTATAATAAAAATAGTTTGAAATTGCTAGTCAAAAGCTTTCATGCTTCTTCAGGTGATGGTAAGTAACTGGTGATTACCAGTTACTTAAATCATAGTATTGAAACATGAAAGCTTTTGTGTAGCGATTTCAAAATGTTTATAATAAAAACAAAAAAAACAAATCACTTATAATAAAAAATATAATAATATATTGCTCTACTTTGTATTGAGCAATTTTTTAAATGTAAATGCTACAAACAGTGGATTTTTACTCCATTTATTCTTTCTCTCACTTGTATATATATGACAATATTAGCTCCTGATAAAATAATTTAATCAATCGAGCACAGTAGGGAGTAAAGCAAATGTGTAAACAGTCACTACTACTGCTGATAATGCAAGACTCTCCAAGCCGATTGAATTCTCTAAGTGACTGGTGTGTTTATGAAAAATAGATACACAAAAAATTGCTTCTCTTCCAGGTATCAATGGCTTAGGTGCTAGAATCTCCAACTGATACCAAATCAATCGGATTTCGGTCCCAGCCTGAAGCGATCAGATGTCTAGCCACACTGATGAGCTGTGATTCAGCAAAACAGTCTGTCTGTGGATGACTACATATATATATATATATATATATATATATATATATATATATATATATATATATATATGAAAATTTGATATTGTTGATATTTTGTTCCTTTTATATGAGTATTATCATAATAATACTTATATTGGGTCAGTTCAGCCAGCAATCTTTCACTTATGCAGGTTTGACTGAAGGCCATGGAAACTGTTTAAGATATTTTTTATTTAATTTTCAATGTTTCAGACTAATTTTTTGGTTTCCAGGGAAAATTTGAACATAAATTTTCTAATGTCTTCTAAGTGCTTTCAGCATTCATAAGCCATTTATCAAAGCATACACATAGACACAAGCTGAAACATAAAACAATGATAGCAATAAAAGATTCGAAGCTGTGGAGAGCCATTATTACACTCATCCTGAAGGAAATGGCACATAAACAATGAGACTACATGTAATGTACTTTATGTATAAAACTATAAAGGTCAATTTATACCATGTTACTAATTTATTTTCATTTTTTACATTTGTAAATTCAAACCATTTTTTCTTGTTGAGCTCCACCTTTTTTTCAGGCTTGTAGGGCAAAGCCTGCTTAACCTAATGGTTATTAGAATTTAAGAATACCTAAGAAAAATATTGTGAAGACAAATCAGAAAAAAGACCCAGTGACTTAACCAGGAGATAAAAAATTGGCAAGAAAAATTTAACATTAAATAAGCAGACTAAGTCTACAGTAACTGTAAAACCAATTTTCATTGACTAAATTTCAAAATAATCAAACCCAAAGCAGATTCAACTGAGAGAGGCTTAGAAGCTAACCAGGAGGTGATTGTTCCTGGTTGGGTCACATGGGTGATGAGGGTGTGATGTGTTTAGATGTCCAAAACCCCCAATGACATCAGGAATAAAGGTCATTGATGAAGCTTCCTCGCACACCACAAGGTTTTTTGAGATATGAGTTAATCCACTACTGATTCTACCAACAGAACCATTAGCTTTAAAATAACATGTAATTTGAAGATTTTAGAAGTATTTTGCCTGATTTCTTATAGTAAAGTTAAGAATACAAGGTGATAATGCTGGGATATTTTTTTTTTTCAATTTGCTTCAATAAAAACAGCTTACTAAAATCTCTACCTCTGTGCAATAATATCTAAGAGGGTTTGCAATGCTTGTATACAAAGTCAGATTTTATTATGCAAGGCAATGTTTTCATAATAAAATTGGTATTCTTAACCAGTGTTGTTAAAATGTTCAAGATATATTTACATGGAATATTAATTTCCTTTCTACTGACATAGTTTAGTAATACATGGATAGATTAGTTTATTACTTAATAACAATAGCAAACCAATTTCCCACATTATGACCAGTAGAAGTTTATATTAATATTCATTGTAAATATATCTTGAACATTTTACTAACATTGGTTGCTTAATATCAATTTTATTGCAAAAACATTGTCTTGCATAATAAAATCTGGCATTGTGTAGTAATTCTAATGGGGGATCAGTTTATTACTTGGTAACGATAGAAAACCGATCCCCCACTTTATGTCCAGTAGAAAACTATATTAAAGTTTAACATAAATATATCTTGAACATTTTACCAACATCAGTTGGTTAATACCAATTTTATGGTGCAAACATTGTCTTGCATAATAAAATATGGCATTGTGTAGTAATTCTAATGGGGGATCAGTTTATTACTTGGTAACGATAGAAAACCGATCCCCCACTTTATGTCCAGTAGAAAACTATATTAAAATTTAACATAAATATATCTTGAACATTTTACCAACATCAGTTGGTTAATACCAATTTTATGGTGCAAACATTGACCTGCATGATAAAATCTGGCATTGTGTAGTAATTCTAATGGGGGATCAGTTTATTACTAGGTAACGATAGAAAACCGATCCCCCACTTTATGTCCAGTAGAAAACTATATTAAAATTTAACATAAATATATCTTGAACATTTTACCAACATCAGTTGGTTAATACCAATTTTATGGTGCAAACATTGACCTGCATGATAAAATCTGGCATTGTGTAGTAATTCTAATGGGGGATCAGTTTATTACTAGGTAACGATAGAAAACCGATCCCCCACTTTATGTCCAGTAGAAAACTATATTAAAATTTAACATAAATATATCTTGAACATTTTACCAACATCAGTTGGTTAATACCAATTTTATGGTGCAAACATTGACTTGCATAATAAAATATGGCATTATTTATATCACATTGAAGGAATTATCATTATTATATATCTTTCCATACAACCAGCATATTCATTTTCATTGTTATTCTCAAATTTTGGCTGTAGTGCCCTCTGTCTTTTATCAGCTATCTGTCATTATGACAGTAATCTTCTTGGAATTTTTAACTAAATCCTTCATTCAAACTACAGGGATGATTGTTCTCAATCTGCTTTCAGTGCTTATGAGAAATAATCTTAATTAATTCTCTTTATTCTATTTGTGGCTTATGTGACCACTGAAAATAAACAATGTTGAGCCTGTTCACTATGTAGATAGGTGAGCACTTGAAAATACCAGATTATGCAAGCTTGGATGTACAGTTGATGTAACGGATAATTGCTCTGAATTGTTAGTCGAAGTGCTAAGTTCTAATCTTTGTTGGGTTCATTATATTCACTTACATGTAAATACCCTTGGGAAAGGTAAGAATCCACCTCTTCTCCCCTAGCTATGGGTTAATTAGTAAGACTTGTATCAGTAAACTATTATCTTTAAAAAAGACAATTCTTACAATCTAAAAAGAACTATTTTCTGGCCAAAATAAACTGAAAAGGGTCGATAAGCCATAAAAAATGAATGAATCAATCAGTCTAATACTGATTAACTACACAGGCATGTCTTTTAGATTTATTTACATCCTCTGGAATATAAATATATAGAAACTACCATAGCGACAGAGTGAGGGATCAATTTATATATTGATTGTAATATAGAATTGATCCCCCCACCACTTTATATCCCTATTATAATTTCTTGTTCGTTTATCAAATTCTGATTAGGCATTGTTCCACTGCTCCTCCCCCAACTATGGGTTAATTAGTAAGACTTGTATCACTAAGCCTTTATTAACTCATAATATTCTTACAATTTAAAAATATTTTCTGGCTTTAAATAACCTGTAAAAGGTTGATAAGCCATAAAAAATGAATCAATCAAATCTATTCCATTTTTCTTAGTCATTTGTCTATTTCTTTGACTGAACCAGAGTATGTGACTTTTCAGTACTACCAAACACAGGGATTAAAATTACAGCTGTCAGAAACCAGATATGTTTCAAACAAAACTTTAATCCACCAGTTATATACTCTGGTTATAGTGATTTTTCAAGCATAGCTTAGATGTAGCACAAGGCCGAAAGTAAGGGGCACCCAGTGAGGATTGAACTCACTACTCAGTCATAATTGTTCAAGCTTGCTAACCATTACACCACCTCAAGTGCCCCACATACTTTGGTTATCTGTATGAAACAGACAAGTAAGATAAAGGTAGAGTATATAGAATTAACTGATAAGAGTTACACCCTTAGCATGGAAAGAATAATTAGAACAATCTACCACTGTGGGTTGAATAAAGGATGTAGTTCAGAATTTTGAGAAGTTTACCAGATACAACAGACACCTGAAGAAGCCTGCAGAGTCCAAAGGTCAAAATGTGAGCACAACTATCAAGGTGAGCTTGCTGGTCCAAATAAAAATTCATGGCATAGATATACTTAAAAAGGTAGAATTTTTTATTTATTTAATAACTGACTGCAATTGATCATTTGCATAATGAAACAATTGACTTTTACACTCGGCACAGCAATCTAATCGTTTTCTTCAAATTTGCTTTTCATATTACCACAGATTAAGCAACCCTGATCATGAATATAAAAATTTCTTCAACAATTTTAGTTTAACAACTGACTGCAAAAACAGATGTATTGGGGATACTTTTTTTCTTTTTTTTTTTTTTAAGCATTACACCCCGAGGAAGGCGTGAAGCCACTAGGATGCAGGGGGTTGCAGAAGATTTGGAGTGAGAGCAGATAGGAGTGATAGAAGAAAGGATGAGGAGAAGGATAGTGGATAGATCAAGGTAACTGGAGATGTCGATTGACATTACATTTGAATAGTTGGAGATTATAGCTCTCAGGGAAACAGTAATAGGGAAGGGTGTTCCACAAGCGAGAGGTGCGAGACATAAAGCTATTGGAGTAGAAGAGACGGCTACATTTAAAAGTTTCTACAGTGAAAGGGTGAGAGCGGGATGCCAGCCTCATAGGGCGCTTGAATTCATGAAGTCTAGGAACCAGTGAAAGCAGCTCATCGGAGCAGTTACCATGAAAGTACTTGTAAAAAAGACAGAGAGAGGCGACGTCGCATCTGTGAGAGAGCAACTGTAGACGAGATGCCAGATCAGGGCCAATTATATTACATATCCTCCTCTGGATCTTGTCAAGTGTAACTGAATGTAAAGTTAAGGTTAAATAAACACCCTGTTCAGTTAACTTAATAGGCAATGAATTTAACATCTATACCTTTAATAAATGACTTAATAAATAAATAGCCTAGTATTAGTACACCCCATAATATTTAGTACACCCCATATATATTTTTTTACTTTGTAAGAATTTTTTGGAGATAATGATTTACTGATACACATCTTACTAATTAACCCATAGCTAAAGAGAAGAAGAGCTGGATTCATACCTTTGCCAAGGGTATTTGTGCATAAGTGAATATATAACAAGCTTGACTTGATTTGGAACTTGGTTCTCTGATTTTCAATTTTGAGTTATGGTATTCGTTGGGGCGCACCCACCTTCTCATCAGAATGGACTGATCTCTCTACTACTAATAGGACAGTTCTATAGAGTTCTGGAGAGAATCAGGTGACCATCACACTTCCGTCTCTCTACCGGAAGATACAGTTGGACTTTATATTCTTTCTGATTGTTACTGACTAACCTGCGTTCGTTTGACTACTAATCTCTCTGTTGTAAATACCTCTTCGAATATACCAATATTTTTCCCTATGTATGTGTTTGTCCTTATTTCAATACACTCACGCGGAAACACTCAACATCTCAACAGTATTCCCAAGCAATTACCCATCTAGGTACTGACCAAGCTTGACATTACTTAAATTCAATGATCATATGAAAATGAACCAGCTGTAAGCTTGTTTTTAATTTTAAGAAATCACATGGTATGAGCATTATTTTTTTATTCATCCATAAGGCAGATCAGTTTACAATGAATTTACATAGTAAACAGATCCCCCACCATTAACTTTTTATAAAGTTTCATAAAAAAAAAAAATACTTTTGATATTCATGATCTGGAGTGCTTAATCTACAGTAATATGAAAAAAAATGGCAAACTTGGACTTTCATACCCACAAAAAATGGAGTGTCAAAAGGACAGTTTTTCCCTTGACACTGCTATTATTTTAACTACCTTCACTCCATTGGCAATGTTTCATTTTTAAAACAACGATTAGAATTGGAATAAAACCTAAATATATGATGAAAGTGAATTTATACTACATCTTTTTTTTTTTTGTTCTTGAGAATTTACAACAAAAATATTAAGCACTAATTATTTATTAGTTTGTTTATTGAAATGGTTGGCAAAACATTGACTAATTACCAATCTATTTGATCTTTATAAAAAGCTAAATAATAAGGATTTCCTTATAGTTGGTTCACATATTTTAAAAACTAATTCAATTAAAACTAATGCAATGAATATTTATCATTTACAAATTCATAAATATGAAAACAATTTTTTCTTCATAAATTTATAAATCTTTACTAAATTATTAAAATATGTAAACCAACTATAAGGAATTCATTATTTTCCATCTTATAAGATTCGAATCAATTGGCAATTAGCTGATGTTTTGCTAATCATTCCAGTAAACAATCTAATAAATAAATAGTGTTTATTATTTTTGTTGTAAATTCTCAAGAACAAAGAAAATGTATAAATTCCCTTTCATTTAGATTTTATTATAATTCTAATCATCACTTTTTAAAACAATAAACATTGATGGTCATTAAAATAATAATGGCATCAAGCAAAAAACCAACTTTCTGTCTCTCCATTTTTTTTTGCTGTCAGGAAGGTCCAAGATTGACAAAAATAAATGATTATTTCTGGTCATAGTGCCAGTTCAAAAACGAAAATTATCTAAATTTAAAAAATAAATTTTTTTTTTTGCTATAGATTTTCTGAGCAGCATTAAAGAGAATTAAAACTCTGTGTCAAAGGTCATAACTGTGATGTCCAAAATTATTTAGATTGCTGTAGTTTAGTCGCATTAACTGCTCGGTCATACTTTTATTGATGGCCCTTAAATTTACAGCCCATTTTTTTTTTTTTTTCTTTTCTTACTTTATTTCTCTTGTATTTTTAACTATTAATTTTCTCTCGTTTTTTTTCTCAGCAGCCAACTGGATGAATATTTCATTCTTTCCTTCCTTTCAGTGGGATTTTAATCTTTGCAGTATTCTCTGTATTTTCTTTGCATTCAATGAAAAAAAGACACACACTTGCCCCTAAGATTGCAAATTGGAATTCATATAAAGGTGTAAACAAAGAAAAATTGAAATAATATTTTTCTATATCTGTCTATATTTCTGAGATGAGGTATTGTAGATATTTACACTATTTAAATTGGTCAGTCTGTTGTCCTCATCTTTATTGTTATATTCGCAATGTTTCGACAATTGTATGCTCTGGCCTTCTTCAGATGATATACATTGAAATTTCAAAGCAAACGCTTTATTTTGTCTACTAGGGTAGATTGTTCTTGTTCCACATGCCATGCTTTTTCTGAATATCTCGCTTTCAGTTATTTCCCTTTAGTAATTCAACTTTCCAAGTTTTTGTTCACCTCTGCTGTGGCCAAATATTCAACTCACAACATGGCCCAGTCGATAAAAGAGTTGGTTGAAGTAATCCAGTAACTTGACCCAAAGAATTGTGAATTCAATACAATAAAGCCATAATTAAAGGAAGAGAGAAAATTACTGTGTTGATACATATCATCTTATTCTGAGTACCTTTGACATAGCACTATGTCATCATTAGAGTATTGTTTATTTAAAGATAAATATTGTAGTGTTGATCATTTTCAAAGACAAAATTGCTATGTTTGCTTCACAAATAAAAAAAATTTTAACTTTCAGATGAATATAACAATTGTGCCTTTGAAAATGATCAACACTACAATATTTGTCTTGAAATAAACAACACTCTAATGACATAGTGTTATGTTGAAAGTGCTTGGAATAAAACATGTATCAACATGCTAATTTTCTCTCTTCCTTTAATAATCACACTGAAAAGCTTGTCCATGAATATAAAAGGATCCAACTGAAAATCAGTAGACAAAACTTGTCTAAATTATTCAGTGAAACATTATATATATATATATATATATATATATATATATATATATGAATTGCACACAAAGTGTTGATGTTATAAAAACAGTGCTCAATGTTATATAACAGAGCTATAAAGTATATATATATATATATGTGTGTGTGTGTGTGTGTGTGTGTGTGTGTGTGTGTGTGTGTGTGTGAAAAATATATAGAAAATAAGAAAGAACTCGTTAGGTAAATAATCCAAAGTTCTTTAGTATTTTTGTTATTATTTAAAAAAAAAATCGAACTCTTATGTAGCGTGTTGGAATCATATTTTTAAATAAATAATTATATATATATATATATATATACATATATATATATATATATATATATATATATATATATATATTAATCAACATACATATCCCACACCATTGCACCATATATATATATATATATTCCCATCCACAGACAGACTGTTTTACTGTATCACAGCACATCAGTGTGGTTAGACATCCAATTGCTTCAAGCCGGGATCGAAACCTGACTGATTCAGCAACAGTCAGAGATTTTCCCCCAAAATCATCAGTGCATGATTGAAAGAAAGGCGAATTTTACATATATATATATATATATATATATATATATATATATATATATATATATATATAATGTAAAATTTGATAATATCTATAATTTAAGCTGTTCAAATCTAGGGTTAACCGTTATCTTCTCCACATATCCTTATAAACTGTGCTGCTTACTCTGTAACCCTCTTCTACGTGTGGCTTCTTGGGCCTTGTACAGAGTGAACATTATTGTAAAAAAAGTTTCATGCAGCCAGTGGGCTCTCAGCATTTGTATTTCTTAGTTGCATCTGATTGTCTGTTTTTTATTGAATGCAATTGTATTAATCTAGATCCACAAATGATACTTGCACATTCTGCTTTGTTTTCCACCCACACATGTTTCTTTTAATGCTTTTTATCATAACATATTTACTGTTTTTGTATGTCTTTTTATATATCAATTGTACATTTTTCTTCTGCAGCTATTTCTGTGAATCTCATTTTGGAAGTTTCATAGCGCAACTATTCTGATACTTAATGTTAAATTATCCTGTCAATTTCGATATAATTACAGGATCTGACCCTTTCCACTCATGAATTTAGAAAGTACGACATTGATTTTTGTATTGTAAGATAATTTAATTTTATTGTCTGCTGATAAACCCTGTCTCAGTTTCAAGATAATATAAATCAAATCTTTTCTCTGGTATAAAACAAAGTTTGACTTGATTTACTACACAACTAGATCTAAACTACTTATTAATGAAATATACTAATGCTATTGCAACTTCAGGTAATATTATGCCTCACCATATCATGAAAATGAATATCTTTTACTAAGTAATTAGATCAGATTGCTGATACATTACATTTTTATTTCTTTTCTTTTATGTTTGTTTTCCTTGATTCTTCAGAATCTGTTCAGGTTTTGTAGCAATCCCTCTTTTATACAAGTTTCATAAAAACACTCAACAAGGTACTATGGTTAATTATACGGTTAATTATTTCATTTTTTGTGTTCTTATAATATTCTTCTTTTCTGGGTATATGTATAAATTCTCTGAATGTTCTGTATGCCTAACAAGAAAATTTACGTTATATCTTTCTGACCATAGCTCAATTAGGTCTCATTTAAATACACATGGAGACCTACTAAACACCATCCAGTACATTCTTGTCGATAATACAACCATAATAGCCTCATCCACATATTAAAAAGAAGACTAAAAATAATGGAAGCATTATTGATAAAAAAGAAAAAGCCGACACTCAATAACATCAACTATGAACAGGGCCACAATGTTTAAAAAATAAAACATTCTTGTAACTCTAGATGCCTCAGAGTTCTTGACAAGATCCAGAGATGGATATGTAATATAATTGGCCTGATCTGGCGTCTTGTCTACAGGCACTCTCTCACAGATGCACCGTCGCCTCTCTCTGTCTTCTCTACAAATACTTTCATGGTAATTGCTCCAATGAGCTGCTTTCACTGGTTCCCAGACTCCAAGAATTCAAGCGCCCTACGAGGCTGGCATCCCGCTCCCACCTTTACGCTGTAGAAACTTTTAAATGTAGCCATCTCTTCTACTCCGATAGCTTCATACCTCACACCTCTCACCTGTGGAACACCCTTCCCAATTACTGTTTCCCTGAGAGCTATAATCTCCAACTATTCAAATGTAATGTCAATCGACATCTCCAGTTACCTTGATCTATCCACAATCCCTCTCCTCATCCTTTCTTCTATCACTCCTATCTGCTCTCACTCCAAATCTTAAATAATGCTTAAAAAAAAAAAAAAAAAACATAAAAAATCTATACATTCAGTTAATAGTAAAAATAAAATCATCCTTGATAATAGCTTAAAGTATAACCACTGTGTTTATGCATACAGAACATTTGGACACTTTCTACATAATTTATGTCTAGAAAAGAAGAAAATTATAAGAATACAAGAAAATTTAAATAAAAAATTTAACTGCAGTACCTTGTCAGTCATTTTTAAAGAAACTTTATATATATATATATATATATATATATATATATATATATATATATATATATATATAATCTATGCATCTTACTTAATGTTTATAGGATAACAAAAAAGTATACAAAAATAAGATGAAAGAAAAGCTATTAAAAATTGATAAGAATTAAATAATTTAATAAAATCTAGATTTTCTTTGTTTTTGTTTCTTTTTGTTTTTTTAAATATTAAAATATTACTGATCAAAAAAATAAATGTCTTTGTTATAAACAACTATTGTCTATTAAATATAATTCAAAAACTATAAACAAATGAACCTTTTAGCAATATTTATATACCTTCACCATTATTGGAAGAAAAATAAAACAGTTTTGGGATGTGACTTATCAAATATTTGAAAAGAAATTTTCTTTTTCATCTCGTTGAATTTTTTTCTTCATTTTTTGAAACATTTTTTCTGTTTTTATTGTCTTCCTTTCTTATTTCTGTATACATTTGCATATTTTTTTTTCATTCTTTCTCTTCCCATTTACTCCTTTTTTCCCTTTTTTTAATTATTTCTCTTTTCTTTATTTTCTGTTTTTTATTTTCCCTATTTTCTTTCTTTTTCACTTTCAGTTTGCTTCTCTCTTTTTCTATTTTGTTTTCAGCTTACACTATTCTTTCAGATTTCTCTTTCTTTTTTCCTCTTTGATTTTACCTTCTTTCATTTTTCCCTTTTCTTTCATTGATGACATTTTTTTTCTTCTTTTTCCTTTTCCTTCATTTCTTTTAATCTTTCTGTTGATATATTTTTTCTCTTTTGTCATCATATCCCCTTAAAATTCAAGCTCGTCCTCAGTCAATTTATTAAATTAACAAAAATGAATTCCCATGGATCTCTCACAAGTAATTAGGATCACATAATGTACACTTTCAGTTTTTGTTTTCCTGTGCACTTCAAAAGTATCTTATGATAAAGCAAAAATGTTCAAAATTAAGTTGAAAATCTTTGTCCAAACTAGAAATTAATTATAAAAAAATCAGATTTAATATAGATAATGTGATTTTTTTTCCTGTAACCTATGATAGATGCCATGCTGAATAATCGACTTTCATATCCCTCACGTGACAGGTTCTATTGGGCAAGCTTAATTTCCAAATAGACTTCATAAAGTTATTTAGTATGTAATTCAAAAAGCAAGCTCTAATTTCATGTACTGTATATACTCGAGTATAGTATCGGATTTTATGATCAGGTTTTTTATACAAAAAATAGCAGGTCACACTATACACAGGTAATTTCTTTGAAGAGGTTAAAAATCATACATTTTCAGTGACCTATGTTATAATGGTCATATGAAAGGAAAGGACAAACAAGGATTAAAATTTTAACAAGCTTGTATTGATCAATTTTTTGAATATGTACACAATTGTGGAAAAGGTGACAAAATTGTTGATATATGGTTCTTTAGTTGCTGTTGGTAAGGGAAGTGATTAGGTATAAAAGTATTCTTGTTAAGGCCAGGAGTTGATGGATTTGTTAGATCTGTTGACCAAAGTCACAGTGCTGATGATGAGAGAGGACTGGAGTGGATTAGTGAAGCTGTGTGGTATCCTGAGTGAAGTGTTGTTTGTGGGGTGGTTTTTGTGGGGTTGATCTATCTGTCTTCAGGGTTGAATTCAACACAAGAGAGGTGTGTGGATGGGCTGATGATCGCATAATGAGCTCAAGGCAAGCTCAAGGTGTTGAGCTGAACTGCTCGTTGTCAGCAAGGCATGGCATTTTTATATTTGTGGTTTAACAGGTGATGGCACCTAGGCACATCATTTTTTTTTACAGCAATGTTTGTGATTGGCTATTGTATTTTAGATTTTTGTGGGTATTTATTTTGTGGACTGGATGGGATGTGCAGAGCCTCTGTTCAGAAGATGACTTTTGTTATTTTGGGTTTTGCTTTCTTAGCACTCACATCCAGCTGACAGGTCCAGGGTAATAAAGCTACTTTCTAGTTGGGCATGAATTAATTTTATGATAAGTGGTTTTTCTCACAATTTGGGGGTAGCTTTTTACAAAAAAGAATGAAGACATTTTATTTGCGATAAAATATGTTTAGAATGATACCCAGTACTACAATATTTGACTACAGTAAGCCTACTAGTATGGCCCAGAGGTGGTGGGGGTCACATTATACATGAACTTTATGAAAAAATCAAAGTTTTTCACAAAGAAATTCAGGGATCACACTATACAAGAAGTAGACTTATCCACGAGTATATACAGTAATTATAATTATTCTATATTTTAATGTCTAATTTTTTCTTTTTTTTTTTTTCTTTTCAATGTAAGAATGCAATTGCAATCCTGCTGGAGCTGTACAAATGCTAGGACTGCCACTTGGAGGTTGTGGCGTTACCGGTACTCATCATTGCAAATGTAAAGACCGAGTCATTGGTCGTACTTGTGACACCTGCAAGCCTGGATTTTGGAATTTGGATGTTCAAAACCCATTGGGATGTATCCGTACGTATGACATCATCTTTTCTGCCACTGTATTATACAATACCAAATTAGTTAACAATAATGAAAAGCATTTTTCTGAAAAATTATGACTTCATCCAAAAATAAAGCTTATAATTAAAGGTAAAATTGCTAAAACACAGAGGCTTGTGTGTGTATATATATTAGGTTGGTGCAAAAATAATGTCGATTTTTGACGCATTTTTTAAGGTCAAAAACCGACATTATTTTTGCACTAACCTAATATATATATATATATATATATATATATATATATATATATATATATATATATATATATAGATATATATATATATAATGTATGAAATCCCATAACTTTAATAAAACATGTTGAAAGTACCAAAAAATTTAACTCAAACATTGTTTTGACATCAAAATTAATCATTTAAAATTTGACAAAAATTATTCAAAGCAAATTTCAGTTACTGAGGTTTATGTGACTTGCATAATGACTTCAGACAGACAGTATCTACAAATATGTAAATATTGTTTTTGAAATTTACTTAAAAAATGCTATGAACATTTATTCAGACCTCACCATACATATATATATAGATATAAATATATATTACGAAATGGACAAAGTCCGACAATTTATTTATTAAAGACATTTTTATGTTTAACGTTATAGATACAAGTATTTAAGTAAATGCTCTGTTTATAATAAACAGTATTAAATAACATTTACCGGCCTGAATGAAAATTTCTCGGACATTCAGGCCGGTAAATGTTATTTAATACTGTTTATTATAAACAGAGCATTTACTTAAATACTTGTATCTATAACGTTAAACATAAAAATGTCTTTAATAAATAGATATAAATATATATATATTGCTGATACACACTGAAGAGTGGATGGGCATGTGTGCCTACGAAACTCTGGAGTTGGGATGCTGAAGATAACATCAATCAGCTAAGTGAAAAACTTTACTGTCCATCCACTCTTTAGTGGATTATCAGCAATATATATATATATATATATATATATATATATATATATATATATATATATATATATTACATGAATCATTCATACAAAAACAGATATAGAAGTTAATGATTTAAATGGCGAGAATACATCTTCGCAAACAATTTTAATAAATTTAATGATTCATGTAATGTAAGTTGAACTGCACCACATACTTGATATATAGTTAAATTCCCAGATGAATTCTGTGGACAAGACAGATTGGCATCAAATGACAAGTGGAAATGCGTCGGCAAAATGTAAGATTTTTCCACTTGTCATTTAATGCCAATATATATATATATATATATATATATATATACAAATATAAGATGAAAGGAAAACTTATCTTAGCCAATCAGTTTTGTCTTCTGAGGGACTTTATCAAGGCAGATGCATTTGCTTTGATAAAGTCCATCAGAGGACAAAACAGATCGGCTTATATAATTGTTTTTGTCTTATTTGTATTATGCCATTTAAAGATATATTCTATCTGTTTTTTTACACACACACACACACACACACATGCACACACATGTATATGTGTGTGTACATTGAATCCTATCAAAATATAAATCTGCACACTGGAATTTTTTCAAATATCTCCAACCCAATGTACATGACTATAAAAATGAAAAAAAAAACTGTTTTGCAAGGAAAAAAAATATCAAGAACATCATTTATTCACTTTCCTTTATTAGACATTGAATTGTGTTACTTGGTGTCCTCCATAACTTGCCTAGCCTTTTTGGCTAACCTGATGAACGTTTATGAGTATTCATAAATTTAAAAATTTTGAAAAATCAATACATTTTTGCTCTTGTATATAAATACTTGTTACAAAATAAAATCCTTGTACTAGCTTGATAAAGTCCGTCAGAGGACAAAACTCATCAAGTAAAATGAGTTTTATTTCGTTTTTATTCATATATATATATATATATATATATATATATATATATAATGTAAACCTATTTAAACTCAGTGGGAGAAAATACCTGGATAGCACAATTTTAAAAAAAATGGATTCGGAGGAAAAAATTTGGAAAACAAATAAGGAAACAGAAACCTCCAAACAGGGCAAAAGAAATCATCCAGTGCCTTAAATTTCTGGTACAAAGAAAAAAAAACAGTGAGTAATAAGTTAAAATGAAGAGTGCTCAATATATATATATATATATATATATATATATATATATATATATATATATATACAGTGTAACCCGGATATAAGAGAGTTGTCGGGACCGTAGAAGAAGTATCTTATATCCGGGTTTCTCTTATATCCGGGTTTAATCTATTTTGTTTAGGTAAGTATGGCTCTAATTTAGGACTAGATAAAATCTCTCTTATATCCGGGTTTCTCTTATATCCGGGTTACACTGTGTGTATATATATATATATATATATATATATATTCTCTTAAGTATCTTAATAAAAATAGATTTAAAATTATTCCTATCTCTACCTTCCTTCTCTATTTTTGACCATATCTGTCATCCTCCTCCTCCCCCTGTCTCTATTACCTTATATCAACTTAAAATTACCCCTCAAAAGCATATAAAAATAATATGTAAATTTTAAAAGCATTTTTTTATGCTTGGAAATGTGATCTGAGGAACCAGGAAAAAAAGACTTTCCTGGGGAAATAAAATATAATAAATGGACCCTTAAGGTTGTCTGTTTTTTAATTTTATTTAATTTACATACATACATATATATATATATATATATATATATATATATATATATATATATATATATATATATATATATATTTCTCTAAAGAGAAAAATGTTATTCAATAAAACTACCCTTAGCTTCAAGAATGACCACAATGCTCCCTGCTTGTCCAGATCAAGTAGTTCTTATTAATGTTGACCATTATGTTCATAATGGTGACCTTTTTAATGATACTTAACAACCACTGCTTGGTCTTCTTTTCATTGTCTCAATTTGCAGATGTGGTAGTCCAGTGTTTCAAATAGGTCCCTTATTAGAGATGACATAAATGTTAATGTCCTTAATTCTATAGTAATCCCCTCGATTTGTCTGAAATAAAAATGAGAATTTTAAAAATGGTCTTTGGAAGAAGTATAAATTTTATCTGGCTGATACCCATCAGTATCTTTGCAATAAGTTTGATTGATTGTAACTGTATTTAAGTTGGTTATATTTTTGTCTTCCCTTATGCAGACTGCCAGTGCCATCCTGATGGAGTGATTGGTGGATTTAACATGTGCAACGAGAAGACTGGTCAATGTCTATGCAAACCTGCTGTGACTGGACGCAAATGTGGTCAGTGTTCAGTGGGAACCTATAAGTTTGAGCGCCGAAATCCATTTGGTTGTCGAGGTAATATTCATAATCGCCAGTGATTTAAACATCTTTCAGTTTATCAATATTTCATGACATGTTTATTTTTTTTTTCAAATCTTTTCCATATATGTACAATATAAATATAATACTTACTTGTAAAAAAAAAAACTTTGCTTTTCGTTTTAACTGGGTCGTTCGGATGGTATAATGGTGAGTGGCTGCAAATGAGGAATCATAAAAAAGTTTGAATTCCAGTCAGGTTCATTATAGTTACTTACATGAAAAGACTCTTAGAAAAATGAAAATGATGTGATATAAAAGACATATAATAAAAGATCTAGTCAATACTAAACAAAACAATAAACTAAAACTTAAAGGAGGAATTTACTTATTCACCTGCAATAGATGTCGCAAAATTACATAGAGAAACCTCAAGGAATCTAAATAAAAAATTATGTGAACACAAAAAGGACATTTTACAAAACAATACATCAAATGCATTGGTTGCCAACCGTATCACAATTTTGACATAAAAAATGCTACTCTGATTAAAGGAGAAAACAATTCACTCTGACAAAAATATTTAGAGAGTGCTTTGATAACAAGATCATCTGCAATAAATTTACACACTGGTTCTTACAAAATTTCACCATTCCTGGCAAAACTTCTATTATCACAGTGTGGGATATCTAATAACAAAAATGATGGAAATAAAAACAAAAAAGATATAAATGAAATCAGCTAGACTAACAAAAAAAATAGTTTTAAAATAAAAATTCCCAGCATCACTTGTTCCTGTGCATGTGTAGTCACACCAACATCATAAATTTACTCTCATGAATATATAAGGAGGCAAGGTGAAGTAATGGATAGCAGCTTGGTTTGAGGAATCGGAGAGCTGAGTTCTAATTCGAGTTGAATCCATTACATTCACTTACATGCTAATGCCTTTGGGAAAGGTATGAATCCTGTTCTTCTCCCTCTAGCTATGGGTAAATAGCAGGACAAACTGTGTTCTGTAGCCTCGGATGACAACTGGTCTAAGAGAAGGACAACTCTGAATTCAAAACCTGTGGAGGGTCGTTTGGGGTCCTTGTGGCACATAGTGCACCAGGTCTCTGTATTCGGCTCTTCAAAAAGTGTGGATGGTTCTGCACAAAACTTTCACCACTATAATCAAATCTCATGTGCTGGTGTCAGGCTGTGGGTTTCAAGGAACTGATTTACATGGAATTCAACGGGAGAATGGAGTGTATATATATATATATATATATATATATATATATATATATATATATATATATATATATATATGATTTTGTAAATTAATGAAAATTCTATGGAATTGTTCCATATATTTGCTGAAGGATTTTCAGATTTTTATTACTTAAGAAGGAATATATATGTTCCTCTCACGTTTCAAAGTTCAGATCTAATAAAGGATATTTAGTCCCTAACTTTATGAGATTATAAGGTTTTATCATCTTATAATTGTTATAAATATATAAAAAAAATAATTCATAAATTACAATTCTGTTAATTTGGGTCACACCTTGCTACCTTTCAGGGTGTATTTGTTCCCCAGGGTACACCAGATGAGAAACACTGTTTTAAATGGTAGGACTTGATTCTGAATTATAATTTTTATTCTCAAAAATAAATTGTGAATGCTAATTGGCAAAAAAGAATTATTTTTGCAATGCAAAATGTGTTTCGGCTTTAAATAACCCACAAAGAAGCTATAAAAGACAATCAATCATTCTTTTCCTTTTGGCCTTTTGTTATTTATACTCACTAAATTTAGATTTGTCTGGCATAAGGCCTCAAGTTTGGAGCAATCACTGAGTATCAAATACACTACAGTATTAAGATTCTGTGAGATTAGCTTTTTAACTATTGCACATTGGAAAGGGACAATAACAGATGTTTACTAAGCTTTAGTCTGGCACAAGGCCTTAAGTGTGGAGAACCCAGTGACAATCACAGAACCCAGTAGTAACAATATGTGAAACTAGCTTGCTAATCACTACTGCTTGGAAAAAAATATTCTTTTAGTCTGGCACAAGGCCTCTCGTCAAGAGCAACCATTGAGGATCAATCATGCTGCAGTAGTAAATGTTTTGAGAATTGTTTGCTAACCACTCCTTAGAAAGGCACTACTTAGTCTGACACAAGGACTCAAGTCTGGAGCAACCATTGAGGATCAATCATATTAGTTAAGTTCTATGAGAATAACATGCCAATCACTACTCCAAGAAAAGATAGCATAACAGATATTTACTAAGTTTAAATTTGTCTGGTACAAGGCTTTAAGTATGGAGCAGCCACTGAGGATCAATCACATTCTATTATTAATGGTATCTGAAACTTGTTCAGCTCATTGGAAAAACAACCTTTAAATTAGTATGGCGCAAGAAATCAGATATAGAGCAACCAGTGATTATCAATCATACTTTATCTCTTCTCTCCCCAACTATGGGTTAAATAGTAAGGTAGACTGGGTTCTCTATCCTTGGCTGGCAATCACCCTAAGAGAAAGAAAATTCTGAATTCCAAAATGTGTAGAAGGTAATAGAAAATCGCTTCACTATCTTTCCCAATAACAGTTAGAAATTCACAGATGAGAAAGAAAAGTAATATATGGAGAGCTATAATTGTCCATGTCATGAAAGGGTGTAACATTTACAATTCAAAGATAATAAAGTAAAGGAATTTGTGGAGAGCCATGATTGCCTATGTCCTGAAGGAGTACTGCATTTAATACAAATAAATTGGTTAAATAAGACTTGGATGACAGCGATCCTAAGAAAAAGAAATTGTGGCGAGTTGTGACTGCCAACATCCTAAAGGAGCACAGTACATAGATATTAAATAACACTAAGTACAAATTATACTACAGTAAGTATTCAACTTCATACACCATGTCAAAGTGCCCAACAGAAGAAAATGTTTTAAAACACTACAGCATCCCTTTGGAATGTTGGTGATTATGGCACTCCACAATTTCTTGTCCTTTTTAGCTCTTAATAACTTTTGTCTTTTTGCCATGTATCCCAAATTCTACTCTACTATCCATTCACTCAAATTTGCCAAGTAGGTTGTACCATATTTTCCTCTATCTCTCTTACCTTCAATCTGTCCTGTGCCTATCATATTTTCTAAGTCCCCATGAAAAAATGACAATCTATTAAGAGCTACAATAGACAGGAGATTGTGGAGAGCTGTGATCGCCAATGCCCTAAAGGGACAAACCACACAGATGTTAAATGACACTAAAAGTGCAATATAATGCAATAAGTACCCAACTAAAGTCAGAAGCATCTTACAATAATGGGGTTGGAACAAAACCCAGTCATAATCTTTAAGATTAATTCATTGTTCCTCTACCATAGATAATCATTGAAGCAGCCATTGTTTTCTGATCTGGATCAGTCTGCTGTACTAGAGTCCTTGTCCAAGGCTAAATTAACCAAATTATTTCTCTTGAATAACATGAATATTTGTGAAACCATGACTCAAAGTTCTAAACTTGGTTGGTTAGTTGCTTGTTTTTGTTTAGCGGCATATCAACCATTTGCTGGTTATATAATTTTTGTACACAATTTTATTTTTGGTGATAATAATGGTTTAGTGCCACAAGTCTTATTGATTAACCAATAGCTGGTCGGGGAGAAGAAGTGGATTTATACCTTTCTCAAGAGTATTTATGCATAAGTGAATATAACAAACCCAACTGGAATTGAAACTCTGCTCTCAGATTAATAATTTTGTGTCATTAACTGTTACACAACCCACACATTTAAGCTTACAGTACCTAGTATTCCCAAGCAATCACCCATCTGAGTACTTATTAGGCTCAACATTGCTTAACTTTGGTGATCGTACAGGAACTGGTATTTCAATGTGATGTAGCTGTAAGCCCTAAACTTGGAACAAAGATATCGTTTTATTGGCATATACTTTTACCTTGGTAGTTACTTGTGTTTTAACCAGAATCTGAAAAATAAGAAAAAAATTATTTAAAAAAATGAATTAATAGTATTATTTTGCAGTTTATTCTGCCTATAATTAATAAGAATAATATTTCATTTTGCAGCCTGTGACTGTAATCTTGGTGGCTCTATGAGCATGGACTGTGACAAAATAAGTGGACAGTGTCAATGTAAACCAAGGATTGAAGGAGACAAATGTGATACGTAAGTACCTAAAAAAAGGCAGAATTTAAGGCAAATAAAAAAGTGGTGGATAAGAAATGAAGGCAGATAAAGAAAAGAAGACAGGTAAAAGAAATAAGGTGAATAAAAATTAATAACGGTAAAAAATACGAAAGACAAAAGAAATTAAGGCAAATAAAAGAATTTAATGTATGGAGAAATTAAGACAGACAAAAGAAATATGGCGGATAAAAGAAATTAAGACAAAAAAATTTAAGCAAAAGAAATTAAGGCAGATAAAAGAAAGAAGGCAAAAGATAAAGAACAGATCAAAGAAATAAGGCATACAAAGAAAGTAAGGCAAATAAAAGAAATAAAGCAGACAAAAGAAATTAAAGCAAATAAGAGAAAGAGGGCAAAAGAAATAAGTCAGATTTTAAGGCAGACAAAAAAGAAGGCAAATAAAAGAAATTAAGGCAAATAAAAAAAGAAGGCAAAATAAATTAAGGTAGATAAAAGAAAGAAGGCAAAAGAATTAAGGCAGACAAAAGAATAAGGCAACAGTTTTATATCTCACCATGTTGTTTGGAATATTGATCTTATTAATTTTATTGCTCTCTCTCTCCCCATCTCTCTCTTTCTCTTTATGTATTATGTCTCCTCAGGACATGAGCGATCATGGCTCTCCACAACTTCCTGTCTTTTGTTTTATTGCTCTCAGCAATACTGGGTCCTTTATCTCTCTTCTTTCTCTTTGTGGTACTTGTTCCTCCATCCATTTGCTCATACTTTGTTACTTTCCTCTTCACTTTAATGTGCCCTATGTGTGTTAAATCTTCAAAGCCTTCTTTTTTTGTTATATGTGCCACTGTTAGATGTCTTTCCACTTGTAAGCAACAGATTCTTTGTAGTCTCTATTCTCCATAAATCTTCTTCACTTGTCACATACTTTGTCTATGGCAGTGATATTTCAATATGGGCATTAATGCTCTTTTTGGGTGGGGGGCAACATTGATACTCAAAGGAGGGGAAGGAAGTGCTCAAGATTTAGTGGGGATGCGCTCATTTTAAAAAGGTAGTAAGATGATTTAATCTTTGTAGTTTGATATGTGTTCATGTTTTTGTCAAAATATTAGGTTGGTGCAAAAATAATTTCGTTTTCTCTTATAGTAACATATGTTAGAAAACGAAATTATTTTTGCACCAACCTAATATTTATATATTTAGGAAATGTTTTTTTCCTAATTCTTCACCCATTATAAGTGCCACTCAAAGTAGAGGGCTACTGAATGCAGTTGCTGTATGAACATAAGCAGATGGCAGTGCAGATATTGAGGATATGTAGGAAAAATAATGCTTGATCCTAGACTTGTTAGTTGTTAAGATTGTAGAAACTGGAGGAGTATTCTCTCAGGAGTCTGTTCCATAAAGTAGCAGTTCTTGGGATAATGTTTTCCAAATGGAATGCCTTTCTTACTAACTGGTGGAATAAAGGAATATAGCTCATCAGAGCATTTTCCATGGAAATGGTAATAGTGTAGTGAGAGGATTGCAATGTTTCATCTGCCGGAAAGGAGTTGTAGAGTGGAAAATAATTAATCACCTGCAAGGCCATGTAGATGCTTTTAAACTCTATCAAGGCTGGAAAGTGAGGAATGCATATATCTTAAATATTTACTGTATATACTCATGTACAGGTTAAAGCAAACATTGTGTACAATAGGAGTTAGTGGTCTTGTTGAGTGGCCATCAAGGTCACCAAACCTCACAAACTTGGATTTTTTTCTTTAGGGCCATTTTGAAATCATTTTTTTATTAGATGCACTCAAGACATACTGAGTAACTTAAAGAAAGAATTAAATATGAATGCAGTAAAATGACAGAGGAAACTCTCCAATATGTTCATGAATCATGCAGACACAAAACTGAAATGTGTTTTCAAAAAAAATGAAGGACATTTTGAACAGCACATATAACAATTAAATAACTTATAAATAAAATGTTCATGTGTAATTATACTTTTATTAAATTATCTTTATGGTGCACAATTTTTGCTTCGCCCTGTATAAGCCAGCTTCAAATATAGTTCGAGCATTGAATTTTTTGCATGAATTTTAACCTCTCCAGAAAAAATTACCTCTATATAGTGCAACTGGTCACCAAAAATGCATGATTTTTAACATATTCAAAAATATTCTGGTACATTGTAACCTAGCCTAAGTCATTTCTGGTACATTGTATCCTAGCCAAAGTCATTTCTGGTACATTGTATCCTAGCCAAAGTCATTTCTGGTACATTGTAACCTAGCCAAAGTCATTTCTGGTACATTGTATCCTAGCCAAAGTCATTTCTGATGCATTGTAAATTAGCCTCAGGTATTTTCTTATTCATAAATCCTGCACATATTCTTATTGTCTGCTTCTAAAATATGTTAAGTAATTCCAAGTGGTTTATTAATCAGTTAGCTAAGGAAAGTTAGATTTAAGCACTTCAGCTGATCTCTCTATTATGTTTTCACACCAACTTCTACCACGGTGTTAAATTAAACTTCATTAAGAACTTAAGGATGGATACCTTTAATAAAATAAAAAAGAAATTTTTTTTTTAATTAGAACCTAATTGTGAAAGCACATTGCTTGATGAGTCAACTTTAATGTTGATCATTTTAAAAGATTTCGAACAAAGAACTTCTCAATTGGTTTCATCTTGAAATTTTTATCATATGCCTTATTGAATTTGCCTTTAGTTAATATTAATACTTCTGTAAAAACAGCAACCATAAATATAATTTCAGATATCAGTTCCAAAACAAACATACCTTCTGTCTATATTTCTGAGATGAGGTATTATTATGTACATTACCTACATTATTTGGACTATTGTCCTCATCTTTGTCGCTATATTTATTACAATGTTTTGGCTGTTGTATGCTCCAGCCTTCTTCGGGTGGTTGGAATATCGAACTGAATGCTTTATTTCGCTCACTGGGGTAGACTGTTCTAGTTCCATGTGCCATGTTTAATGAATGCCAGTTGTCAGTTACACTCCTTATTATTGGTTCCTATATGTGTTAGGAAAATTCATAAACTTAAGAAATCAGCACATATTCTAAGCCACAAAAATCTCCTGAGCCGACCAAGCATAGAAATAAATACAAAATGGAAACCAGTAATAAGGAGTGCCAGAGAAAAGTGATAATAACAACAAAGTTGCAATATGAGCTCTGGTAAAAACATGTAGTGATAACAGCAAAAATTGCAATATGAGCACTGGTAAAAATGGTTGCTGAAGACATTAGGTTTATAATACCCAGAAATTCATACACAGAAGGACACATGGCAAAGATGAGGACAATAGTCCGAATAATATAGATAATGTAAAAACTTACCTTGTCTCAATTTCTTAGATGAAGCTTTGTTATAATGATTTTTTGACAGTTTTTTTTCTTGTTTGTTTATACCTTTTAGCAGCAATTGAAATTTTTTAATCTTTTATATGAAATATTGTCAATATTCATCATTTTTTATAGTCTTTCATCTTATTTTTGTTGCTTGTTTGTACCTTGTAGTTGTAATAGTCTTTATTATTATAGGTTATTTGAATTTCTAATACTAACCAAATACCCAAACTATACACGGAGAAAAGTTAAATTACCATAGAAGTTCTTTTGCTCTGTAAAACTTCAACATTTTCAGCAAGACATCTATTTTCTGAAAGTCTCTTTTGGATTAAACTAACTCTATTTGAATTTCCTATTGTAGCCATATAATGTTGAAATATGATCACCAAAATCAAGCAACATAGAGCCTGGTCAGTACCTAGATGAGTGACCATTCAAGAATACCAGGTGCTGTAAGCTTGGATGTGTGGGTGGTGTAATGGATAACGGCTCGGAATTGGAAATCATAGAGCCAAGTTCCAATTCCATCTGGGTTCTTTATATTCACAAAGAGCATGAATCGAAATCTTCTCCCCCCAGCTATGGGTAAATTAGTAAGACTTGTATCAGTAAATCATTGTTATCTCCAAAAATTCTTACTGTCTAAAAAATATTTTCAGGTTTAAATAAAAATCTAATCATTCCATCTAGCCATAGCTACATAGTACTGACCATGAAAAAACATTTGAATAATTTTCTAATGTTTGCATTATTATTGATAATAATAATAATAATAATAATAATAATAATAATAATAATAATAAATTTAGTAAACTTTAGTCAAATTTTTTCACTCGTTTAAATAATTTAGTACATTTTAAAAAAACTCTAATTAAATGGATAATTTTGTTACAGCAATAAAAACATATTAAAAGACATATTAAAATGCATTTCATAATAAAAAAGAATGATGGGTAACAAAACATATATTATCATAAAATTGTAATACTAAAATTATGATAATGATTTTGTCTTATTTATCTAATTTCATATTTCTTTCCAGCCATATCAAACTAATTTGTAGTAATGTGAAATAGCTGATAGCAACAATGCTTATTATGAACATTGTAACTTCTGACTGAATTTTGACGAGGCAGATATAACTTCTTTCTATGGAAACATATATAAAAAAAAACTCTATTTGCAGAAACATTGCTTATATATGGCAACTTTTAAACATTAAATTAAAAATAAATAATAGACATGAAATATTTATTGAAATATGTTTCTAAAACTTATACAAATTTAATGTTGCCACTTATGTTGTAAACACAATATATATATATATATATATATATATATATATATATATATATATACAGTAGCAGTCATAATATAAGGAACGGAAGAAAACTATTATGTAAATTTTTGTAACTTTGTATAATATTTATGCATTACACCCTAATCTTTATTCGGTAAAAATTTCATTGCTAATCATGCATTACTTTTTAAGTAATACACATATTTATGTTTTTGTTGTTTCCATTCCTTATATTATGGCCGCTACTGTATATATATATATATATATATATATATATATATATATATCTGATAGTAAATTTATTATGCATCAGTGGTAAGGATTGTTTTATTGATGTAAAGTTAGGGAGGCATAGAAAAATTTATCCTTACCTGAATTTATAAAAGATTGTGAATTTTTCTTTTGTCTTATTTTTATATTGTCAGTTTTTATTTGCTAGGAAGAAATCCCAACATGTATCTGTAGGATTTATCTATAAATTTGTAAAGGTTGGATTTTTAGCAGTCATTCTTGATTGGAACCAAGGTATACATTTATTTACAACAAATTACAAGTTGTACTAAAGCTGTAAAAACATAATATAAATTCTAGCACAGATTTATTACTTAGTAAACACTTGTAAAATTGTTTATTTTTTGGTTTTAGTCCAGAACGAGGGTACTACTTTCCCAGTCTTTATCAGCACAAATATGAAATTGAAGATGGTTACCAACCAGGAGGTGGCAAGGCTCATTTTGCTTTCAATGAACAAGAGTTCCCAGGATTCAGTTGGAAAGGTTATGCTATCATGTCAGTGAAACAAGTAAGTCATTTTTATGCCAACTCTTGTTATCAAAGCTAATGTTTCTGGTTGTGTTGGTGTTGTAATGGATAGTGGCTGAGAATCAGAAAGCCGAGTATATAATTACTGTGAATGACTTTTTGTTTTCTTTACATGATTTTTTGCAACAAATTTTTTGTGCGATAACAATTTTTATAACTTGGAAATAAATTTGGAAATAATCGAAATTAAGTGCAAAAGTCAGCCATGAAAGAAAAATAATTGTTGTACAGAAATTAAGGACATACATACATCAAATTGTCTTTAAATTAAGTAGCGTCAGAAGAATTATCATTGAACTTTTAAAAGATAAGCTTAAATATTAATGTAATACTAAAATGCATCAATCAATTTTGGGTTCTTCTGTAGTTTATTGTTGCCTATCACATCTACTCATCTCTACCAATTTGATGAAGGCCCAATCAAAGCTTTCTGCAGGATCTAGCTTAAATGCAGCCCATTAGAGTGACTTTTAAGCTAGTCATTTATAAACCATTGTTATTAAAACCATTGCTATTAAAATCGCAATGTTTTAGTTATTAAGCTCTCTGACATTCTTCAGTTGCTTGTCAATTTAGGTAATCTTCTGGGAATTTGGAACTGAACACTTTATTTAATTTCAGAGGTAGATTGTTCTTGTTCCTCTGTCAAAGTCTAGTTATATAGTTCAGCCTGTTTCAATTGAGTCTAAGTCTGTAATACCATGCACAGGGATTGAACTCACAATTGCTGTCACCAAACATGGCTTGTTGATAGCACTTACTGTGCCAGTAACCGTAAAACAGTAGTTCTCAAATGGTGTAGCATACCTTATAGGTGCAGTGGAAGCGGATAGCAGGTGAGAAGGAATAATTAAAAGGCTATCAAAGACTTAGAAATAGTTTTTTAAAAATTCATGTGCTAAAAATAAATGTGATTTCAAAATTTAAAATATTATCGATTATTTGTAATTGCATGCATGAGTCCCAGTATAAATAGTTACAAATAATTATTGACCGAGATTTCTACATTTTATCAAGTATTAAGAATATAGTAACTAGGGTCAGTAAATTAGAGGAGAGAGTTATCAATGATAATGATCTGACTTTGAATCTGTTGTTATCAGCCTTTAACCCTCTCTCTGGACCTTCTTTGCCATAGGGCTAATTGTGCCTTTTCACTGGGGCTTCCCTTTGGTGAAGTGTGAGGAAATTTTAATTCCCAAAAAGTTTGAGAAAAATTGCCATAAAACTACCTATGCATCCGTTTGGTTTGCTTTGTTTTTTGGCTTTGTTTTTTAAAATACTTTTTAAAAAATTAAGAATAATTTCTTTCTAATTTTTTTTTTAACTCCATGTCCCTCCAGAATGTAGTCAATGACAGATTCCTTTCTTGATTATCTGTAAATTGTCATGCATTCTTGGGAATGTAACATATTATGCTGGACTTTGAACTCAGTTCAGTGATTCCACATTGATATCTGTTACAATACCTGCACATTTATATCCAAATAACACTGTTCTAACGAAATGAGTAGTACTTTATTTTAAAATAAAATTGTTTTGTTTTTTTGGTCAATGCTTTCTTTTTACTTTCCTTTTAGAACAAAGTCACTCTTGACATTGATATCAAGCGGCCAACATTACATCGCATTCTGATTCGATACATAAATAAAGAGAAAAGAACAATTCATGGGAAAATAACTATCACCCCAAAGGCTCAGGTGGAAATGCTGCAAATGGCATCCATCGCATTCCGACCGACCAACCAACCCCAAATGACAAATCTCACAGATTTTGGTTCTTCATTCGTCATGGATCCAGGACAGTGGATGCTTTCTATTAGTACACCTCCTGGATTACTCTTGGTTAGTATGGTTCTTTGACTTACACATTTTTATTTCATGTCTCATTCTTCTTTCACACACACATACACACACACAGATTACCTCTCTCTCTCCCTCTCTCTCCCTCTCTCTCCCTCTCTCTCTCTTTCTTTCTCCCTCTCTCACTCCCTCTCTTTCCCCTCTCCCTCCCTCCCTCTCTCTCTCTCTCTATCTCTCTCTCTCTCTCTCTCTCCCCCCCACGCTTTGGATTTCTCTACCTCTATAAACCCAACTAGTGTTTACCGATATGCACGGCCAGTTCTTACCTTTGAGCTCAAGTGTAAATCCATCCAGTGTTTAACTGTGGGCTCAAGTATAAACCCAACCAATGCTTACCCATAGACACAATCTTTCTTACCCATAGACACAATCTTTCTTTTCTTCTTTCTCCAACTCTTATTTCTTCTATCTCTTCACCCTTTTTCCTTTTTCACTCTCTTATCTTTTTTACTCCCTGTTTCACTCTCTTTCTATTTTTGTTTCTCACATTTCTCTCTCTCCCTCTCTCTCTCTCTCTCTCTCTCTCTCTCTCTCTCTCCTTCCCGAGACTTCTCTTCAACTTTTGCATTCTCTGTTTCAGTGACTCTTTTCTTTTCTACTTCTATATTTTTCTCTGTCTCTCTTTAATTCTCTTATTTTATCTCTCTCTTTCTCTCTCTTATTCTCCTTCCCTTTTTCTCCTTTTCATTTTCTATTTCTCTTCCTCTATCTCTTTTCCTTCTTTTTCTCTCTTCCATTCTCTCTTTATCTGTTACTCTCTCACTCCACTTTTTCTTTCTTCCTTGTTTTATGACAATCCATTCATAAAATATTAATAGCTAAAGAATTTGACTTATTTCAGGATTACTTCATTCTAAATTCCACCTTTTCATTGCAGGATTATTTGGTACTCATTCCACAGCAATATTATGAAGCTTCCATTCTTCAACACCAAATAAAGAGAAAGTGTACTATTCCTGTCGACAATGAACCGTAAGAATTCTTTTTTGTATTTTAGCTCTTTATCATTCCTGCATTTAAAACATGTCAGCCACTTTTGAAAAATCATGGCTTACACTGTACTTTTCTTCCATTGGTATGCAATGTCCTTTCAAAATGTGGGCGATGAGAGTTGTCCAGACTATTGAACTCATTCTTTGCAAACAATATTACTCTAGAAATGCAGTGGAAATAGTGTTACTAATATTTCCAATGCATTTCTATAGTAACATTCTCTAATGCATTTCCATAATAACATTATTTCTAATGCATTTCCATAGTAATGTTATTTCTAATGCATTTCCATAGTAATGTTATTTCCAATGCATTTCTATAATGTTATTTCCAATGCATTTCCATAGTAATGTTATTTCCAATGCATTTCCATAGTAATGTTATTTCCATAGTAATGTTATTTCCATAGTAATGTTATTTCCAATGCATTTCCATAGTAATGTTATTTCCAATGCATTTCCATAATAATGTTATTTCCAATGCATTTCTATAATAATGTTATTTCCAATACATTACCATAATAATGTTATTTCCAATGCATTTCTATAGTAATGTTATTTCCAATGCATTACCATAGTAATGTTATTTCCAATGCATTTCCATAATAATGTTATTTCCAATGCATTTCTATAATAATGTTATTTCCAATACATTACCATAATAATGTTATTTCCAATGCATTTCCATAGTAATGTTATTTCCAATGCATTTCCATAATAATGTTATTTCCAATGCATTTCTATAGTAATGTTATTTCCAATGCATTACCATAATAATGTTATTTCCAATGCATTTCCATAGTAATGTTATTTCCAATGCATTTCCATAGTAATGTTATTTCCAATGCATTTCCATAATAATGTTATTTCCAATGCATTTCCATAATGATGTTATTTCCATTGCATTTCCATAATAATGTTATTTCCAATGCATTTCTATAGTAATGTTATTTCCAATGCATTTTCATAATAATGTTATTTCCAATGCATTTCTATAGTAATGTTATTTCCAATGCATTTTCATAATAATGTTATTTCCAATGCATTTCCATAATAATGTTATTTCCAATGCATTTCCGTAGTAATGTTATTTCGAAAGAATAAGTTCAACATTCTTGAACAGTTCTTGGAATGATAATGACTTTTACAATCGTAGACAATTCTCAAATGGAATTAAATAATGAGTATTTCAAACTCTGCTCTCCTTGGCTAGAATAAAGATTTATTTATGATATGGACAGACCCTTGAACTATAATTATGTTATTTGTTGGCATATCAATCTGTCCTATTTACTTTTAATATTCCAGTTTTATGAAGTTAGGTGAATTACAAGTACTGGTAGGTCTACATTGTCTGGGAAAACATTTGCTTATTAAATACTTCAAGTTCACATATAAAACTTGGGAAATATTTTAAAGTTATTTTTTATGCAAAGAAATGAGGGTGTTAAATACCATTAAATATGGAAGGTCTTTGATGATAATATTTTTTAGATTGTAATGTGAAATAATCTTTTGACAATGCATTTGGACTTTGTTCTCTGTGAACATACAACTAGCCTTATTCAGCTTTCAATTGATCAGTCAATGCCTACCCTACATTGCATCTCTGTTCTCATTCTCATTGGCATTCACTATAACATAGGAAAAGTGTACAGCCCATTTACAAGGAAAATAAACATCACATCAAGAACTGAAACACTATTTTCAGTGTGTGTGCATATATATATATATATATATATATATATATATATATATTTGTGTATTTAGGCAGCAAATTCTCTTTTAGACATGCCTGATTAAATAAATTACAGATATTATGTCTAAAATAAACATCACATCAAGAACTGAAACACTGTTTTCAGTGTGTGTGTATATATATATATATATATATATATATATATATATATATATATATATATATGTGTGTGTATTTAGGCAGCAAATTCTCTTTTAGATATGCCTGATTAAATAAATTACAGATATTATGTCTGCTCATTTTTAATAAAATCCGTTCATACTCACAAATAACCTTCCATGTATTGATGTTAAAGGAAGAGAGAAATGTGTTACAGCTGCTTAAATTTTATTTATTTTCATTTCCCAAGTACTTTCGATCTTTTTCCAAGATCATCTTCAGCAGTGCAAGTGGTACAAAACTATATGTTGTTCATTAGTACAAGTATTGATATAAAGATGTGTGTTATTATCTATTACCATAATTTTTTCATTATGCTTTTAAGTGCAAAACAGTTGACAATGTGCAGAGTGTTCATTAGAATGTGAAAAATTATCCATTCTGGAACTTTATAACATAGAAGAAAAAAATTATCCATTATGCATTTCTGTTTGAACATCGATTTTCATAATAGGCTTCAGTAACTTTAATACGTTGTTTGATTGTTAATCTTTCTATGGTTGAAATTGCCAAAGACTTAAGTTGTTAAATCTGAAAGAAAAAGAAAAAAAAATCATTAGACGCTTAAACTTGATAGACATTTAAAATTGATCCAAGTTATTGGAACACCTTTTACCATATGAAAATTGAGATGTAGTAGATTTGGTAGGAGCACAAGACCCTTGCACTGACCCTGCAAAGAACAACAATGATTTGTTATTTTAGGTTATGTGTTATATTACATTTATATCTTCAAATATTCAACCTATTCAAGTATTAAACTCATGTTATATTCACTACCTTCTTTTTCTTCTTTTTCTCTTTCCCTCAGTTGCTTACATTATACTTACCTAAAACTTTTTAATCAGCCAACTGCAAGGTTTGATGATTGTTATGTAAAAGAATATGGTCGACGAGAGGAAGCCAGAGGTATGAAAAACAGGACAGTTCTCAATGAGTTGCAAGTAACTGGAATGGCCCTGATTGACAGCAATTTACAGGTAATTTATTTTTAATTAATGTACATTATTGTCATCTATCATTAATTATGAGATTTAAGAAACAAATGCTCTTTAAATACATTATGTTATCATAATCATTCCCAGCTAGGTCATAATATTGTCGTCTATCATTAATTATGAGATTTAAGAAACAAATGCTCTCTAAATACATTATGTTATCATAATCATTCCCAGCTAGGTCATAATATTGTCGTCTATCATTAATTATGGGATTTAAGAAACAAATGCTCTCTAAATACATTATGTTATCATAATCATTCCCAGCTAGGTTATAATATTGTCGTCTATCATTAATTATGAGATTTAAGAAACAAATCCTCTCTAAATACATTATGTTATCATAATCATTCCCAGCTAGGTCATAATATTGTCATTTATCATTAATTATGAGATTTAAGAACCAAAGTGGTTTTAAATACATTGTTATTTGTATCATTCTCAGCTAGGTCATAATATTGTCATTTATCATTAATTATGAGATTTAAAAAACAAATGCTCTCTAAATACATTATGTTATCGTAATCATTCCCAGCTAGGTCATAATATTGTCATCTATCATTAATTATCAGATTATCAGAACCAAAGTGGTTTTAAATACATTGTTATATGTATCATTCTCAGCTAAGACATATAATCCCTCAAAATGAATCCAGCTTTGTATTGAGGCCAGTGCTTCACCTTGTGAGAGATCCATCTTCTTCTCTTCTGTTATCACTGTCTACTGCTAGATGGTTTGGAGTCTGCTTTTTGCTTCCCAGTTAGGCTTCATCTCAAGGCACCTATGTCTACTATTTGACTCAAGTGTAAACTGGACTTATATGTACCTATTTATTAATTCATTGTTTTTTTTTCCTATAAGACATATTCAACTTTAAATGAGCCAACAAATGTTGATATGTTGTTAGATTAACCCCAGCATGTCTGACCATCTCAAAGCAACTTTCATTGGATATACTCAGTACATGGCTGAATCATCATGAATTACATTTCTTCACATCATATTATTGTTGAATGTCTTCTCATTAGAAATCTTGCACAGGCCAGTAAATATCATTGATCTTGCCAGTATTTCAACATCCAACTGGTTTTCACATGTTCGAATTATACACACTTTGATATTTCATATCAATCATTTGCTATAAATAAACTTGTCATTTATTTATATTTAGGGGTATTATACTAACTGAGATTAAATTTTGTTTCATTTCCAAATTTATTAAATTTAAATAAGTTTATAGATTTCCATTCTTGTACGAAGACATAAATACTTAAAAAAAAAGATTATATCCCCTTATGTCAGAATATTGATGAGTCATCCGGCTACAAAATTCTAAGTCGTTTTGCTGGTTCAGCCATTTTTTTAAATTCTCATTCACAATATTCCTTTCTAGATATTTTTGAAAAGTGGCTTAAAAATTTTTCTGTGAAAAAGAATATTAACTCTTAAGATGAAAGATCACTGGATTTATTTTCAAAAAATATTGAAAATTCAAGATAAATTTCAATATCTTGGCAAAATTTACCAACGGGGAGCCATAAAAATATGACTGTGACAGCATGTTAACAAAAGCTGGTTAAATAAGTATATTTTCCCTTCTGTTGCAGCCAGAGATTCATTTTGATTTGGATGTTCCAATCCCAGGTCAGTACATCCTCTTGGTCAATTATTTCAACCCCAGAAGAGGTGATCGGTCTATGGAGCAGGTGCTTCATGTAACAACAACTGATGACCAATCTGGTTCAATTGAATTATACAACTGCCCATACAGGTGAGTTTATGACTATTAATCTTCTGTAATATATATATATATATATATATATATATATATATGAAGAAAAATATGGAAAAACAAAAACCCAAATATGCAAGTATGCTGTTTTAATGTTGTTTCAATGTCGACGTCTCTAGTAGACCTTCTTCAGGGCATAGTTATTAAAACATAATTAAAATTAGATGATATTCAAGTCAACATGAAAAGATGATAGACATAAGACTAATCAAAACAGAATAACTGAAATTTTTAAGATCAGCGTTCCATTTCGCAATTTCAGTTATTCTGTTTTGATTAGTCTTATGTCTATCGTCTTTTCATGTTGACTTGAATATCGTCTAATTTTAATTATGTTTTAATAACTATGTCCTGAAGAAGGTCTACTAGACCGAAACGTCTGATGTCGACATTGAAACAACATTAAAACAGTATACTTGCATATTTGGATTTTTGTTTTTCCATATTTTTCTTCACACTGTCAGATCTATATCCACATATTTGCTTACATATATATATATATATATATATATATATATATATTCTCTCATAATTTATATAATTCTCTCATCGATTTCAGTATATGAGGATCCGACAACCTCATTCTGTTTTTAATTTTGTGCTGTATGTGACACTTTAGTCCAGCTAGTGACTTGCATACAAGTCCACATATTGTACAACAGCAAGGATCTCAGGACATAGCAACAGGAATGTTTTCCAACACTTTTTGCCATTGTCTTTTGTCTCTTAGCCGATCAATATATATATATATATATATATATATATATATATATATATATATATATATATCCTACTGCGCCAAACATTATTTTTGTGGATACCCTTGTTTAAGTAGACACCCTGTTTTATAAACAGTGAAAATTAGGTCTACTGGCTTGCACATTTGAGAGACTTAATAAAGAAAAATGTGCTTTCTGGCAGGATTTAAACCTGCATTGTTGGAGAAACTACCGTCTGTTCCAACATCCTTTGGAGCACTCGGTCACAGTCAACATCACAAACCAGCAAGGTTTCAATTACCCTTTTCAAGAATGCACATTCACTTGTTCAGAACCCTGTAAAACTGGTAAAGTTAGTCAAAATAAAAAAATAATTATTTTTAAAGACTCCAGTTGCATTTTCAACTTCTTTTTCATATATATATATATATATATATATATATATATATATATAAATATATATATATATATATATATTAGCTGGCCACTCGTATTCGAGAATACCTGTCTACTAGAGCGGCTAGCCAATCCCTATTGCAGACTCTCACTTAGGCACATTTGTGCTTGTTCAACACCCACAGAGCCAACCTGCAACTATGCTGAGCATACCTTAGTTACAGTTTCTGGGAGAGAGCATGTTATCTAGAATGATCAACAATCTTAACAACACCAGTACATCAAACTCTGTCATGATGACTTGTGACTTCATGCTAGCACAGCTATTGACAACCCCCAAGTGTTATATCTACCCAATTTCACTCACTTGGGTCAACACGTGGTATGGTTTTCAGGCATTTTCCAAAGTTGCTGCATGCTGGGATATCAAGAAATCTCCTTCCTGACAAATCGACCATGGTGAGATTCGAACCCGGGTCTGATGGTCATAAAGTGAACGTTCTAACCATTCGGCGATATTTATATACAGGATATCCATAAAGTCTCTTTACAATTAAAAAAAAATTATTACAAAAGCAAATAAACAGACAAGTATATGGAAATTGTTATAAAACAAGTAGATATTGAAGATATTTTAACTAATTTAATGCTCTCTATATGGGTACCATTATTTGCATGAAGCACATCAAGATGATACTCAATTTCTTGCCATGTTCACTGTACCAATAGTGGCAATGGCATCAGTGATCTTTTGCTTTAGATCAGTGATGTTCCATATCTTTGTTTGATACACAATATTTTTAACAAAATCCCATAAAAAGAAGTCCAAGTGAGTGATATCTGGTGAATGCAGTGGCCAGGGAATTGGGCAATCCCTTCCAATCCACCAGTCTGGAAATGTTAGGGGTTCATTTAACAATACTTCTTCTATCAACAGAATACCTAAAATACACAAATGAAATGTGATTAAAAACTTTGATAACTACTGAGTACATAAAACAAATCTGATAGATGTTACCCAGAAACCAATCGGCTGATCACTACCTACCTTGGTGGACATTTCTAATTCTTTTTGTCGCAGGAGAGCAGAAAATATAATGAAAGACTACACACATCTTGGGTACTACATGTTTGAACAATACTTAGTTCAAGAAAAAATTGCTTTAAAAAAAGCTTTTATCCTTAGGCCCTGCATAAAATGAATGCTGCTGCACACTAATAATTCTCAATGTATTACTGTATTTGCCGCAGTTTTTTTTTTTCCTCAAATAAATCTCAAAAATTTGCATAACATCAAGAATTCTGGCATCTTTGGGTTCACACAGGCCAACAAAAACTCTAATATTCATCCTCATGGACCCATAGCAAATTTATTTCAAGAAAAGAACTGTGTCCTTGACACAGGCAAATACAGTACTTTTCTTAATAGATACTGTGCATATTTGTGTGTGTGTGTGTTGGTGCACCTGAGAACTGTTGCCAATTTTATTGTGCATTGCACAGTAACAAGAATAATAACTAAAAAAAAAAAAATAATCTCATTTATGAATTTTCTTACCTGTTGGGAGATTGTCTACTCTCCATGAAACATGTCTAATTTGTTTAAATGTGTGTAAGGGCTAATGGCATCTTTTTCAAAAGATAGAGACTAAAGATACAGCAGAAAACTTGTTTTATTAATGAAAAAATACTGTAAACTTCTGCACATAATATTTACTCACATGTGTATTATATGTTTTTAATAATAATAATTACTAATATTACTTATGTACATTATACGTTTTATGGTTGAAATCTAGCTTCAGTTTTGGTAGAAATACTTCCATGAAATGAGAATATTGTATTTCAGAAAATATTTTTCTCATTTCCCTTAATTTGTATTATTCTCTGGATTTCTTTCATAGTTCCATGTGCCGCCAAGTCATAAAACATGGGAAGACAGTTTTAGCTGTTTTTGATATTGCAGCCAGAATCTTCACTGTTACTTTCAAAGCAAAACAAGTTCATGCCTACATTGTAAGTAACTGATTCTCATTTTCTTTTATAATTCACCCAGACTTTGAATGAATTAATAATACAAAATTTAAATGAGATAAAATAATAATCTCAGACCGAATTTCTGAGATGAGTACTAATCCTTATTAATCCTTATTATGTAATGAGGATTATTCCTTATTATGTACTGAGGATTAATCATGAAAATGCAATGAGGATTATCATTATTATATACTGAGGATTAATCTCTATTATGCATTGAGGATTAATCATTATTGTACATTGACCAAATATTTGTGATTTGCATAGCAGTTATTTCAAATCAAAACAGGTTCATGCCTACATTGTAAGTAACTGATTCTCATTTGCCTTTAGAATTCACCCAAACTTTGAACAAAATAATATTACAAAATTTAAACAAGATACAATGATAATCTCAAACTGAATTTCTGAGAACAGTACTAATCCTTATTATGTACTGAGGATTGATCCTTATTATATACTGAGGATTGATCCTTATTATGTACTGAGGATTAATCCTTATTCTGTACTAAGGATTAATCTCTATTATGCACTATTAATCTCTATTATGCACTATTAATCTCTATTATGCACTGAAAGTTAATCCTTATTATGCACTGAAGATTAATCATGAAAATGCAATGAGGATTAATCCTTATTATATACTGAGGATTAATCTCTGTTATGCATTGAGGATTAATCATTATTGTACACTGACCAAAGATTTGTGGTTTGCATAGCAGTTATTTCAGAAAATGAATATAGGGAGCTAAGTTCAGATTCTGACTGAATTTGTTTGCATTAACATTGTACAAATGCCCTTCAGGAGAAAACAAATCCATGGACTATATCAGCAGCCAATTACTGTATATACTCCTGTATAAGCTGACTTCATGTATAGTGCAACCCCTGAATTTATTTTGCATGAATTTTACCACCTCCGGAAAAAATTTACCTGAGTATAGTACAACTGGTCACTGAAAATGCATGAGTTTGAACCTCTTCAAAATGTTACCTATATATAGTGCGACCCTCTAGTTTTTTTTTCTGTAAAAAAGTGAACATAAAAACACACTATATGCAGTAGGTGGTGGAATTCTCAGTAATCGGTATAAAACAAAAATGATTCCATATCAAAATCAAATTTTTCCCTACAGACCAAAAAGATCATATTACACTGAAATCTACAACAGCCTGATTTCTAAACTTGTATGCTGCTTCTTTTGATTTTATTATCTTACTGCAGCATTTGCTATGAGTTGAATCTTATCCCAAACAATAAAAGCAACATAAATAATTATTTCACTCAACCTCTTACAATGAAACTGATAGTATTCATTGCACAAGAAACAATTGCTCTTTTATCAGCTAATCATGTTCTTCCTGATGTCATTGATTTAGATTTTAACCTTTAAACTTTTCATACTGCATATTGAATTACTGCCAGTCTATTATAGAATTTGTAAAGTACACTGCATCAAGAGTAATCACTGGGAAGTTATATCTGGCTACCTAGATC